>PVKZ01001831.1:0-312952 GCA_004027375.1 Macroglossus sobrinus | reverse complement strand
CTACCTCCAGGGGCTTCTATTTCATTTGGTGAGATGAGATCTGTATGCATAGGTGTGCGTGTGCAAGTGCCCAAATCGTGTCACACCTTGTGTGGCTTTTCTCCGGTGATACATCCTTTCACCACACCCCATGGCTCTACTGCTCTCCCGGGTCCAGAGATAGCTGTTCTCAACCTTGACTCACTCACAGAAGGCCAACTGTGTGCAAAGGAAAAGTGGAGGAGGTGTCAGGTCGGGAGCTGAGTTGTAACTTTACCACCATCTGGAGTGTTTCTAGGGTCTGCCACACATCAAATAAAGCAGACTGGCCTCTGCCTGAGAAACTCCTCAGGGCTTTAGCAAAGAGGATTCTGGGGATTTATCAGGGGTTTGTCCTCTTGGCAGAGGGTGCACTGGGCTAGTACCACACCTACGCAGAGCAAACCCTTCCCTAACTGTGAGATTGGAAGGCAGTGTGCTTCTTCCGTGGAAGTGTTTTCTATTTAATAACAAAGATGCACAAAATTAGGGAGTGTCTGGAATATTCCTGACCACCCAGGACCTACCATCTCATCCTGATGAGCTGTGAATCAATCAGCTATGCACAGAGATGGGGAAAGTGAAGTCCCAGAAAGAAACAGTGAAGGCTGAATGAACATGGCAATCCCTGGAAATACTGAAGACCCAGAAGTGGGTCCTGTGGATGTGGTGAGGGGGGCAAATGTGGATAGAATGGCGAAGGCTGTTATGCAAATGGGTGGTTTTGAAGACAGGTCTTAATTCACGTTGCTGCTGATCTGCTTTTCCTTCAGGTCGATAGGAACCTTGTGGTCAACCCAGAGGTTCTCCTTATAGAGTTTTCTTAGGCAAAGCAACTGTGAGGTCAGGGGCTCAGCATGACTGAGAAAGTTAAATAAAAAAGGTTTTATTTACAAATTTGAGCCAAATCGGTGAGTTCTTTTTTATCCCAAGTTTTCGTATCACTCCTCTTTAGGCGTAGGGACGGGGAGCTGTGCCTGGTTACCAAGAGGAAAGTGTGAAGTTATCTGCGGGGGGCCTCAGCTAAGCTGTTTCGCTGTTCCTTGCTGTCACCGAGAGGTGCAGCCCTTAGAGCAGCACAGTCACACCACGGTAAGCAGGTGTGTTCTCCACTGAGTGCCCTGTGCAAGGCCACGTTTCCCGTTCAGAGGTTGTGGAAAGGGGAGCGCACGTCTTTTCCTCTTTTCTTCCTGTTAAGCCAGCTGAGTAATGAGCACAGAGTGGGTCTCGCACAGACAGGAGTTATTCTGGGTCCCGGAACACTCAAACATTTTTTGTAGAATGCTGGTGCTGTTTGCTTTCCCATTGACAGAGCAGGTTAATTCAAAGTTATTATTATAGTAAAACATACACATTTACTTAGGAAATTACATAAATTAAGTGTTCATGGTCATCCTTCTATAAAACAGTAGCCCTTGATCAGTGTGGACAGGAGGCCTGGCCAGGTTGCTTTTCTGGAGCTACCATTTTTTTGCTTGTAAAGAGAAGTTTGGATTAGATTATCCCTTGCAGGTCGGAAGTTCTTTGATTTTGAAATTGATTATTGGAATGTGTGTGTGTGTGTGTGTGTGTGTGTGGAGAGTATGTGTGTGTGTGTCTGAGTCTGTGTGGAGAGAGATCAACAAGCAAACCATAAACCATAGTCCAGTTGGAGTAAGAATATAAATACACGGAAAGTTAAGTAACTATTTGATGTTAGTCTTGTTCTTAACTCAAGGTAACTACAGAAGATATAACCTAAGTCAGCTAATGGTGAGATGCTGTTGGTACTCAGGATCTGAACAAAGATGTGTGACTTGGTTTGTACCATGACTGTAGTGTGGGTTTGTAGCCATTACTAGTGGCACCTGTGTTACTAAGGACTCTGTCCTGGGCCAGCATCCTCTTCTTAGGTGATGTCATTTACTTTCATTGTTTTAGCCACCGCCTGCCTGTATTTGGTCTCCCACTGTACCCACACCTGAAGCTCTGTTTTCATCCCCATGCACTAATGGCCATGTGTCATTTTCTGCTTAAAACCCTTTAATGGCTTCCCATTTAGCTCAGGCTAAACCACGTAATACTTAATATTACTATCAGCGTGATCTGCACTCAGCTTACCATACCAGGTTCATTGTGAGCTTCTCTCCCCTGGACCATTGCACTGAAACCACTTGGGCCACCTTTCAGCTCCCTAAAGGAGCAAACTGTTGTGCCTCAGAACCGTTATACATGCTGTCCTCCCCACCCTTGTACCATCTCAGTCATTTTGACTTTCACTCTTTCTTCTAGCCATAGCTTAAGAATGTCTTCCTCAGAGAAGGCTCATTTGACCCTCGATTAGTTAAGCATCTTCTGCTTTTCTTTCAGTGCACTTATCACAATTGCAAATAAACTCATAATTGTGTTTTTATTTGCTTACTGGATGATTCCACTGACCTCTGGATAATCTTGTAGAAATCCCAGACAGGTAACATATCTCCCTTTGTGCCTTTCTCCCTGCCCATTCAGTAGAATAAAAGAAGAACCTCTGTCATGTTATTACATTAAAGGATCCGGTATTAGCTTTACCTAAGTGAACAATATGAATAAAATGTCTACAGGGGCCTTCCTGGGAAAAGGTGTTTTTGTCACCGTGTACTCAGTGTTCTTGATGCCTGATGACCTGACGTAGATCCAAACGGTTGAGAGCCATTGATGATGATCTAGCAGATGGACTTCAACAGCATGATTCAGATCCTGGTGACTTTTTCCCTTTGTGTACATTCTTTTAGAACACCTGGATGGATCATTTACACAGTTTCCTATTTGTAACACGTTAGCAACCATACCTCACTAACTTCTTACAGTTTTTTACTTGTTTACAATTTAGAGTGAAGAGAAATGTAAAACGTAGTGTTTATATTGGGCTTCCAGAATACACCACTCTAAAATGTAATAATTATATAATTTTGACACAAAATAATTAGTTACCATATGTAAAGTCTAGATATTTGCTAATAAGCATGTTTCTAATTTTTTTCAGAAATCATGCAAAAGAATATATGGAAAGAAAAGGGAAGAGGTGCTACCACTTTATATATAGAATGAAAAGACACTATATGAGCACAGTTGAGAGGAAGGAACAAAGATAATGAATTAATTGACTTGATTAGGAATATAATTGAAAATATATAACATGACATGTGATCATATATAAATAACATAATTATGGTTACATATAAATATAATTATAAAGTGAATACACTGAGCTCTCTGGACATACATTCCCTTGTTGCAGAAGAAGATTTTACATTTGAGGGTAGGGCCGATACATCCTCTGATATATGATTGGTGCAGGGTTTCTGAGTATTAGCACTGTTAACATTTTGGTCTGGAGAATTCTTTGTTGTAAGAAGCGGTCTCGTGTACTGTAAGATCGTTAAAGAATCTGTAGGTGCCAGTAGCAACTCCCTTCCACAAGTTGTGACAACCAGAATGTCTCCAGATATGCTAAATAGCCCTTGGAGGAGGGTAAAATTGCCCCCAGTTGAAACTACTAAATTAAAAGAATGATGCTTCTGGTTAAGTCTGTAGTCTGAAGGGCGAACATACAAAACAGGCACAAGATAGGTGGCAGAAGGTACCCATCTACGCCTGAGTTCCCATCCTGGGCAATAGTGTGTGTGCCCTAGCTTCTGTTGGAACTCATACCAGCTGCCCTTCACTTGCAGTAAGGATTTCATTCTGGACTTTTCTGAAGTACATAAAATCTAGTTCACTCATTTTTTTTTAAATCTTGAAGCACCAATCTAATTCTTCAAGAGCTAACTCAAACCCACCTTAGAAGGGAGCGAGGTGATTACCCATCACCTCCCGTGAGCAGTGATTGCCTCCCTCCTAGGTTCCTAAATGCTGGTCCTCAGATCATGACAAATTTTTTTATGATTTGTGCAGAAATGAGAAAAATGACAATGTAGTGAACTTTTAAAGATTTAAAAGCTTTTACAAACAATTCTAAGATTGCCATTCCTAGTTTCAGGTATGTTTGTTTGTATGTGTTTTAGTAGCCTTTTTTTTACAGAACAATGGTAGTGATTAATATTATTTGGTTTTGTTTATTTGGGTTTTATATTTTAGTATTATCACTTGGGAAAATTAATGTTGGAAACCTGTGACAGTGCCTTGATTAAAAAAAATTGATAATATATATGAAACTTTTTTGACAAGGTTGTATGTGATCAAGATGGTGTCTTCTCATATTGCAACTTGATATTAAGGTGTACTGCTGAAAGTAATATCATAATTTTTTTTCTCTTTGAGATAAAACCAGTTTATTTCCTTGAATTTTTGACATAGGAAAATCCCATGTCTTATTTATCTAATTCTAACTACAGCAAGAGAAAACATTTAATAAACTTTTTTAGCACATTATTTTCATTGCTTTTCTTCCTCTAAATGGTCATAAAGGGATCATTAGATTTCCTTACAGAGCAAAGAACATAGTTAACTCAAATAGAACTCTTACTCCTTTACCATTAGAAAGAAAAACACTAAATTGTTTTCCCAGCATGCATTTGGACATAGTACAATAAACACGCCTGTTTCAGCATCTTGCACCTAGCAACCTATTTTCACCATTTAGTTGTTATGTTGCCTGTATATATAAACACTTTCAGTAGGGATGGAAGTTTGGTATAATGATAAACTAGGCAATGATTTCATAGAATCTTGTTCACAGTGATAGATATTATCTATTCCAGGGCCATATTTTACAGCTACTCAGAGGACATTAACATTTGGCTTATAATCTAATTGGGATTTTTTTTTAAAACCTTTTTTTTGTTTGTTTGTTTTTGTCGGTCTTAAGTGGGAAGGAGGGAACTCAGAATTCTTTTGGAAAGGATTCTAGTAAAGTCATGGTGTTCCTTACAGTCCTTGCCTTCCTAAAAAGCCCATCTGTCTTCCATCACAATGTGTGTCAGTGCCGGTTGCTTCTCTGCAGGACAATCAGACATTCATATCTTACCGAAGTGAGTAGTACCTCATTAAAATAATAGACATTTTTTGTCTGTAAATTATATGCTTTTTCCTAGGAACACATTTCTTTTTATTTCCACATCTTATCTCCCAAAGATTTCTGGGGTGTAGATTGAAGGTAACGGCACAAACACAGCAGTTATACAGCTGTTAAACTGTTCCTCGGGTCACATAACAAGATGAAAATAAATGGGTGGTTGATCCAAGAATTATGATTTTGGAGTCTCACACTTGGTCCATAATTATCAAGTTACCATACTGTACCCCTGTCATTTTCCCAGGATGTTTATAGGTAATTGAAGTATTAGCAGATATTCAGATTTACTTAGAGTAATTATTATTATTGTAGTATATGCTATGGAAAGGAAAGCTCTGCTTTAAAATTCTCATTGAAGAGGCAGAATTCAACCTCCTGACTGCTGAATACAAGGCTACCTTTCTCGCTTTTTCTCCCCATACTCCTTTCCCAGCCCCAGTGGTGCTTCTACATTTGCTGTTCCCTGAACACATTAGGCTCTTCCAACCCTCCAAATTTTTCCGTATATGGTAGTTCCTGTCCCTTGCCTTTGGTTCTCCTCACTGCTTGACGAAGTCTTGCTTATCCTTTAAGACTTTGCTTTTCAAGGTGTTTCTCCCTGGACTAACAGCACTTAAGAGCTTGTTAGAGATGTAGATCCTCAGCTGTGCTCCAGACCTACTGCATTGGAGGGGTTGGGGGAAGGGAGACTGACTGCAGCTCAGAGGAGGGCTTGGGGGAGACATGGCGCCCATGTGAAAGGTGTCTTAGCATGGTAGCACTCTCTGAAGATTATCCTGACAGCTCTTTTACAGGTAGTCATCCCTCTTGTCAAAGCACTCTTTCTTAGTGTATCAGTCAAAGTACTTTAATTGCTATAACCAGATGGCAGTAGCTTAGCACCATACGTGTCTTTTTTTTTCACTTGTGACAAGATCGCATTGGGTATACACTGGGTCGTCTTCCCTGAGATGATTCAGGAATCTAGTTTAGTCCATAGCTCCTCCCTTGCCCAGGACCTCCTCAGAGGCCTGTGGAATCTCTGCTTCTGGCAGGCCCACAAACAGAGAGAGAGTGTGCCAGGGTCATTGTGCGCCTTATTTTATAACTGCATCTGGACTTTGTTACCTCATTTTTCTTATATTCTTTTGGCCAGAACCCGATCACATAGTCTTAACCCAACTATCAGGGAGTATGGAAAATATGGTCTTTCTGTCTGCTCAGAAAGAAGAAAGAGGATTGGGGAGCATCTAGCCTAGCACCATCCAATAAAAATACAGTGCCAGCCACATATGTAACGTTATATTTTTCTAGTAGCTGCATTTAAAAAAGTAAAAGGAAACAGATAAAATTAATTTTAATAATATATTCTATTTAACCCTGCATATCCAAAGTAGTATTCAACATGTAATCAATAAAAAAATGAATAAGATATTTTACATTCTATTTTTTATTTTTTTCATTTCATTTCAAAGCCTTTGAAATCCAGTATGTGTTTTTTACTTATTTCATTTTTTTCATTTTATTTCAAAGTCTTTGAAATCTAGTGTATGTTTTTCACTTAGAGCATATCTCACTTAGACTAGACAAATGTCAGTGTTCAATAGCCCCATGATACTAGTGGCTACCATATTGGACAGCACAGGGCTAGCAGTTCGCTGCCATGCTTGGTATTGAAATCACTCCTTTATATCTCTCCATTTATTCCCTCACTGGACTGTGCATTTCTTACATCTCATTTCTATGTGTTCCTTACTTCTCAGTCCTTGCACAGTGCCCTGTGGTTAAGAAATGCTTGCTGAGTGACTGAGAAGGCAGAGAGTTAATACATGAATATGGGAGAGCATTCTTCTTTGCTCTTTTTACTACTTAGTGAAAGTTCCTAAGATGTTTTCTTTTGTGGTAAGTGCTGGTTGCACAGAGTATGACAAAATTAGTGTTAGCAATGGAAGGATGAAGCAAACCTAATTATCTGTGGCACTAATCTGTATCACTGAATAGAAGAAAGTTTGCATTGAAAAGAACTTGAGGTCTACGGCCATGCCACCCTGAACAAGCCCAATCTGTCTGATCTCGGAAGCTAAGCAGGGTCGGGCCTGGTTAGTACTTGGATGAGAGACCACCTAGGAAGACCAGGTTCTGTAGGTGTTAAAAATGAAAAAAAAAAAAAGGATTGTAAGCTGATAAGGTCCTTGCAATCTGTGAGATCAACCAAGGGTTGCCTCACCTTAAAATAAATAAATAAATAAATGATAAAGAACTTGACCACCAGATAGTTTGATGTCCACATTTGGTGGACGTGTGTCCCCCACAGAAGTGGAAACTTGGAGGTAGCACATTGGCTCTGGGGAACTGGTTCTGTTAACACTTTTGGTTAATTCTTTTTCAATAAATCTAGAAGTCCTATGTTCTCTCTCAATTAATGAACACATATTGTAGTATATGCCATAGCCGCAGCTATTTCAAAATGATATTGAGGCAAGTGTTAACATAGTCTCATTTACAAAATGCTGCCAAACAAAATTTGTTTACGTTTCTTTGTTGTTGATTTTACTGGCTTTTTCCCAAGTCTTAAATATGGACTAGGAAAGCTCATGGAAGTTATATCAGTCCCAATGTATAATCTGAGTACATTCTAATACAAAGAGATTCTGCTTTAAAGGAAAATAATCATACTTTAGAACTGTAATGTTGGATAGATGTTTTTTTTTCTTTTTTTTTAAATCACTGGCCTAATTGTAGTGAATTGTGGAGGATGCATATGGCGGATGTAACTTTGGCATCTTATTCCTCTTAGGCAGGGAGAAAGGAAACCCTTAGAAATGCACATTGCCTTCTCTAAACAGATTGTTTCATTGCAGCGTTAGGGACATGGGTCACAAATGTGAGCTTCAGTGAGAGCTTATAGCTCAGATGGCAAAGAAGTAAGGTGTTTGTGAAGGGATTTTAGGCAGCAAAATCGTAGGGTGGGTTTTGCTCTACATTCTCTTTAGGAAAGTATACTGCTAAGAAAGTATTTAATTACTTTGTCACACCATTAAAAATACCTGAGACGTGTGAAGTTTTTATTGCTCCGAAAGTCCTTTCTTACTGACTTGAATGGCGTTTTATTTTGTCATGGGTGGGGGAAAAAGAGCAAAGAATGTGGGCAAAGGGTAATTCTGGTGGAAAAATTTATTCACAAAGTTGTTTTTCTAAAAAGTCAAGCTAAATAGAAATGATCAGTCATCAATGAGTCGAGACCTGCCATGGCATATTCAATAAGGCTAAGGTCCTGTGGAGCAGCGGTCCCCAACCTTTATGGCACCAGGGACCAGTGCTGTTCTTACAATCTAATACTTGATAGCCTAAGGTGGAGCCAAGGTGCTGATGCTAGTGCTTGGGAATGGCTGCAAATACAGATGAAGTTTTGCTTGCTGCTCACCTTTTGCTGTGTGGCCCAGTTCCTAATAGGCCACCGTCTGGTACCTGGTCCACACCCTGGAGGTTGGGGACCTCTGCTGTGGAGGACAATAAACTTTTTGGCCTCATCCCCAACCTACCCTCAACTTTCAGCCAAATATCTGCCATACCTGTGCAGAGACATATCTGAGAACCCATCCATATTTCCTTGTATTGGATTTGGGTTTAAATATAAGGGTGTTCTTGCTATATATTCAGTGCTCTTTGTGCATAAGGCTTGGGGCACAGGTAGTGAGGAGGACAGGGGAGATCACAGAGGGTCTGTGTGCCTCATTACCCAGCAGGCCATGGGGTGAGGGGTTGTCACAGGGAAGTAATCACAGTTTAGCAGGTGGAGAGACGGCCCTGCTTCGGGAGCCAGATCTCCAAGTGTTACTGTTTTTATGTTACTTCCTTCCTTTGGGGAATGAAAATAAGAGGAAAGTCTTTTCCTTCGCTTTTGCATTGCATTTCCTCTTTCTCTTACTCTGTTCCAGACTTTGAATCATTCGGAGATTTCACTTATGTGTGAACAGTAAAGAAAATAAAAAAGATTTCAGTAATATGAGGTTTTGGTCCTTTGCCCAAATTGCACCTGTATTACTTAATCTTCCAAGGAAGAAGAATTTAGGTTGAGCTTAAGTTTTAAATCTTTCATGTTGTGGGTAATATCTGAAGATCTGGTTACTTGTAGACTAGTTTGAAAAAATAGATGTTGATCTTTATTTGTATGGTCAAGGCAAGTAAAATTGACCTTATTAATCTGTTTAAAGTCATTTATCCATAATAGTTGTGTGACCTGGGACTTGTTCTGTGACCTTGGGTTAATTCCCTAACTTCCATGACTCAGTTTCCTATCTCAGGGTTGATGAAGGAATAAATATACTGCTGGTCACAGTGCCTGGCACAGAGTAAGCCTTTGCTGAGCAGAGCCATATTGGAGGTTGAGGCAAAAAAAAAAAAAAAAAGTAATACTGATCCTATATTTATTTCAAGTTTTGATTTGTTTATTATGACTTTTTTGGTATTAATTTTGATTTTTTATTTGAGTATTTCATTAAATTTTATTTGTCTTAATTTCTGAGTTTTTAGGGCTTCCTTAAATTTTGTTTCTGAATTGAATGCCTCACTCACTTCCCCCTCGCCCCAGCCCTGGAGGAAGCACTGTGTATGTATGAGCTATTTTGTGGACCTTATATAAAACATTTTTTTGAATAGTAATAGCTTTAAAGGTTTTGAAAAAGTATTTAATTTAAAGTAATTCATGTTTATTAAGGAGTATTTAAAGATATAGATAAGTAGAAAGCAGGGAATATAAAAGCCTTTGTTCTATATTTCAGACACACCACTATTAATGTTAACTTTTAGTTTTAATTTCCTGTTATCTTCCATTCTAATATTTTCAGGCCTTAGGAACTTCTCTAATATGCTTTGTGAATGCCCTAAAGAGATGTATATTCAAAAGGAAGATAAAACTGTGTTTGAAATAAAACTTAAAATACTCTGATCTATTTAATTACCAGGTTTAAGATTAATTTTGGAACATAGCTTTAAAGTATAACTATGTGAACTTAGGGTAAGCTATTTAATTTGTAAGAGCACCAGTTTCCATAAATAAAAATACCTAATTATAGTGTTGTTACTAGTATATATTTTATTATATGGGTTAAATTGAACTAAATTAAATGCACATCCTTGTGAAGTGCCCAGCACATAGTAGGGACTTGGGGAATGTTTTCCTTCCCCACTTCTGCCATACCTCAAGTCATTCATTCTCTTCACTTTCTTCTCCCCTTCTGTGTTGAAATGCCTGTGTGACAGTTACATAAAAAACAATAAATAAGTATTGACATCTAGATTTAGGTCTTGGCAGAGCATAAATGGAAGTGTGTGCCCAGAGAGTTCCTGAATGCTCTATGTCACATTGGAAGCCTTGTTTGTTTTGTAATTATTTTACCTACTATTTTTGAACTGACAGAGAACCTTAAGACCTGGCTCCTCTTTGTGGACAGGCCAATGGAATGTTCATAGCCACTGGTGGTCCAGTGTTCAGAATTTGATTAAACATTACCTTCTCTTTTAACCTCACTTTTTCTGGAAAAGTTCTTTCCCTTGCTTGAGAGGGGAAAGCTGAAGTCCATTGTGTCACATGTATAATCCTTCAGAAACATAACAGAAGTAACACTGGAGTGTTTAACAGCATCTTCATCACCGTCCCCATCACTATCACCACAACCACCTTCGTCATTGATCTCTAAGTTGTGTGTGTGTGTGTGTGTGTGTGTGTGTGTGTGTGTGTGTGTGTGTGTTGATTTGATGGGGAAGCGAAGGGAAGGCTTTGATGGCCTTCCTTGACATTTATCCTCTCCACTTACTGTGTTTGTGTCTTCAGCTCTGGTCACTTTTATTGTAGTGTATCTATGGAGAAGATCATTTAGTTTAGTTACATATTTTTACAGGCACTTGGGGAAGGTGTGATCTGTCGGGATGTGTTGCCCAGGAATAACGGTTGAGTCCCCTCAAACTCTCTAGCTTTGTTTTCTATCCCTTAGGAGTCTCTTAATTTCACATAGGAAATCAGTCACAATAAGCTGGGAAGAAGTGGACGGCAGCAGGATGAGAAAGGATGTATCATCTCTGCTGCTGATGAGTTCATCTTATGGAATGGACTTAATCTCCTGCTTTTTAAAAGAGGGGACTTCCCAGCTATTGTTGTAAATATTGATCTTTTAAATGCAAGCTCAATTAAGCCAGAGGTGCTAGGTGAGAGTCACTTTGCTAATTTCCTCATAGTGGGCTTTCCCCTTGTAGCCTGGGGTAGTTTTCCTTTTGCAGAAGTAGGTGTCCAGCATTTGCCCAGAGGCCCATCTTCTCTTCTCCCCTATTAGGTAGGTGATGGCCATGAACTCTAACACCAGGGAATAATCAGAACCATGCAATCTCTGACAATTTATCTCATCTCTATCATCTGTAAATCTAGATGGTCCACTGGCATTGTACTTTATAAATATTGATGGAACTTGCTTTAAGTAAGTTTAACATATACAAGTAAAGATTTTATAAAATCCGTAAACTTGGAAGGTGGTTAGTTGCAGTTTTCATTAAGTTGCTTTGAGAGGTGGATGTGAAGAGAAATGAAAGACTGGACATGTGTCTTCCATTAATAATTGAATGTGTCATTTTATTTAGAAAGAAAATCTTTAGTGCTTTTTACAAAAGGTTTTGATTGTTTTTCTCACCAAGCATGCGTTCTCTGACCCTTAACCTTAACATTTGCCACTCAATGAGGAAAGTTAGAAAATTCTACTCCATGTGAAGTCCTGTGAGGCTTGGGTTTGTGATTAGTCAAACCAAGGTGAGACAGTTTTATTGTTTATTCTATAAGCAAACATTTATGGATTGCCTACGGTATATATACGGTATTTCATAACCACTGTCTGTCCCCCAAATTCTTAAAGCTGACAAAGAGATAAAACGTGCTAGAATAGCTCTAGTCAGGTTGAGGCTGTGTGGCAGGCAGGCTGGGGTTTGGTAACTCGGTCTGGGAGTTTCATTTCCTGAGAAAAATCCCAGGCACATTATGTTTTCCTTGGCTTTGTAAATTTCCATCTCTAAAACAAATCATTGACAGTGCTGGCTGAATTATCATTATTGTGATTAAAATAAATTGACAGTTTTCAGAAAAACTATTGGTGTCTAGGGTGTAAGAGCTCTACAGATAGACTGAGGGGATTCTGACCCTGTGGTAAATGCATTCACGAATGCCCTGTTTTAGGACTTGGGAATAGAGCAGTGAACAAAATACACAAAAATCTGCCTTCACAGAGCCTCTTTTTTTGTTCTTAATTGTGGCTAGAAAAACATTAAAACAAGTAGGAAAAATAGAATAGGGATTGCCAGATGGTGATAGAGGCTGTGGAAAAATGGAAGCAGAGAAAAGGGGTGTCTCCAGTGGCAGTGGGCTGTCTTTACTAAGAAGCTTCTTGAACATTTGTGGCTGCAGGCAGTGTCCCGCAGGCAGTCTCCACACAGCGGGACACTACTGTGGTCTACTTTGGTCTTGGGAATGAACAGAATCTAGCTAGGATTATAATAGTGGACATTCTGATCCATTTTCCAGATGAGGGAACTGGGCACCCCAGTGGTGAAGTCACTGTCCTAAATCCACACAGCCAGTACCTGAGAGCGGTCTGTAGAAGTGGAAGGATGCTCCTGCCTTCGTTTCCTCATATGAAAACAGAGCCTTCTTTAGGACCTCTTCCGACACTCTTTCTTCTTCACCGATAGAACATCCTTTAGTTCTTCTGCCAGACTCTCAGTTCTTCCCCTGCTCTGTTGGAAATGAGAATCTGACACATCTAGAACTAGATACACTTTTTATTCTTTGTATTTTTCTCTTGTGTGTAGCAGGGCAATACGATTTTGAAATGTTGTCATTCCATTGAGGTGGCTTATTTTCCCCCAGATGTCATCAGTAAGGGAAGTTTTAATAGTTAATATTAAGACATGTAGACACTTTTGGTCTAAGTCCTTCATTCTTCAGGTGAAGGCTGTGGGACCCACAAAGGGGAAGTGACTTTTGTAATATCATGCAGCTGTGGAGTAGGGGCTAAAACCTCAGTGGGACTTTTTCTATACCTTATATAGCAATTTAGTGTTTTCATTTATTTACGACTATAGAAGTTATAAATGCTTTTGAAGAAAACTTGGGAAACACGAGTTTAGAGAAAAAAATCACTAATAGTCTCATATATCAGAGATAATCAGAAGTCACGTTTTTTCCCTTCAGACTTGTTTGTGTGTATAATTGTGGGCATTCTTTTCATATCATTAAGAGCTTTCAAAAAACAATTTTTATTGGTAATATTATTTCTCCTGTTTTGGAGTGGTACTTGATTGGCTGTGGGTTGTCAGCTGGGCTTGGGCTTCATTCATGTAATGACCCATTTGCTGACCTGGCTATCCATCAACAAGCCAGTAGACTGCAGGTGATGACATGGCTGATTGCCATCTAATGTCTGTTTATTTAACTGGGGCTTGGCGTTTAAAATTGCTGTTATCTTTACCTAAATAGAATTGAACCTACTAAAAGGAAGAGCTTTGTATCCAAAACTTTGGGTGGCTCTCCAGCTTCTCTCTCTGGACCTTAGTTTTTTTGCTCTGTAGGTGGAGGGTCTTCTTTGGTCCCCTCTCTAAGAACCAGGTGAACTCCAGGGGCCTCTTCTCAGAGAAATCACAGGCACACACAATTTTGAATGCAATATTAGAGGGTTCATGGACTACTTTCTCCTCAGTTCAGCCTTAGATTCCAGGCTAAGAAACTTTAAACTAAATGATACTGCATATTCTTTTTCTGTGATTTTTTAAAATTATTATTAAATCTCTGACAAAAATGAAGTGAGCATCAGACTTTATATCAGAATGTATTTTTTTTTTTATATTAACTCTTCTAACAGATCCCAAGGGCCTGATGTAGAGACCTTTTTTCCTCTCCAACCTCCACCTGCCCCACATATCTTCTCTTTTTATCACTCTATCTGGTCTCTGCCGTAACTGCTTATCATTTGGCTCCCTACATGTGTTGCCTGTCATCCTGTCCAGTTTTGCTGCTGCTTGTGCTTTCTATATACCATGCTTTTGTTTTTCGTAGCAGAACAGATCATTTTCCTGACACCTTTTCTTTGGCCAGCAAGCTGACCAGTACATTGTGGAAAATATTTAGTTATTTGTTTCTTCTTGTAGTATTTCTTAATTTTTACTTACTGTTTCAAATTTTCACAGAACATGAGAAAAAGAATGATTACTTGGGAGTAGAGATGTAACTGTGTGTGTATATGTGTGTGTGTATTTAACATTTAGATATATATCTAAGTCTCTACTTCAAAATATATGTGTATATATACTTTATATATTTAAATATACTTTACATATACTTGGAAGGCATATATATAATTTAAAGTACTGATGTATATTATATATATGCTTTTAAAGTTAGTTTTAAATATCCTTCTGATACACTAAGAGCCTGTGGTAAGAGTAAAAAATTCCATTAAGGTGAGATAACTGATTATTGATACATATTCTTTGTATGGTTATTCATTATATAGTTACTAGCTATAGCAAATGAATTTTCAAATTTTATATAATTCATTGCTAAAAACAAGTTTATTTGCACTTCTTAAAGGTTCAGCTCAACTGTTTCCAAGTATATCTTTGTCTTAAAAAATGTCTAGCAAGTTATGCAGAATAACATTTTCTTAGCTGGGAAAAAGGAGCATTTTAATTATTAGTAAATGGTCTGTTGGGTTTCAGTTTATGAATAGTTCAATGCTCTGCCTTAATTTGGGCCATTAACAAATGAAAATATTTGCATATTTTTACAACTACTAAATTTCCCTTTAGGGCTAACGATTACCAGGGACACAAAACTGACATAAGCATTCAATTCAGCAAATATGTTTTGATTGCTTTCAGTACCAAAGATTCTAGGCATTCGAAGGTGGTTAAAATTTAGTTTCTGGTCTTCATGAATTTACAGTGTCACTGAAGAGTGCAACATTACCTTTTAGTAGGCTGTGAAAAGCTAAATAGATGTAAATAAAAGTAATGCCCAGAGGATTAACAGGAGAGAGACTAATTCTGGCTGGGAGGATCACCTTCTTTTCATAAAGAAGGAGCTATTTAAAGTGGGTATTGAGACATGAGTAGGAATCCTCTGGGTAATAGGGTCCTATAGCTTCTTGCTTTTCAGAATGTGATGGAACTTCATCTTGTGGGAAGGCTTTAGAGCTAAATTCAGCCTTCCTCATGGGGAGAAAAAAATTGCCCATGGAAAAAATTTTTAAATTTCCTATAAAGTTTTCATGGATTTGTGTATCCAACCTGTATAATAATTTGTATGAATATTAAAATCTGCGAACTAAAACCTACACGAAGAAGCATTCATTTCATCCTCTTTCTGAAGTGTTCCTACTCCCACACAGGGCTTACTCCATTCTGTTTTAACAACGAAACTCTCTACCCTTAATTCGTGTTCATAGATGTGTTATTGTAAGAGTCAGAGAAGTTAAAGTGTGAAAGAACTCGAGGTTGCTGGACAGTAGGAGCTCAGTAAATGGCTGTGGGTTTGAATCTAGAGGTCTAGCTTATATCTTGTTCTTTGAAGAGTTGCAGAGGAAACCGTGGCTGCCTAATTCCTGTCCTTCTAAGGTGACATTTCCTCTTGTGGCTGCTCTAACCAGATATCATTCTTGTTCTCAGATATCCATCTCATGAACCCCCTAGAGAAACCACATCCTACTCCAAGGCTTAGGTTCTGGAGTTAAATGCAGTACCATGTGATTCTCCTTAACAGTCAGATTTCTAAGCGTTGGTCTGTCCTACAAGAGCAGAACAGAGCAAGGACACCTTACAATACCTGAGAAGTTGTGTAGAGGGAAGGCTCACAATAGTATCTTCATTCCTCTAGGTTGTGAGAATGTCCTTCTTCCGTAAGTTGGAGCCACTCAGAGGTGAAAGACTAGATGTCTGTCTTGCTCTCAGAATTGCTTTCCTTTATCTGGAATTTAAATATAATGCTTTGAGCGGTGGTGAGAAAGCTGTGTGAACCTGTCTGCTGCATTTCCTATAAACACGTGGAGAACCTTGTCTATTTACATTAATCAGTCCCCTTTTATGTAAATCTCTGTGTGAGAAAATTTTTTAAAAGTTTACTTGCCTTACAGCTTGATATATTTTCTTCTTATGAATTATGGAACTGGACATGTTTGCCTTTCAGTTCTAGCTACCTGGATGCTCCAAGCCAATTTAAAGCTTTTTTTCCTTGATTGAAATATAAATTCACAGATAAAAATTTTGAAAAATATAGAAAGTCTTCAAGAAGATGCATGTCTCATGTCTCATGGCGTAAACACGAGGAGTTCAAAATGACTGTTGGAAGGCGATTGTCATAGTTACGCTGCAAAGAGGGACGAACAGTTGATTTTGAATTACCCAAATACTTTGTAATGTGTTGTAGCAACACATTTGGTGGAATTGTCATTTTAGATCACACAGCCAAAGTTTTAAATTTAAGAAAGATCACCCCTGGTTAAGAAATTGGGTAGTTTTTTTAAAAATTATAGGAACTGCTAATTTTTTTTATGGACCCTTTGAACCCTTGTGACTTGTTACACAATTAATATCCACACTCAGAAAGTATTCCTGGTGTTTGAATGACAGAAGCCCTTGTCACAAAGGAAGAACAGGAGGCCATAGGATGCCATCTTGGTTCCCCTATTGTCACCTGCCCTCACTCCAAGCCTCCCAGTTACTTTAACTGCAAAGTTGGAGACTTGTCCTATTTCTGATATAATGGTTTATATATTTCCCTGGGTAGTGTACCTTACAACACCTGCTGTTGCTAAATGACACCTAGTTCCACTTTTTTTACTTACCACTTCTATTATCAACTATTACTAAATCCTCCCTGATTTTAGGAAAATAAGCAGAGTAACTGGTAAAAGTGTGGCAGAAGCCCAGGAAGTGCAGATTAATAACTAACCCCATTTTAATGCCCATTTTCTGTGTAATTTTTAATAAATCCCTTAACACTTTTTAACCATTCCCCAAAGAGATTATTTTAAAATAGTTTAAAAGTTACTCCACTGTTATTCTGAGAAAATAGATTAGCAGGCTTTTGGGAAAGCACATGTTGAGTACAATCACCATTGAACTGTGGGGACGGTGATGCAGCTATTTTCCTATGCTTGTGTAAATATCTATTATGCTAATGTGTCATCTATGATGTCTGTGCATCTCTGACACTGCTCAAAGGAAGAGATACCTGCCTTATATTTTTATTGTAATTCTCTCAATACCTAGTTCCAGGCTCATTACTTACTGGTACCTACATACCTGTTGATGGACTTAAAAGTAATATTTTGTTTAATAAGAGCATTTACCATAATATGTGGTTTTCTATGAAAATGTTTGATGACCTTGTCTTTCTGGCACAAAATAATAGACAAATTAAGTTTTGCATGCAGAGTGCAACTCTTTCTTTACACCCGCAGCCATGAGGTGCAGGCCGTGGAACCCCTTTCTGGTTGCTCTTCTTGGCTTTGATCGTCAGCCAAGCATTTGGTGTTTAGCCATAACACGAAGGAAGGCAGCCAGACAAAGTAAGAATTTTAGAACGCCCAGATGACCTAGCTGTCTCTCCAGCTCCATGAGCTTCAGATTCGAAGTAATTATAAAGGAGTCTAACTGTGACTGTTTTTTTCTTTAAACACTGCACTATTTTGGTTTGGGTTGATTTGGCCCACGCCGTGTGGAGCAGACACAATGAGGCCCGTCTTTATCGGAGAGGCAGCACACTGTGTATTGTACAGTTCTGGGTTTGTTTTCCTTTGGCCGGGGATCGGGAACCTCCCATTTTCTGAGCGCTAGTAACACCCCTGGAGGCTGGCCCTCACTAGCATGCCCTCCCACCCCCGTGGGCTCTGCAGACCCAGCCAGCAGGGCTGACCACTTGTGCCTGGGAGGCCAGCTTCCTTTCCTCCCTCGGGCCACTGGCATGCGTGTGCCTTGCACAGCCAGGGACTTGCAGCTGTCCCAGTTGCAGACTTTCTGACTTGTGTTCTCAGCTGAGAATGCAGGCTGATAAATGCAGGACTAGTATTAGAGGTGTGAGAAAGGAGCTGGTGATCGAGTCCCCCACACAACGCAAGGATGCAGCTCAGGGAGAAGTGGAGGCAGAGAGCCCAGTGCCGGTGCGGGTAAGAGGGGCTTATGATCCCCAGCATTTCTGCCGCCTTCCCCACGCAGGGCTTTCACTGTGTGGGCACTCCGTGCCCTCTTGCCCTTTGTTTGATGTTAAAACTTGCTCTCCCTGTCTCTTGTGACCTCTCCTCTCCCTCTTTTCCTGTAGATTGTCTTCTGTCTTTGGTTCCACTTTGATTCTTTGTGAGGAAAGATATGTTGACATTTTGTGGATGAACGTGGCTTCCAGGAGGTTTCTTTGTATAGAACAGCTATGGATTGTTCAAACTTATGTCCCACCTAGCTGCAGCGTTGCCAAATGTACATCCCGGGAGGCACATTTGAATTGCCTTCTCTAGGGTTGAAAAAGATGTCCTTTGCAAAATTAAAACATTTTTACATTATGTATTTGTTAATGTGAAAACGAGGAGGATGACATTGGGCTTTTAAGGAACATAACTGTTGAAGTAATATGTGTTCTCACTCACTTTAACGGGTTTGCCTTGAACAAGTAGGAAATAAGCTAAACTTCGAACCAGTTGATAGAAAAGTTCCTATTCTTAACATTAGCTAAACTCATAGCAGTTTGGATAAATTCAAGTGCTTCAGCAGAGTTGGTAAGGGGGGAATGTGAAAAGTGCCTGTGTTATCATCCATGTGTAGGTGGTGCTTTTCTCTTGGAATTTCTTTAGTACAATAAAGGCACATAATTTTTTTTAAGCAAACTGCAAAAACCCACCAACATGCACTACAGAGGGGACAATTGAGCCTTTCAAATGATCTTTTAAAGGGATTGTTAAACTAGTATTTTGCGATCTTATGTAGTGATTTTTTGAAAAGAAAACAGAGGTCCAGTTGCTGTTATCATAAAGTACTTCGTTGATTAACCTAATTTTTCAATTAATGCCTTTAAGAATCTGAACTTAGACTTAATGGATTTGATTTGAGTTCAGCTGCTTTCCTCTGTGACATGTGAGACTGCCTTATATTGTACTGACTTCACAATTTTGTTGCTGAGAAAGTCAGTAAAGTATGATGGGCTTTTTCTCTGTAGATTTTCATCTGAGAGACTTAGGTCCCCACCCCAGTATAATGTTTAGAGATGTTATTCATTATCTTAGATTCATTTCTGCTAACACAATAGTTCATTTATGTATTGAGTAGCTTAAGCCACTTATATGCTATATAGATTTAAATGGTTAAAGCTCACAGCTGATGTAGCTTATGATTTCTTGGAGGAAGTTGTGTGGTTTAGGTTCCCTTGTGAATCTTCTTAAAAATCTTTTGTCAGTGATTCTTCAGATGTGCAGAAATATTTGTCCAGAGGATTAAATACACTATAGAAAGACGCTGTGTGATTTTTTTTTTTAAATTTCACAGTGACTTTACAGAAATCTACTTTCTAGTGCTCAAAAAAAAATTGGCCACTCATGTCCCAGTTACTAGTTTAGGTCAAATCTCACTCCAGGTGGTTTCACGGGGAGTCTCCCCACCCCCCCCACCCCCACCCAGTGGATAAGGCTGTACTGGCTGCAGTTGCACCTTGTGGGAATACTCATCAGGGCTCAGAAGCTTCTAGCAGCATGGAGAGCTCTGGCTCCGTGCACCTGCAGAGAGAGGTGTGAGGGAAAGGGGAAGGCAACAGTGATACAACCAGAAACTTTTTCTTATCTGATAATGTTTCTCTTCTTCCAGGGAGGTTGGCGGGGGTGGGGTAAGCAAGATAAAAAGAGCTAATATCAGATAAGAGAAGCAAGGATATTTAAGTAGGGCCTCCGCCTGGGCAGATCTTCTTACCTGTGAAGGTTGCTGCCAACAGTAAGAATTCAACACACTGCTTGGAGTACAGCTTTTTTTTCAAGATGATTTTTAAAAAATATGCCAGCACAGCCAAGAGATCTATTTCTTGTAGTCCTATTTATTATTATTATGTCAGTAGCCCATGTACTCAGAATTCACAAGTCTGTAAGGTTTACATGTAAGTAACTTATTTTATTCAAGAGGTAGCATTTTGAAATCAAGTTTTGCTGGTTTTAGTTATGTACATAATCAGTCCTTGGTTGGGGGTGGGGTGGATTACATAGTTTAGAAAGCATGAAAGTAATTAATGTATATAATAAGAAATATGAATAGTATAGAAAGAGGGGAAAATAAAGTGCCATTACTTTTACTCCAAAGTGCCCATTATTAATAATCTGGTGTATATACTTCCAGATTTTCTCCTGTGCATATAAAAATATAACTCTTTGTGTGTATGTAAAATGTGCTAGTACTATAGATTTCTGCATTAATTTTCTCCTAGAACATATCAAGAACATCTTTGTCACCATATATAGATTTATGGCATTTTTTAATGGCTATATATTACTCCAGTTTATAGCTATATCATAATTTGATTCAATTTGTTTCCAATTCTTTGCAATTATTTAAATGTACAGTTATTGAAAAAAATGACTGTGAGCAATGGATGACTAACAGTGACTATACTAATAAATATATCTTAAAGCACTTATGTAAGTCAAAAGTACTTGATCTGTAAAACTTCTACCAGAAGTCTCCTCTGGGCTTTCGTTGGCAGTAATGTTTCTTTCCCCTCTGTCCTGGCAAAGGTTAAGGCTTCCCTTTGCAGTGGCTACTTGTTCTGTGCTGGTAAAGTCAGTGTTTCTAAGAGAAATATGTGTTTGGACATTATAAAGTTTCAGAGGCTGCAGTTTTAACTCACAGGCACCAACATAGGTCTTGTCCTCTCATTGTGACAGCGAGCGGGGGAGGAAGTACATGGTCAAACTTCCCTGTTCCTATCCAGGCTTACTGCCAATCCCATTGAAAAATGACTGTGGGCTGTGAATGACTAACAGGGGAACAGTCAGGATATTCTTGATGTCTACAAGGTAGTTACCCTGCTTATATCTGAATACCTATTTTTGCGACGCCCTTCCCCAACTTTAAAGTAATTCTTGGAAATTGTTACTGCTCAACAATTTAGAGGAAAAGGGTGTGGCCTCAAAGAGTCAGAAATGGCTAGGGTATATGTCGTTTGTGTTGTGTTTTTTCATTGAGTTACTTTCAAGAGGCAGCACAGGTCTTAAGATGAAAATTTTGAAGGTTAAAAGATGTGAAGATAGAGATGAGCCGAATTTTCGTGTGTTAAAAACTGAATCTGAGTCCTTATTTAGGTATTTGAATAAACAAATGATTAGCTAAGCAACTGTATGAGAAGGCAGCATTTATGCCACTGTAGAAAGAGACTGGGCTTCTTGTTGGACAAGTCAGTGCATCACCTGAGAAAACCTTTTTTTTTTTTTTATCCTGAAGTTCTCTTTATTGTAGAAATAGCAGATCTGAATTAGGACACCAACCCTGAAGTATAAGCTTATGGGCAATGTTGTCAATATACCATAAGACATCAGATGACAGTGGGTGAGTTAATTAAATTATACTTATTAAGCCCCTTCTGCCCTATGGGTTTTCCTGAACTCTATAGATGTCTTTAGAAATAATTAATGACATTAATTATGTTGGTGATATTCAATTGTTTTTTTTTTGTTTTTAATATATTGAGTAATGAAGGAAAGAAGTTCCTATAAGCTTTATGTAGTGACATATTCCCAGATGACAAAAACAGGAAATTTTACTTATTCAGAACCATGAAACCTTTGGTTTTCCCCTTCATTTTTTAATTTTTTGTTCATTAAACCCACATTTATACACCCTGAGATTAGCCAGTCTTACTGTATAATGCACAAGGAAACACGGGCAAGTGACACTAGCACCCTCCTTCTCCCTGAGCAGCAACGTGTCAGTAATGAGTGGCTTTGTTCCCCAGAAGTGCTTTTCACATGGTATTTATTAGGCATAGGTGAGTGTTAATCACCCATCCATTCCCACTTAGGCAGACAACACTCAAATCATCATCGGCACCAGCACAGACATATTCTCCATTTTTCAGCACGTGGAGCAGGCTCAGTGCTGCTTTACAGAAGGCACAGGGGCCTGACCGTTCACGTGAACAGTTTGAATGAATGAGGCCTCCACAGTGGCACACATACTTTGTGGAGTGGTCGGTGGAAGGAATCTTTGGGGCCGGGGGGGATGCTTGCTTAGATAGGGTCAGGGTGAATTTAATGACCTTGCTGCATGGAAAACTGTCCCAGAGAAGAGGCTTTCACAACTTGTGTCACTACCTCATTATAGTACTGAGCCATTCTCACCTCTGGGCTTCTTGCTTGTGTAGACCACGAAAACCCACCCAGCACATCCAGTGAGTTTCTTGTCTTATGTATATCATCCATGTGGACCAGAAAGACTGGTCACTGATTTTTATAACAAGCTAATGCTAGGGGTGTGTGTGTGTGTGTGTGTGTGTGTGTGTGTGTGTAAGAGAGAGAGAGAGAGAGAGAGAGAGAGAGAGAGATAATAAAATAGGAGAAATATATATAGTGCCTTGTTCTGTGCCAGACACTGTTTTAAGCCTGTTAAATATATTATTTCAATTAATCATAATTCTCAGAGATGGTTGCTATTATTTCCTTTTTAGCAGGTGAAGGCAGTAAGCACAGAGCAGTTAAGTAACATGTTCAAAGTCCCTGTTAGTGACAGAGCCAGGAGTTTTGACTTTTGGTCAGGTTTTCTAAAATCCATACCTGGATGTTTATGTACAATTCAGTATGAAAATGAATATATTTGTTTATATGCTAGGCATTGGGATTATAAAGATGAAAAAGGTTAAAACTCCCTGCCCTTAAATTTTTTTTAATTGTTAGAAAAGGCCAATTTATAAGTGACAGAACAGTGGTGGTTGAATAGCACAAAGAAAAGGATGGTTGTGCCTAAAGAAGTTGGAAATATGAACAAAATAGAATTAATTGTTATTGGGAGTTGCTTTTATTATGGATATCATGTATTATCTTCCCGTAAATTTATTTAGGAGCATAGGTTGGAGGAATATCTGAGAATCTGGAGACGTCTTATTTTCCTCCCTATATTTCTTTTTTTTATTAACTTAAAGCATGACATTGTTATTTGAGTGTGTTAAGTAATTATGCATCTCTGCCATATTGTAGCTAAGGTTTCTATTCCAGTCTCCCTCACTAATAGAGGTTGGGTATGTGCCTAGCAGGAGCCATGGTTTTATTTTCTTTGTATTCCATCTCTGACATAATGAACTGTTTATTCTGTAATCAGAGAAATGGGTACTGTGGTCCTCATGGTGTTTAGAGTAAACTGCCAGTTGCCCATTGTGCTCGACTCTGAGAAATAGCAGCTGAATACAAGGCGGCAAAGCTCTGTCACAGGTAGCAGCTGCTGTGCCTGGTCTAACAGAAAGCACTTTAGAGACAGAAACTAATTTTGGTTGAGGATCTGCCTCACAGTCTGCAGGTCACCGCCTTTTCCTCCCCAGCCCAGCCCGGCCCCAGCTTCAGTAGTTCTCTCATCTGTAAAATGAGAAGCATGTAGTAAATAATCTCTAAGGTCCCTTCTGAGGCTAAAGCTCTCTGTTTCAGAATTATTAGCTTTGATCCCAGAATAACCTATGATGGAGTCAGGTCAAGACCCTGGAGTTTTGATTTTTGGTTCTAAGCTTAGTTTATTAAAAAATTGTAGCAGCTGCAAAACAGAGGATGTTGGCTTTTCACCCGATGTAAATAAGTAACATGAGCGAAATGGGTTGATCAACCTGGAAATAAAAGTGGCGGCAGGATTGGAGTCAGCAGGGGAGAGGTGAGATGCCCCGGCTTGAGCCTATAGATGACATAGGTGACTGAATTTTAGAACCAGAAAGGCTTGGAAATTATAGTTTATCCTCAACTTTTCAGAAGTTTTAAATATCCCTGTAATATGATAGAACTAGTCCTACGTTTCTCTTAGATATTTTGAGGCTTTAGAATGTTTTCGTGCTTTATTTCCAGACAAGTGTACATGCCACTTACCGGTGGGTCTCTGAGGGCTTTGCCACGTTCTTGGGGAGGAGATGACTTGTAGTTCCGTTTTGAGATCCTTGCTATTGAGAGTTGTCACTGCGGAGGAAGCAGAAGTGAGTGGTGCAGAGCCCTGCACTCACTGTCAGGGGACCTGGGTCCTGTGTCTTTTAAACACCACTTGACATTTCTAAGCAAAGATTGTGTTTCTATCAGATGGAGATAGTAGTAGCATCTGCCCTCTGGACTCCTCATCTCCAAAGGTTATCTGGACTCCCCCGGTCAGCTTACCATGCTGTCTTTCTGTTCTCCATCGTGCTACCTGACTGCTTTTTTTCAAAACATGGTAATTTCCTGCTTAAATTCTTTCTCTTTGCAGGGAAGGGAAAACATGGCCTACATGACCTTCAGAGGCTGGCCGTGAACTTCTCGTTGGCCTCATCTCCCAGCTTCCAAAATTCATCCTGTCCTGATCCCTATATTCTCTCACTGGGTGGGCGTGCTTTCCCACCTGAGCACTGCTCTTCCTTTGCCTGGCATATGCTTCACTGCCTGACCATTCTCTTTTATCTTCCAAGTCCTAACACATGTGCTAGATTCTCTAAGAAGCCTTTTCAAACCCTCTCCCCATATTTTCCCATAGACTCTGTGCTCCTGTGGCCCATCATGGTATTGTTATTTGAGTGTGTTAAGTAATTTTGCATCTCCGCCATGTTGTAGCTAAGGTTTCTATTCCAGTCTCCCTCACTAATAGGGAGGTGTACGCCTAGGGTGTATTCCATCCCTGATATAATGTCAAAGCAATCTCCCCCCCCCTTTTTTTTTTTTTTGCTTTTCTGTATGGTCCTGGTTACTTTTTGCAGAACATATTGGCAAAGAATGGGTTGCAAGAAGGGCCTCCAGGAGAGACTGGATCTGAGGAAATTCTCCTTATTCTTACCTCCTCCACCTTCAGAGCTTTAGAAACAAATATTCACAACGTTGAATTGCAAAAAAGTAAAAAGGGATGAACCTAAAGGAATTTGCTTGACTAAATATGTGGGTATTATTCCTCCAAACTTTCCTGTGCTTCTATTATTTTTTATCTACATTAAAATATTGCCTTACATTTTGTGACTAAAGCCAAAAGCCTTCTCTTTCTTCCTGTTAGCCGGCACCCCTTCTGTTATCAGTACCACATCTCCCTGTCACCTGAAACCATAACATCACCTTTGATGGGTGTAGTACACTTGGAAAAATCATTGTGTGACCTTATTACCAGCATCCTAGAAAATTGTGTATGTGTAAGGTTGAGTTTTCTTTGCAAGGATCCTGTCCTTGGACTATTTATTGGTAAAGTAAAGTAAGTACTACCTAATGGAATTAATGTGTGTTCCAACCTTCACACCTGGCTTTTCAGGAAGATTTAGTATTTGGGGATATGATTTTAAATCTTGAGACAGAAAATGAGTATCTTTCAGGAGAGGATGCTGCCTTTTCTCTCTGCCTTGCTGAGATCACGGAGCCTGGGAAGTTCCATGTGGCTTACGTATCCAGATATCAGAGCTGGGCAGAGAGCAGGGCCTCAGACTTTTTGTCCTTGATGTGTGGCAGCTAGAGCATCAGTGTGGACCAATGTTATTTAGTTTTCATACAAAGGGGAACAGAGGGATTGGGGAAGCCTTTCCTGTCTTAAAACGCTGAAATTTCATCAGACTTATTGCCAGTGGATTATTGGAAGTATCCTGGGCTTGGAGCCAGGAGATCCAAGGGTCACCATCTGTGTGACCTTTATTAATTCATGTAACCGCTCTGAGCTTCAGTTTCCTCATCTGTGAAATGGTGATGATACACCACATAGAATTCAGGGAAGGTTTAATGAGATTATGTGTGTGTGATCCAGCAAAGGCATGTGTATGTTGTAGGGGCTAAAATTCTCTGTGTCTGAATGACACAACTGTCTGTGATCCCCGTGAACACCATTTGTTGAGTTCCTTCCCTGTACAGGCACTGTATATTGAAACCCTTCAATAACCCTGAGGTGATGGTAAGAGAAATTGTTACTTTTTCTATTTTCAGATGTGGATATGGCGGTTTGATAACTGCCCCAAAACCACATAGCCTGCAATTAGTGGCGTTAGGATGTTTTTAAAATATTCTTTAATATGAAATTTTCAAACATACACAAAAATAGATAGATTGGTAGAGTGGTTCTTAACTTGGGTGAGCTTCAGAATCACATGGAGGTGTTGTTAAGGCCCAGACTGCTTGGCCCCATCCCCAGAATTTCGGATGCAGTAGGTCTGGGGTGAATTTGTGTTTCTTACAATTTCTAAGTGATGCTGATGTTGTTGGTCTGGGGCCACACTCTTAAGAATTGCTAACTGGCATTATGAACTCCTATCTGTCACCATCTCCAACAATAGCGAACATTCTGGGGTCCAAGATTTTAATCCTTACTTCCTACATATGCCCTTAACTGGTCTCAACTGCCTTCCTAGCAATGAAGTACGCAGAAACTCTTTTGTGAACCAAATATACGTTATGAATATTCCATCCCCCACCCTCAATAGCTTCAAATAAGTAGTTCAAAATGAGTTGTTTTGAAATCTGACTAAATCTGGCTTTTAGTGCCTTTTAGCTTAATGACTTGACCTCTTCATTTCAGAGTTCCAAAAATAGCTTTTAGACATATGCTAAAAAGGTGTGTGTGGGGGGGAGTTATTGGCTGGAAAAGAATCTGTAGTATAGATTTAAGACAGAGCGCTTTATACAACAACTATGGTGTATCTTTTTCTTTTTTGCTTTCATTATCGCTTTTCACATGTGAAAAAATGGCAGGTAAAATTAGAAGCTGGGATGGATGTGTGTGTGTGTGAGACGTGCTGAGCTCGCCCCTCAGGCTCTCCGTCTGTTATCTCTTTCTCTCCTCCTTACACTCTTGTTTGCCTTATGTCATGCCTATGTCAGGACCGAAGACTCTTCAGTCACTGTCTTTGCAAGGGCAAATAACTCCCTTGCACTTAGCTTTCTCCTTGTGTGCACTGTGGGCACAAGGCACGGAGGAAGTCCCCTAAATCCCTGTCTTGCCTTCCTTCATCAGCATTCTTTGCAGCATTCCCTTTGAGCACAGCTGACTAAATGCAAGCAGTTATTTGGGTTTTCATCAATGAGTATTATTATATTTATTATTACCTCAATTTCCATTATTATGTTTCTCTTACACCATTTTCTAGATGTTATTGCTTTGACAGTTTTTCATAGTCTTTAGTTCTATTCATTTTAGCAATAGGCTAAGACTTTTGGAACACGAGTTATTTATAAAACTGACAAATGCAAAACCCAGACTCTTTTTCTTCTATCAAATTGATTGGTTTTGAGTGTCCAAGTTTGCTAATACTGACATGCCAAATTAAATAAAATATTCAGTGACAAGTTCTCTAATTTGAATGCTTTTTTCTTAGCGCTGTGTAAAATAGAAGTTCAACCTCTTATCAGTGTTTATAATATAAAAAAAAGATTCACAAGTATGTCATTCACAAGTATGTTAGTCTGTTCTGAGGATAACACCACATTTCAGTGTGAGAAATATATTTAGATGTCTGAGAGTTTGATGTTCATCATGCATCCTTCTAAATATTCTTTAGTTCATTTACTATTGTGATCTAATGCTCACGTTTGGGCTTGTTTCTCAGTCCAAGCTTAGATAAGTTTCTCTTTTTCCTTCAGTTTTTATATCACATGCTTGTGCACATTGTCAATGACAGTACAAAAATTAAAATGTGGAGGCTGAAAGGAAGAGTGTGGGCCAGGGGTCAGGAAATCTGGGACCCAGGCCCAGCCTTAGAGCAGCTCCTCCCGGGACCCAGGTTAGTCACTTGATTGCCATGCTCCTGGGTCTCCGTGTCTGGAAGGCGAGAGGGCTAGACCACATAGGTAATCTCAGGTTCTGATGTTTGCACCATTGTTCTAATATTACCGAACCTCCTGCTCCTTTTAAACAAGTATGCTTCTGAACAGCTGCCGGGACATCGTTCCTACACACACTGATGAACAGCCTGGGAAGACCATGTATTACTGAAGAGGACCACGATCATATTTTGGTTATTAGGGTCTCCTACGTTTTAATGTCCTGGGTTAAGGGAAGAAGAGCGTGTCTGTTACAAGGTGATGGGAGGTCATTTTCCATGGCTGGCGGTGATACGGGATCTAATTTTATGTCCTCAGTCCCCTTTTTCCTGTAGTCCAGGGGAGGATTTGAGACACGTGGGCACCTCAGGTGGGCTAATCACTGGGACTCCCTCAGTGGGGCTGTTCAAATTGTTTCCTATTTTAGATGAGAGACTGAGGGCTGCTTAGGGCACGGGTGCAGCAGGGACCCTGGCACAGAGCCCTTTCCTTCTGACTCCTGTGTTGTCCATGTATTCAGAGAAACAAAGGTCCCAAGGTTGACCATCCACTGTTTCTCAAGCACGTCCATCGCGGAGTCCTGCTCACCTCAGGTAGCTTACTCGTGTACTCTTTGCAGTCACACAGAGCCTCCTTTCAGAATGGTGTTCTCATAAATGTCATTTTCTCTATCATGTTGGATTTCCCGTGATGCTGTAGCACCCCTGGAGATTGGTGCTCCAAGCCCTTGGCCTGCTGCCACCCCACATCCTTTATGTGGCTCTTCCCTAGCTATTCCGATCTGCTTGTTGCTTTCTGAACTCACCGTGCTCTGGAGGATTTCTCCCGAAGCTAACGAAGCTTCAGTTTCAGGATCCCTTCCAAGGCCCTGGGAGTGACTCTAGCAACTGTATATTCATAACTCTGTATTTTTAATACCCCTCCCCCTTGATTATACAGGTTTTAGGCCCCACAAAATCTGGTTTTAGTCATGAGCATGCTTCCTGGCATCTCCATTTTCTCTGCAAGGATGCCTCAGTCCACCCTGAATTCTTCCTTCATCCAACAAGTATGCTAGGTGCTGTTCTAGGTGCTGGAGAAAGCGGTGAATAAAATAGAGGAATCCGTGCCCTCGTGGTGCTTATAATCTAGTTGGGATGAAGTCAGATTCATTCTGGATGGTCAGATGCCACTTGTGGGTTTCCAGTGCTGATAATCACTCTACTCATTGTTCACATGTCTGTGTCCTGTCAGGATTGTGAGCTCTCTGGGGTGTGGGTTGTGTCTTTTTTAGCTTGGTATCCCAAAGACCTGGCACAGTGCACATGGACAGGCTCAGTAACACTCTGGAGAGAAAGAATACATAACTGCTAATAACGTTTGCATGCGAGGAAAGGAGGCAGCTGCTACTTTCCTGTACCCACCCTAATTATTGGAAAGTGAGGAGTCCTCCTCTAAATTTGACCACTTCAAGAAGTTCTTGGTGGGAATATGTAGTGAGAGTTGTGTGCAAAATAGTACAGGAAGGCTCCTGGGGCCACACTGATTATTATCTGTTTTCAGAAGCCCCTTCCTTCTTATTGCAAGCTGTGTTGTCCCCTCCCCAGCAACAGTACTGGTGTCCTTTTGGCAATGTTGAGAAGTGCCCCATTTTGAAAATGGGCTAAGTTCTATGTAAGGTTTTTTATCTCAGTGATCAAGTAGCTTTTATTGCCATGCTGATAAATCAAGGAAGTCCTAAATTCTTCATAAGCAGAAATGATGTATTTCTCATTTCTTAAAATAGAATGCTCCAAGAGTTGCCATTTCCTTAGTTTGCTATTTCAAGAAGCGGCATTTGGGTTTCAGATTGTGTTAACATTTAATTATCAGAGACACAAAGGCAAGAAATGACTAGAAAGATCACAGGAAGCTATTATGTCAGAGGGAAGAGCAATAGAATCAATTGGTAAGCATTTTTGCTTGGCTCTTCTCGTGATTTTCAAAGCTTCATAGGTGTTTGGCCAAAATTGAACTCATTTGTGCGCTGATGCTTTCCAGTTCTGCTGGATTCCAGAGGAATCTCATTTTCCTGGCATGGAAAAAAAATTCCCTGGTTTCTGATTGCCTGTGGATCTGGAGTTTTAATTTGCATGACTGTTGAGCAGCCAGACCCACAGCAGCAAAGGCTATGGGAGGGAGTGAGTTCAGAGAGCCTTAAAGAAAGGTTAATGGGAGGGCAGGTGGATCATGCTCTTTGGCACTCGTGAGAACCGCATGATCACTGGAGGTGTGCAGTGCTGCCTACTGCTTTGACCAGTAAGTAGGAACTGATGGGGCTAACCTGTGCACATTTTCCCTTGATGCAGAGCTCCTCCCCAACATCCTGATCATGTGGCCCTGACCTCAGGCCTTGCTTCATCTCCATGGAGGCCTAGGCTTTGGTTTCCTTTTGGAAAACGGTCTGTGAGCCCTGGGCCTCTCAGACTTCCCAGTGGAATCTGCCTCCATCTTCTCCCCTGGATACACAGCACACAACCCTTTGTGAACAGAGTCTCGGGGTTACTGCCTGCCCCTCTCTCCTGCTTTGGAATCTTAGATCTGCTTTTTTTGTGTGGAGATTCCCTAATGGATGTGGGTGTAAAGTACTTGTCTGTACAGCCCGAGCCCCCAGTTGTTTTTGTCAATCCTTCCTGACAAACTTCATCAATACTCCTCAGTTCAGTGTATAATGTAAGCATCTATTTATGTTTATTTTGGGCTCAAGCCTTGAATTCCAGTGTCATCTCTATTATTGTACAGTTTCCTCTCTCTTTGGCCTTTTGTTTTTCCTTCTTTGTCAATGCCACTACCATTGTTATCTCTCTTATTTCATATGTTCCTGGAGGGTGCAGGAAAGTTTTTGTAGACAGATTGTAAAATTGAATATACATGGAGCACTCAAAAAAAAAAACCAAAAACAAACAAACAAACAAACAAACCGAAGATCACTGTCATGCACACAATACATTTAATAATAATAATAGTAACATTTATTACATATTTATGGTTTGCTAGGCTCTGCCAAACATTTTACCAGCATTAACTCAATGGAGCCTATTAACAGCCCATGTAACTGCATAGCTCAGCTTTCTTAACCAATGAACCAGACTGCCTCCAATTTGATGAACATCTGTGTGGTATCTGTAGCCCTATCAGGGCAGATCCAGGTTTTGTGAGTGATAAAGCTTAGAATTTTTTTTTTTTGGGGGGGCTTGTTTAATAAAAAAAGAATCCAAAATTACACATACAAAATAAGGCATGGAAATGAATATTTAGAATTTGAAAAACAATTACAACAAATTACAAATTTAGAAAAGCTTACTCAAACCATAAACATCAGAAATACAGGAAAGCAACACATTTTTATTGATAACCTTTTGACAGAACTCAGCAATACTTTTCTTCCCTACATTTTTGGCTTCATCTATTATTCTTCATGTGATCATGATTATGTATTATTCTGTATCGCAAGAGATCATCTTTGCTGCAATATGATTAGTCAAAATTTGTATTTTATTAATCGTAGTTTAGAAAAGTTTCTTCTAGCTTTACAATTTGGTAACATCACATAAATTTTTAGGATTGAGGAAACCTGTATTAGGTTTCTTTCACATACGAGCTGTATGATTTGGGGGTATTCTCAGTTGGCAGAATGACCAATTTCAAATATCCCCAAGCCGTTCCGGAGCCAAGCGCGTTGGGATGGGTCTGTATTGCAGTATGGCCCCTCATGCTTCACCTCACGTCATGAGTCACGACACTGGGTGGACCGGCACAGTGGGCATTTTCCTTTAATCTTCCTAATAAGCCAAGATGCTGAGCAATGATTGAACTATACAGGAACGTGGTGCCTGGAGAAGGGTCTGTGCAATCGAAGGGCATTAAGCTTTATTAATCTCACAGTCACTATGTCTCGGCTTCTGGGCTAGATGCTGAAGGGGGCACAGAGATAACGGGACCAGTCTTTTCCCAAGGCACTAATGGGAGAGGGGATAAGCTGTTCACGGGTCATTTCTATTCAAAGCAGAATGAATTGCACCCTAGGACTGCTACTAAGCTGGGGTGAAACAGTCAAGGAAGGGAAAGGCTATCTTTTGATGGATTGAGGGAAGTGGCTCCCCAGTTTTGTGGCCAAGTACTGCATGCCCTGGGGCTAGAGCAATTCTGCTTTAACTTTTTGGGCCTATTTGCCTATGTGAGATTTGTTTGTTAGAGGAAGGATTCTGCTGCTAAAATAAACATTTGTAGACTGCTTGCTGCCATAAGGGCTGCAGAACGATGACAGGTACAGAGGTATGAGAGTGTGACAGGAACAGGCTCGTGTCTAAGACAGTGAACCAGATTGCTTACATCATGGTGCCCGGGGCTAGAGATGTGTGACCAGAACCCGCATATCTGCCTAGCTAAGGAGGGCTGTGTTGTCAAGGAGTTCACAACTTTGCCCACACAGGGAATTCTCTTTCTTCAGCACTCTTGAGCATCACTTCCTTGGTGAAGTGAGGAAACTTCACAACCCATGGTGGGCAGTTGGCTGCACCACCTCCCTCAGTCCTGAATTTAACTTCTGCCAGCAGCTCTCACTATATCAAATTAAGTGTTTGTTAGCCTGCCTCTCCCATTAGTCCGGGGTGTCTTCAACTTGGTTCCATGACTTTTTGCCAGGGAATGACAACCTTTCCCAAAAAAACTGTGTATAAAAATTTGCAAATATGTATATACATTTTTGGGGAAATGAACCCAGGTTTTCAAAGGGGTCTGTAACACCACGAAGGTTAAAAGCTCAGCACTGGGTTCATTCTCTGAATTTACAAATTCTAACACAGTTCCTAGAACATCATTCTGGAGTGAGGGTTCTTCAGAATCCCCTGGAGAGTTTGCTTAAGCACAGATAGCTGGTCCCCATTCCTGGAGTTTCTGCTTCAGTTTACTTTTATATCAGCTTCCCAGATGATGGTGATGCTGATGCTACTGTTCCTGGGTCCCCACTTTGAGAATAACTGTTGTCGTCTGCTATAAACTGAAAGGACTACAGCCTCTCCCTTCCTGATTTCACAATAATCTGAGAAATGAATGTTAATTGATAAAGACTTTTACTCTTCAAACGGAGAAGAAAGCTGAAGGACTTGTGTATGTAGATCAAGTTAAATTTTCACACACTGTAAAAGCAACATAACCGCTCACTATACCAGTTCTGTCACAGACTCAGGAGATGGCTGAGCCCCATCGTGCTTAGGACGACACACAGTGTCCTTGAATACTTAAAATTCAAATTGATGAGTTCTCGGGGTTTCAAAACATGGTGTTCCTGATGGCCTAGGAGCATTCCTTCCATGATCATTGGCCAGTTTGGGTGATTCTGGGCCCAAATTTCTTTTGACAATAGAAAATCAAGAACTTAACTCTTGTAACTGTCACTAGGGAAGAACTGAACTTAAGTGTGTCGAGATGGCTTTAAAACCAAGGCTGTGTGCTAGATATGCTAAGCCCCTTTCTTCTAAACCAGGAGCAGAGGACTGGTGGTCTGGTAATTAGCCTAATTTCAATTTAGTGTTAGTGTGGTGTTCCTGTCCTCAGTGATGCTATGCAGCAGTCAGTTCCCTACCCTAGTGGGCTGTCCCCCAACTTGTGTGACCTCTTGGAAAAGCTTAGTGAAGCTGAAGAACAGCGAACAGCTGTAACCCATGTGTCATCAGTTTATAGAGAGTAGAAAATAGGCGGTTATGCTCTTAACCCACAGCTTGGTAAGAACAGTGATGTGACTTCCCACGGGCCCAACTTAAGTCTCCTGGTCCCCTCTCTTCTGTCATTTCCTTCTGTATCTTCATTTTCTGCCTTTATTTTCCTCCTGTTTCCTCCACCTCTGCATCTTCTGCCTCCCTCACCCCCGGGGCCTGTCCCTTTTTCCTCTTCCTCCCCCAGTCTCCTTTTTTCCTGTCTTCCCTTACCAACCTCCATTCTCAGCCTTATCTCCTCTGATAATTTCTTTCTTTGCTCTTCCTGAGGGCCATGTGAGGAAGGGAGGCATTGTGCCAATTATTTGTATTTTAAGTAAGAGTTTTTTGCCTTATTCTTAACTTGGGTAGCAGGCAGGTCACCCAGGTTTTACCTTTTTTCCCTGGAATCATTGGTTCTCTCCTGAAGGCACTCCCGCCACTGCTGAAGGCCTCTGCCCAGTCAGCTCTCTAAGAACTCATTTCATTAAGCCATGTAAGGGTTTGTACAAGTTTCAAATCTTCACAGGCCTGAGACCAAAGAAGACAAACGTATTATTCGTCCATGAGATCCCCCTATTGTTGAAATCAATCTTGTGGGCTTTCCTGGTTAACACGCATCTTTCATCTTTAAGACATGTTGGCTTACAGACTCTCCACACATTTACTATGGTCGGGCAATGGTGAGCCTAGACTATTAAAAAGGCAGCTGGTGAGGGGTGGGGGTGAGGAGGAGGGGGAGTTCTGTTGGGCAGAAGACTGCATTCTAACCCTGCTGCTTACTTGGTGGGACACTTCAGGCAATTACCTCAACTTGTCCTCAGTTTCCAGGCTCAATAAAACAGAGTGATGTTTTTATGCCTATCTTTGGCATTAAGTGGTGTTAAAAGAGAAACAGAGGCGTATTAAAAATTTTATTTGGGCAAAAATTTATTCAAATTAGGCAGCACCAAACGGAATGTTTAGGAGCACTCAGCTGGCAGAGGCTGGGGAGAGACTTATAGAGAGAAAGGGCATGAACAAAGAAATTAAGTTATTTGATTGGCTATAGCCTAAAGCCATGTTGGCTGTTTGTGATTAGTTGTCCTTAGTGTTTTGATTTTGTAACCATGAGGCATTTACAGGCTTAGGTTTTTGGTTTGCTTATACAGGCCGCATGGTCTTAGAGCAACCTCAGTCTAATGGCCTTCTTGTTTATCATTGGATAAGTGTGATCAGCTTTGTGAAGACACCTTGAAAGTTACACCCTGGAACAAGACAGCAAGATAATCCTTTGTATATAACATTACATTCTGTCATTAAGTATTTTTAAGAAAACTTCAGGCAAAAAAATTAACAAAAACATTATTGGGAATGCTAAATAGGCTATTGACTTTATCATCCTAAACAAATAGCCAGATATTTCCCCAGCAAAATGGGTTTATTTGGGAACAACAAAGAACTACAATTTGTGATCCTCAGTCTAATGGCAAACCACTTGCAAGTGCAGAGAAACAAAGGAGGGAAATGCTCTTTTACGGACTTGGGAGGGGCTGTTGTAAATCAAGGTCAAGGCACTGACAGATTCTGGCAGATTTCATGTCTGGTGAGGCCCAATTCCTGGTTCACAGAAATCCCTCGTCTCTCTGTGTCTTCACATAGCAGAAGAGACTAGAGAGCTCTCGGGGGTCTTTCCTATAAGGGCACTAATCCCACTCGTGAGGGCTCCACTCTCATGACCTAATCAGCTCTGAAAGACTCCACCTCCTAATACTGTCACATTGGAGATTAGGCTTCAACATATAAATTTGGTGGGGGCGGGGACACAAACATTCAGTCTATGGCAGAAGCTTTTATGGGCCAGATTTAGCAGTAGCAGTTTCCCTCCTAGTGATCTGCAATTGGCCAGAAGACAGTCAAAAGGCCACACCTAAACACAGGAAAGCTGGGAAATGTAGTTCAGCTATATTTGGAAGGAAAAGAGACAGATTTGGGGAACATGTAGCAGCCTCAGTCATAATACCCAATTTAGATGCTACATACCAGATGTTTTTAATATATATCCTATATTAATAGTTATTTTGATAAATATAGCATTTGTCGAAATGGTGAATATCAGATGCTTTTTTTATCAATAGTTTAAAAAATAATCTTGTGTGCTCTCGCTCTCTCTCTCTCTCTCTGTATGCCTATTTTAGTACTTGGCATACTGTGCTATAGTTAGTTGAATATATATCTTTATCCCTGACTTAGCCCAGTGAGTGCCTTGCATGTGGGAAGTGATCAGTAAACACATAGCAATGACTGGCAAAGATAAAAGATTTTTCACTTAGAGGACTAACTTTGGACATAGAGAAGGCATATTCTCTCTTCTCTTTCCCCACTTGCTTGTTGTCTCTTTTGCTTGCTCAGTGCATGGCAGGGATGGCCATTTCTACCCGCTGAGTTTCACCCATAAGCCCTGCTTTAAGGAGTACTTTTTTTCTTCCTCTCCTTGCCTGGTTTCGGTCCAGCTCACATTTTTCTATGTTTAGGTGTTACATATTTAAGTTGTAGATATTTCAGGAAAGACAGGGATATTTTGAGACTCAGAAATGAGTTCAATAGAGCCTAATATGAAATTGTGAATCCTGTGGATGCTTTAAGCCCTGGGCCAAGAAAAGGTGGTCAATGGCTGGAGCCACTGTGGGCATCCAGCCTTCACTGCCAGACCATAGCTGGAGCCATAAGCAGGGCAGCTCTGGCAGAGCCAGAGGCTTTAAAGGGACTGACCTAGCCAGGGGTGACCCAGACATGACTTGGAAGTTCCAGCAGAATCCATACCCTCCTTTGTGCTCAAATAACTGAACAAGTATGACTTTATATAGATAGTACCACGAAGTGTCTTCTATTCCTTTGAAAACAACTTTTATCTCTAGTTTCTAATTCTTTCTGATAGCAAAATTTCTCATTGTAGAAAAATTGGAAAATATACAAACATATAGGGCAGAATGTATAAAGTTATTTAATCTTAAGAAATTGCATTTATCTATAAGAATGTTTCAAGTGCTTAATCTTTTTCCTTTTCCAGGCAAAGCCAAAGCTGATTGAGCCACTTGACTATGAAAATGTCATCGTCCAGAAGAAGACACAGATCCTGAATGATTGTTTAAGGGAGATGCTGCTCTTCCCCTATGATGACTTTCAGGTAGATAACTTTTTAAGTTTCTATAAATAGAACCAGGTGGTTGATCTTTACAAATAATTATTTTCTATCTATTGATTTATTATTTAATTTAAGATTTTTAAAAAATAAAAAGAAGATGTGAAGAAGAAAAGTTATGTCATTATATTCTTCTAGGCATTTTTTCATGAGTTAATTTTTTAATGGTATTCTTTTTACATATATATTTGCAGATATAAATATAAATGAATATATGTTATGTATTGTATGTATATGTACATATATGCAAACATGCATATGTATGTATATACACACACACATATATATATATAACTTTTTTTTTCAAGTATGTGTGTGTTTTATCTTGCAGGTAAGTGCTGTTCTCTTGACTGATTTAATGGTCACAAGTGCTTCCTATGTCTTGTGAGATTTATTTGGAAAGGTGTTTAGGTTTTTTGCTCAGTGCCATAGAGTCTTAAGGATGATATTTGCTGGGGAGCATGGAGGATTTTGTCATACATGGGAGACTTTTTTTAGGTTGGCCCTTTGGGAGACTGTCACAAGAGAGGCTTTGAATTATGTGTGGGCTCACAGAGAAGAGTTTGGGGGTAACCAGGTATGTCCTGACTCCTGTCTGTCTGGTACAGTGGCAGGTGCTGTTCCTTGTTGCTCAGTAGCTGCCCTCAGAAGACTCGGCACAGCTCCTGCTGTGAACTGCATGCTAGAGTGTTGCTGGAAGCCTTTCAGATTATGGCCTGTGCCTGAGTGATCCCCGAGAGCTTTGAGGCCAGTGAGGAGCAAAAATAACATTTTCCTTCCAGGAACTCCATATGATGATGTTAGGCACCTGGATGGAGGTTCTGGTTATTTCCCTTGCTCTTCTGGGACCTATCTTGGTTCTTTCTTCTTCTCTACCTTAATGCTTCCTACCTGATGTTGTTTCCATCCAGGCCCTGTCTTCTGTGAATTGAACTGGCTTAGATTTTTTTAAGCTTCATTGAGTCTTTGTTATTTAATTTTAAGGGTACTACATACTTCTAAAAACAAAATAACCAACAAGCACTGTCGAAATACTTGACATTAAAAGCCTCCTCTACCACTTCTTTTTCTAGCCCCATTCCCTAGAACATAACCTACATCATGCAGTTCTGTGCATACTGAATTGTCTTCAGAAACGTCTATGTTAATAAGAATTGTTAAATTATTTTCCTTTAAGTTTTTTCCTCACCAAATTTAAGAGACTCCAGTTTATAAAAAGGTGAGAATTTTCACAAATATTCACTTTTTCTAACGTGTTAAAGGTACATATGAAAAAAATGATTATTCCTTAGTTCTGTTCCTGAAAAGTAAGAATTGTCATGGAAATGAAATTGACCATTAGTGCAATGCCACTGCCAAAATACGTTCCACTGATAAACGGTTTCAAATCATGCCTAAAAATATGATGCTTTAAAAACCCCATTGCCTGAATAGACTAGCCAGCCAAAGGACTAATTAATGGAAACCTCAGAATGATGCCTTTGGCCTGTAATTTTGGCAATAAGTTAACATGGGAAGTTAAATCGGATGATTACAAATTGCAATTCACGTTGACATATTTTTCCTGTAGTGTGCTCCAAGGAAACTAAAGGTTATCTCAATTTTCTCTGAGCATGAAGTTTCTATTCTTTTTGGTATGAATTAGAGTAACAAATGTATTTGAAGTTTTTCAACCTAGAATGTAAAGTTGTATTTATAACTGTATTTATAACCCTCAGATAAAGTTGCTTAAGAAGCAAATAAATCAGAGGAACAAGATAGTTAATTTAGTTTCATCTTTTATCCCAGAGACAAGAAACTTGGATATTTAAGCAGCTGTAGAATCAAATGATTGAAACTTCAAGGAAAACGCCTTTATTCTATTCATCTGTATCTACTTCTCTGGGGATTCTAGGCACAAATATTCTAGGAAAGGCACAGAACTCACTGACATTTTGCTGGCCAAGGTTAAATGAACAAGTGTTATTTTCTGTTTTCGTGACGTTTTCTGAAGATTAAGGAGCTTGAATTTCAGCTTTGATCCTCATAATAGTAATTGTGACAGTCTCCATTTAAGTTTGGATGCACTCTTATTTATTTTCTTGTTTTGTTTTCTTGTTTATTTCTAGACACCCATATTCTAATCAAGTAAGGCCATTTACACTGTGTTTTCTTTGCTAATTTGTCTCAGTGAACTTAATAATCAGCTAGTTAGCTGAATGAGCAAAATGTCTTAGCAATGCCACAGATTTCTTCAGTCTGTCCCCGTTTTGGGTTTTCTTTTTTTCAGCACAGGAATGGAATTATTATTGTATTATTAGAGGCAGAAGAAACAAATTAGATCAGGGAAAGTATTTTATTTCATATGGAAAAATAATAACAAGTTGGTTAGCAAATGGGTCAGATAGTGAGCCAAATTCGTGTTGGGGATTGATGCACAATTCTACACTTACTTCTTAGCCCATTTCCTGTTTGCCCCTAGAATACTCGCCTGTGGCTCTGGTGGCTGCAGCGTTTACCCTGAAGTAACTCGTGGATAGCAGTCCTAACCTTACTCCCAAAGTTTGCCACAAAATAGCTTGCTTTTATTATTATTTTCGTATTGCTCTAGTATATCGATAGTCTTCGGAAACAAATGACATCATTCTATTTAGAGCATTCTACTTTTAGTAGTGGTATTTCTATTTACAAAGTAATTCTTGATCACTGAAAATGTCAAATCCTGGAAAAAGTAGTATTCCTACACACGACGTTAACATTCTTAAACAGTTGTTAGCTGAAGATTCATTTGATGAATTTGATTTATGGATACATTTCTGTTACAGTAGGATTAGGGACAATTTCTCTTTACAAATAACTCCAAGAACAGTTCTTATATTTTATTGCACATTGAAAACTAGTCAGATTTGCTTTAGCCTCAAAGAGCGTGTTTATGTAAAATTAAATTAATGCTGGCAGCGATCTACACTTTTTTTCTAAACAAACAGATAATGGGTTAAAAAATATTAGTTGACTGTTAAAAAGAACTTTATGTGAAGTTCTGTCAAATATATTTAGAATGATAATTTACTAAACTATAACTGTGGATAGTGCGTACAGTTCTTGAGTAGGTCACGTGTTGATATTGGTCAGCTCCTAAAGATGTCTAAGTGTCTCTGAAACTGAGTCTAATGGAGAGAATTGTTTGTGAGATGTACTTGTCTAAGGGTGGCAGAAAAACACAACACAACAACTGAGAGATATGAAATACATGTGGATTTTTAAAAACAAAAGGACTCTTCTCAGCCATCAGAATATTTATGAGCTATAGTTTTACGTGCCACGGCCAGAGACAAGAGTGCCATGCCTAATATAGCTCTTACTAGCTGGCTGTACCTTTTTTTTTTTTTTTTTCAGAATTGGAGCCTGGTGTCTTGGGGTTTGTTGTGTTCTGTCTCTGCCTTGGCTTCATGGTTCTCTTTGCTAGCAATGTCTTCTCTTCATTTTCATCCTTCTAGGACCATCTCACCCTTCTGAGGCCACTTCAAACCCCACAGTGATGTTTCCCCCCTTTCTCTTAATTCCTCTAGTGCTTACTATCTACTTTGTGCACATTAATAATTAAGTACACTGTCTTGGGCTTTTCACCAATAGCTTCTTAAGCTTTTTGTGTTCTAGTGTCACCACCCACGTGGTGACCCTAAGGAAGGCTCAGGCACGGTATTTGTGCCTCTTGAGCCCCCATGCTGCCCATCCACTTCTACATTCACATAACCTCTGCCCACTGAGTACTAGAGTTGGGAGATTTTGGCTTCAGTGAAAATCAGTAAAATTATTATGAATGTAGTTTTCTTTGATTCAGGAAGTAAATATGAGTTCCATTGAGCACGTGTGGAAGTTCCAGTGACTAGATTTGTAAAACTTTTTGCCTGACCAGTGATTTGGTTTGGTGGAAGTTAGATACTTTCTGAAATAAAAGAATGTAGGTGAAACAGTCTTTAAAAGGCATATGTTTTCTAGTTGCTAATGAACCTTTGAAGTTGAGGCCTCATCAAGTTTACTTGACGTAGGCCTGAGAACTTGCTTTTTCATGGGTAAATTGCAGGTAAATTTAATTGGGCAATTATAGAGATGTGAAAACCTTTAAGATTAAAATGTTTTAGAACAAGAAATGTAACTTGACCTGTTACTTAAGAAGTGACAAATCTATATGTATCACTGAAAGTGATGACCAGAAATCCTCCCTTTCCTGTCAGAGACATAGAATTCGATGTGGGTCTGGCCATTGATTTCCAATTATGATTCTCCTTCAAGGGAAGTCCTTACAGATGATGCTAGTGGTGGTGACATTTCTAACTGTCGCCATCAATCCACTGAATCTACAGCTGGCTTTTTAAGATCCTTGTATCCTGGCTTGTTACATGGCTTACTAATGTTTGTGTAAAAAAGAAAAGATGTTGGGAAGCAATTTATAGATACCATTTATATTTTATAAAATTCAGACTTTGATGTATGGGATAAACTAACAAAGGGTAGAGTTTATATGGAAGGAACAAAAAGAATGTGTTGTATTCCACTTCTGGGGACATACCAAAAAGATTTGAAAGCAGAGACTTAAAGAGATGCTTCTAAACTTATGTTTATAGCAGCATTATTCACAATAGCCAAAAGATGGAAACAACCCATGCATTCATCATTGCATGAATAGATAAACAAATTATGGTATATCCATAGAATGGAATACTATACAGCCTTTAAAAAGAAGGAAATTCTGATACATACTATAACATGGGTAAACCTTGAGAATGTTATGCTAAGTGAAAAATAAGACAGTCAAAAAGGACAAATGTTGTATGATTCTACTTATATGAAGTACCTAGGATAGTCAAATTCATAGAGATGGAAAGTAGAATGGTGATTACCAGGGTTTAGAAAAGGGGAAATGGGGAGTTATTGTTTAAGTACAGAGTTTCAGTTTTGCAAGGTGAAAACAATTCTGTGTGTGGATGGTGATGATGATTGCTCAATAATAATATTCTTAATTGCTCTGAACTATGCACTTAAAAATCGTTAAGATGGTAAATTTTATATTGTGTGGATATTTTATCACAATTTTTTAAAATAAATAACATGTTGTTACAGGATTTCTGTGCTACGTGAGAATGAAATTGTTGTCATCCTTAAAGCTGTGTGTGAAGTCAGGGTGAGGAATGATTTCTCAGGTGCTCTTTCTACTGATATTTCCTGGTGTATTAACAATGTCAGATCTCTTAGCAAGAGAATTTAAAAGGAAAGATGGGAGTAAAAAGATTACTAGTAATTGGCAATTATAGAAATTTTCACTTTTGGAAATGTTTAGATACCGGAGAATCCTAGACTGTTCTCAGCATTGTATAGGAAAATGTGGTTAATCCATTTCCCTTTAAATAACATCCTGATTTTTATTTTTCTTCTGTTTCTTTTCCTCTTCTACTTACATGTGACTGATAATGATCTACAAACCACTGACCTAAAAAGGAAGCCAGGCCCCTGTACTTACAAAGGGCCTTGGAAGTCCCTGAGTCCCTGATCTCATTTCCCATCTGTTTTCCTTTTTTCCTTTTTTTTTTTTTGAAAAGATTTTTTTTAAAAACAGTGTTTTGTCCTCACTTTTCATTATAGGCTGCTACAAAAATAATCTCAATACTTTGTTTTGGGATTTTTATTGAAAAGTGTTCTTTTGTTAAATTCCTCGAAATATTTATCAGTCAGAATCACCGGCCAACAATGTAACTTTCATGAACAGTGTGGTTCCTGAGATATTAGTTCATGTCTATGATTGAATCTTCCTGAAAAATCTGGATAAATAATATTCCTGAATTGATATTGGCCAGACCTTCAGGAGATGAGAATTTTAATTCTAGTTCAAGTAATACCTTTTCCAGAAACAATGACAGATCATTCTTTTATGATCAAATATGCCTTAAAAGGGAAAGCTTATTTTTCACTTTTTCAGCTTGCGCTGATCAGCTGTGTTGAAGAGTATATTTATTTGATTTATCATTTAGAGTTCTACTTATACAAGTGGCTCAGCCTTGTGAGATGCTTAGGAATATAAATATCTGACAGGGCTTTTGTTTTCAAATTGCTCAAAACTTAAGAGAGGAGATAATATCAGTAATAAGAAGGAGAATGAGACTGCTGCCATGATATAAATGGAGTCCCATGGGAATTTTTAAGTTTAAGATAGACATTCAAGTGTTAAGAGTCCCCTAAGTGTTGAAAATGCAGAAACCCAGTCTAAGATAAAAGCCAGGGTTCTTTATCTGGGCTCACCCCCAGACAGAAGGGTCAGTGCATTAGGGAGTCAGAAGTACCCCATGTGCTGGAGAGTTGGAGAAGGGCAAGAGAAGAGTCCACAAACATGACCAGAGTGAACACAGCTAGTCATGAACGGTCTTAGGTCATGCTGAGGAGTTTGGAGTTTCTTCTGGTGGCAGTGAGGAGTCACTGAAAGAATTTAAGCAGAGGCATGAAAGTGTTAGAAAGATGACTGGCATCTGTGCCGAGATTATAAAAGAGGGATGGTAGAAGGAAGATGGGAATACAAGTTAGGGAGGGTGCTGCACTGAGATTCATACAACAGCACCCTCAATCTCTGCACTGTTGTGGGCATGCACAGCAAGGAAAGTCATTGACCTCACAGGGTGACACTGTTGAGTGGAGAAAGACAGTTAAACACGGAAGCTTGAGGACCATGCAGGAGCTAGTGAAGAGGAGCTGTTAGGAAGAGGCAGAGAGATGTCCATTTCTCTGCCCGTAATCAGGGCTCGGCCCTTGTAATGTTTTAATGAGTTTCTTGGGTATTGTTTTTTGTTAGATTGCTCCAAAGACCTAAATGGAATTCTCTTTCCAGACCTTTGTCTTATCCCAGGCTTTGTCCATTTTCTTAATTATTAGTGAATTCCCTTAAAATGGAATAGTCTGATCTTAGTGGAAGATGTGGGTCAGCCACCACGACATGATCTCACATAGAGATGTAGAGAATGCCTGCATGGTTTCAGTTTGCAGCCTAGCTTGGGACTGAATCCTCTCGGAAGCAAGTCATCTGCTCTGAAACAAATGTATCTGCCAGATATTTGGAAAGGTTTCATTACTGCTGAGCTCAGTAGGTCACAGCAAAGTTTCCAGAATGTCTAATAGTAATGTTTCATAGTGCCCTGGATACGAAACGCTTAATGTACAGACAGTTCAGCCCAGGGAGTGTTTCCAGCAGACATAAAAGGGACCTAACTCCACAGACAAGGGAGGCACCCGTGGTTTGGCTCAGGCCTAGAGACAAAAGGATAGTTGGGAGCCATCGATATAATAGGGAGTAGTTGAAAATCTGGGATAACTTTAGAACATTGAAGCAGAAGCTACCCACTTGGCCCAGCTAAATACAATAAAAATTCAACCCAGGGCTTACTCTTTAGGGAGGGAGATGGGCCAGGCCTGAGGGATACCAGTTCAGTCTTACCTAGACCACCGGGGCTCTGATTTCTGGCCCAGGTTTCTGATTTCCTCTTCCCTCCCTTCACAGAGCCCTGGCCCTCTCCAAGGTTGCACTTCTCCTGGCAGATCACAGGACTCTTTTTCTGACAAAGGCATCAAGCCCTCAAACATTTGAAGAGATAGTTCTGTGTAAATTAGAACAAACACAAAAATAAACACAAGTGCAGACACTTTATATGGAATTACAGATAGGAGGAGTTACCTGCTAAGCAAAGATAAGTCTTGGGTTTTAGCCTAAGAGTAGACTGGAGTTCAGTGGGCTCTGAGACCTGGTGGGCTTCTCTCAGCAGAGTGGGTCTCGGACCTTCTTGGACTTCGTCCTCAGGCCTCAGGGCCCATCTTAGAGGTAAGAAAGCAAATACCTAGGAAATTTCCCTTTTCACTCTCTGTTCTGCAGTCATGGCCTACTGACCATTTAGTTACCTTCTCTTGAAGGAACCTTCTTCATCACTAACTCAGTGTCTTAGCTGGTGCACTACAACCTTGCCCGTCTTGACAGTTGTTCTGTTTAGGACACCTGGGGAAACACCTCTTTCTCTTTCAAAGCTGCACTCTCTTCTGGGCTGCCACGCTGTTTGTTTTTTCGTCTGCGGGAGTACACTGCCAGCCCTGTGCTCCTTTGAACAGAAGAGATGGGGAGATGGTCCGTCTGGTTCATGGTGGATCCATACAGCTGGCTCGGCTTGCAACTCACCTACTTCTCTCAGACATTGTCTTTAGTTCATTATTCATATGGTCCCAGGAGAGGGATGGGCCTTTGTTTCAGTCTCTTAATTAAAATAAGATATTTTAAACACCCAATGGATGTGCATTTTTCCAATCAGGAATTAAGAGGGTTGTTTGATTAGTTTAATGCCCATTGTAAAATGATTTAAAAAAAAAATCTAGTGCCAAATGAGCCTACAGAGTTAGAAAAATAAGGACACAAAAGCATGTCTTTGTTAGTACTCATGCCTCTATTTAAATCTAGTGTAGTGAATCTTCCCTCCTTTTAATCTAATAATTCCCCTTATTTAAAAAAATAATTGGGGGAGTACAAATCAAAGCAGAGACAGTATTCATCTTTTTTTTTCCTGGATGTCTTTTATGTTTTAGTTTCTCACAAAGCAATTCATAACAATAAGATAAAACATTTGAGAGAAACGGATTTAGAATTCCATGTTCACAGAACCATGGAATTTTTAAACCATGAAGGAAACCTAGAGAGCCTACAAAACTCTTTATTTTACAGATGTGGAAAGTTAAAACTTTACCCCAAGATCTCACAGCTAATGAGAGGCAGAGCTCAGATGAGAACTCAGGTTTCCTGGCTCTCAATTCAAACCCCTTTCCAATATCACTTCTCAAATTCTTCCATAGGAAGTTTAATTAAATTATGCGCTTCACGTTGCTTGTGGTTTGAAACATGAGCTCGGTAGCCCAGCCTCAGTGGGGTCAAGGTAGCGTGCTGGCTAGCACTGATGGAGGGAGGACAGAGCCCTGGCCAGGCTGGGATCAGGAATTTTGGTGGTAGGGAGGGATTCCAAGTTGAAGCTGAAGAAACAGGGTTACAACGCGCTGTCAGGAAAGAGCAGTGAGTGAGGGAGAAGAGGGGTAAGAAATGCCAGAAAGCCCCAGAACTGGCCTTAGGTGAGGGGACCTGATACCTCTGTGTTTCCTTCAGGCGGCCCATGGCCCAGCCTCCTAGGCTAAGCATCTAGATGTGCCTTGTAGCCATTCAAATGACCCCGATTTTGGAGGCAGTCATTTCAACCAAGTGGAAATTTTAAATAAAAAAGAATCTATTTGAAATTTGTTTTCCAAACTAAATTTGGACATTGTAGTAAATTTTACTCTCATAGTCCAGTCTGGGTATGGGGGGAAACTCTGTACTCTAACAATTCATTCCATAAAAAAAAATAAAAGGCCCCATACAGATTTACCTTGGGCTCTCAGGAGTTCATAGATCATTATATTAGCCCTTTAGGAGAGGACTTCACCCCTTTCTCTTTCTTTAGGAGTCTTGTTTGTTTTGTTTTATTTTTCCAATTATGCCTGTAATTTTATGCTTGTCTGAGATGCTAGATATGTTTAGATTTAATTTTCAGATCTTATCATACTTCATAGTTTAAAATGTTTTCCCTCTCCCCCTTGCAAATGTAGAAAACTACTTAGTTGAAAGTTACTAAGCTTTCTTAGCAGAATGAAAATAAAAATGGGAATGATATCCTTAGAATGTACACCTTGGTGTTGATTTATATAAAGTGAATATAGACCTATTTTCTAGCAGGAATATGATTTTAACTGATAGAAAAGTAGAAAAGAATACCGTAATTGTTAAAGAGAAAATTAAGCTAATTTTTTAGAAGGGCTTTAGTATTCATTGAGAAAAATCTCTTGGTATTGATTTGGACTCTATTAAAAGCCAGATAAATAAAACTGCAGAAATTTAATGTGAATTGATTTGGCATAGAATAGACTAGTACCTGAATGTGACTTTTAATACATAAATCTATGTAGAAAGTAACAGAACTATTCACTTATGCTATAACCTTTCCTTGCCAATTTCCATAATGGCCCAGAGAACTTTTGTAATAATAATAAAAAAAAACATATGCAAGTAATGGATGCTTATTGCTAGGTCTCTATTTCTATCTCTATTGTCTCTTTTATTCAGTCATTCTTGAAACATTTATTGAGTACTTAGCACAGAGATACAAGTAGAATTCCCTCAGAGGGTAGACAAAAAAAAAAAGACATCTTCCTGCAGGAAGCTTTTGGATAATGGAATCAGAGATTGACAAGCTATCAGACAGGGCCTCTTGGGGCATGGTTTATAAGGCCATGAAGGTCCAGGGCCAGATCTCAGATTTGCTAGTCCAGAGATTTTAGTCAATGTTACCAGAATTATTTGGGCTCAGGGAAACTGACTTGTAGTCAATCCCACAAAAGACCAAACTAGAGTACCATTCAATAATGTTGATTCAGAACTAGAATTAATAAGCAGATCAGGATACATTTGTTGGCTGTGCATTCTCTCTAATTAGGATTACATTATAAACAAGTGGGTTGGTGAGGCTGAACTCAGAGCAAAGGCAATAAGTGGGAAGACCTTAGCAACTGGTGGTGTTAAATGGTGACACCTCATTGGCACCAAGTCTAGTAGTCCCCAATGAGTCACAGCCTGATGGATCCCAGCCTGATGGATCCCAGCCTTCCCTTTTAAGTGGTGATAAAGATACTGACAAAAGTGTTCCATTCATGCAAGCCCTGTTCTTTCTGTAAATTAATGTATCGACTAACCTATAAGTTGGTAGGATTTTAGTGTTATTTAATTCAAGTTTAATTAGAATTCTGGACAATTTTTCCTTTGACATAGGATATATTTTCAGTTCTGGGATTTAATGGGTTTGTTTTGTGTGTGTGCAAAGAGCTAATCTCACTTATTATATCTTGATTTTGCTCTTTTAACTTTCCAAAAGTAAGCTTATCTCCAAGTTTCTTGTCCTTTTGTATTCAATACACTTGCACTCATCCTGTGTAATTTAGCTGAAGCATCCTTGCCTCGTTGCACATCTTCTAGATGTCCTCTTCTCCTTCCTGTTGGATTCATACTCCCCTACTCTTTCCTCTCATACCAGCCTGTGCCTCTTGCTCTTTTCTCTCACACCCTTCTGTAGTACTTATCACACTCTTAATAATTTCCTCATCTTCCTCTCTTATCAGACTGGAAGCTCTAGAAGAACAGCGACTACATTTTATTAAATTTTGTGTCTCCTATTTCTAGTCCCGTGTCTGGTGGTAGAAAGTAGGGACACAGTAGAGGGAGGGAGAGAGGGAAGGAAGGAGGGATGAAGTAGTGTTTATGCTGAGTCCTTAAATGATCAGTAGATTATTCTTTAGGAAAAGAAGCCACTGAAGTCTACTCCCTAATAGACATTTTTCTCTCTCTTACCTGATCATTCTTAGGGCCCTGACTGAATAGAAGGGTGAGTGTGGAAACCAGATTGCAGCTTAGTGTATCCCCTCAAGGCTTCTGTCCTAACACTATACTGTAATTAGGATTTAAAAGACATTTTCATGAAAATGACAGTATTCTCCAATACTTTAATTAGGGATGTTCCTAGTCTCTTAAAGCCTTGTTACACTTATGTATTGTTGAATAACATCTCTCCCAAGTCTACGGCCATGCTACCCTGAACAAGCCCAATCCTGTCTGATCTCAGAAGCTAAGCAGAGTCAGGCCTGGTTAGTACTTGGATGGGAGACCACCTAGCAAGACCAGGTGCCATAGGCATAAAAATAAAAAAAATAAGGAATTGTAAGCTGACAAGTTTTTTGCAATCTACGAGGTCAACCAAGGGTTGCCTCTTCTAAAAACTAAAAATAAAAAAATAAAAAAGCATATTTCCCCAAAGGCTAATAAGACAATATTTTATTTTTCATAATTCTGAAATCTGGTTGAGACTAAGCAGGGTTAGTTTAATGCTTTAATTGGCGTCTACAGGAGCTGGAATGTCTAAGATAACTTCTTCACTCACCTGAAGATACCTCAGTCAGAGTGGCTGGAACCAGCTAGAGGCTGATGAGGCATCTTTCTATGTATGGCCTCTCAATATGGCTAGTAGCTTGAACTTCCTCACAGCATGGTGATCTCAAGGTCGTAGATCTTTTAATACACTAGTCATCTTCCAGGAAGCTGCCAGCTCTCCTAAAGGCTAAATCTTGGACTGGCACAATGTCACCTCGACCTCATTTTATTGGTTGAAGGCAGCATAGATTCAAGGCGAGGGAAAATAGACCCTACCTCTTGGTATGACGAACAGCGAGCATGGATAGGGGAGGATAGCAGGCATCTGAAAGATCATCTAAGACAGGTACGTACAAAAAATGTGCGTCAAAATTGCACGAGCCAGGTATATACTAAAGGAGCACGTCTAATTTGAGTGACTGGTTTTAAAGAAATGTTTGAAGTCTTTGGGCTGCAGGGAAGGGACTCTAGTCAGAAAACTAGGTTTGTCAAAATCATAGGACTTGATCAGTAATTAACTCAAACCTAGAGACCTGGTATTGATAGGTGGTAAATAAATACATAGATAATTGGTTTATTTATGTTTAGTGCTCTTTTTGTCTGTTAAAGGTCAAGTCTCTCTTTAATGATTAAAGATGTTTTCTTTTTAAAGTGCGAGCATAATGACACTTTGATCTACGAGAATTAAAAAGATTCATTTCTTATTATTTTTCTCACCTTAAAAAGGTGTTTGGAAAAGTGTCACATAATTAAAGTTTCTTGAGTTGGTAATTCACTTGGAAAATTTTATAATACATTTCTCTTTTCCTAGTCCTGTGATGAGAAATGGACTGGAAATGACCCTAAACAGTCTTATTTCTTGACTTGAGCCATTCATGACCATTTAAAAATTATAATCAGGAGTTTAAAAAATCTCGATAGACCCAAATAAATAAAGATAAGGTCACAGTAAGTGGAGATATTAAGAAGCGTACACAATTTCTTGAACAATTCCCCTTTACTAATGTTATACTCGTTTCTCAACAGTTTTGATAATCTCTTATAATTAATGTGTTACTTTGAAGCTTTTTGACTAGATTTTGTCTCTCCAGTGCATACTGTCACATATCTCTATGACATTTCATGGGGACAAGTGTGTAATAAGAGCCACTCTTTGTGATGTTCGCAAAGAAACCAAGATGCAGGGTTTCTTTGCGACATCAAAGAAAAGTCCTCTTGGAGGCTGAATGAATTAAAAATTCACCTGTGAAGAACTTTGATGGAGAATAGAGTTCTTTCCTTCACTTCTTTTGGAATAAGGGAGCCTTATCCTAAAAATGGGACATAAGATTAGTTTCAAAGATGGCCACAGTACAAGAAAAGAGTAAATAGAGGTGGAGCAGACACAACATAGAGAAAATGTGGACGGGAAATAAAATGAAATTATACACAAAATATATACCCTAGTGTTTTCCACCTGGGCTGGAGTGGGAGAGATCACAGACTTGACCCAAGGCTTCCTCTAACCACAGGAAGAATGGAAACAGCCGGGCCAGGTGCTGGGCGAGCCCATCTTAGTGATAAGCCACAGCAGGCCAACGGGGTAGATTGTAAGCAAAATGTTTTCATGTATGCTATTTTTATAACTAAGGTCTGTTATAGTTCCAAGAATTATAGTACATTGGAGAAAAATATCTAGAACATTCCTTTCTGAAGGCCAAAGCCCAGGTTCCTCATATTGACATTGCAGTCTCTTCCAAGCAATGTTAGTTGGAGTATATGTGCTGCTGCCTAGAGTCATGAGACATTTTATTACTTAAAATAAGCATTTAAGCCTCATGTAACAGGAATCATTGTGGGGTGGGGGGGGGGGTAGCATTCACAATTCATAGATTCAGTTAGCAAATATTAAGGACTTTCTACCTGTCTAGTTAATTGCTCTTAGGCCCTGGGGATGTGACAGTGAACAAGAACAGACACAAAAGGCTGAAGATGGATGAGTGATGGTTGCGGGACAATGTAAATGTACAATGACACTGAACTATATACACTTAAAAATGGTTCAAATGGTAAATTTTATGTTATGTCTGTTTACCAATAAAAAAGGGGGCAATGAAGGCGAGTAAAAGGCAATATAATGGGGCAAGATCAAGTACTCGGGGTGAAGGAGTGTTAGGGACTCCCCAAATAGGCCTCCACCCTGCCTGAGGGGAGTGAAAGGGCTCCCTGGAGGGCTCACTGGGGCCCTGACCCAGAAAGAATCAGGAGTTGTTGCCTCGCATGTCTTTTGAATGTTAGAGTGTCAAATGGTATCTGTTGTGTGTGACCCAAGGAGTGGGGAGGGAGCTGCACCAGTGGGTAGACACTGAAGTGAGGGTGGCCAGGCCTGCTGCACGTGAGGCTGGCGCCTTTCCTCCACTTTACCCAGTCCTTACCTGGTGCTTTCCTTCACAGACAGCCATTCTGAGACGGCAGGGTCGATACAGATGCTCAACAGTTCCTGCAAACGCACAAGAGGAAGCGCAGAGCTTATTTGTTACAGAGGTAATGTGTTTCTGCTATGTTAATTTATACATTATTTTATTTTTACTTTATTTTTTTTTTATGGTGACATTAGTTAATGAAATCCAATGTTTCAGTTGTACACTTTAACAGTAAGGCATATACATATATTTACACTGTGTGTTCACCTTATAGTTAGATTTCTTTCTGTCACCACATATTTGACCCCCTTTACCCTGTCTACCTCTCCCTTCCCTCCTCCCCACTACTATACATTATTTAAAGTCCTTTTTTTCTAATGCCTCTCTTCTTTAAATTTTAATGATTTTATCAAGAAAATGTCAGAGAGGTAATTATATTTTTTATGATGGAAGTTAAAATAGAATAATATGAGGTTCTCAGAATCTGAAACGTAGATAGTGAGGTCAACAGGGATTACTTCTGACAACAAAACATGAATTCTACAGAATTTATAAGCATAAAATAAAGGGAAGCTCGTAAATGAACTAACTGGACATGATGTCAGAGGCTTCATTATTCATATTTTTTAAATGGAGACTCAGTGCACATGTTTACGTATTTAATTCATTTCTATGTTTATACTTGGAACTTATTTTCAAGACTAGTTCAATATTTATGAAATGTCAAGTGATTATGAGCAGAGCCTGAGATCCCTGATCAATGTATGATTACAATATGGTTTGAACATACAAATAAGGATCCTTATAAGGGGGAAAGAGAAGTTATTGCATTTAGATTGCTTGTATTTTTTCCCCCCTGGGGTGTTTGTTTTCTCCTGAAAGAGGAACTAATTAGGTATTTTAATTTTGTTTCTTGACGGATCCTGCATTTAAAAATAATAAATTTTTATCTGTATTTGCTAGATAAATATGCCCATCAATAAATTTGCCCACTGTGGAGAAGTTAAGTTTTTATAAGTAAAGACCAATTAAAACAACAAGATTTAATTTCCATTGAGATTTTTTGAAAAATTAATGTACTTAAAAATTCCAAAGTGTGTTTTCTTATACTTCTGAAAAGGTGACTTCTTGTCTAATAAATTCCTTTGCTACAATACTAGTAAAATTAATTATAGACAAAATAGCTAGGTGTGTTCATATATCCTTCAATGTCTGTTTTAAAGCAGGATGCAGGCAAACTGACCTACAGGCAAATTCTGGTCTGCAGCATGTTTTTCTAAATAAAGTTTTATTGTAGCACAGCCACACCCAGTTGTTTATGTATTGCTTATGGCTTCTTGGACTTCACAGCTCAGAGTTCAGTGGTTGCACCAGAGACAATATGACTCTCCAAGATGAAAATAATGTACTTTCTGGCCTTTTGCAGGAAAAGCTTGTTGATTCCTGTTTTAAAGCATCTAGCAAAATTAATAATTTCTAATTAAGTTTTCCCAATCGCTTTGTAAATGTGGGTTTTGAAGGACAGCTCTCCATTAAATTCGTTAATCACTGCAGATTGAGCAACAGCAGCTTCATGCTATGCTGCTGGAGCCAATATAACCAAACCTCTTGGGACCCTTCCACTAGGGTGGAGTGGAACAACACTTCCTCTTCATCCTCTTGTCCAGAGGAGAATGACCTAATGGCTTTTTAAAAAACAACTTCAAAAACCTTTCAGTATAACTTCAAAATATTATTGAATTTCACAAGTTTGAAAGGTCAGTCATAAAATCAGTCAGTCAGAACTTTGTGTTTTTCGAGATACGGTTCTCTGCGTACTGATTTTGATTGAACCCATTGTCTCCTAGATTTTCTACATCTCCAGAGGAATGGGGGTTGCTTGCCTTAGTCTATGTTTTTACTTTGGAATTTAACAGGTGCCTTCTATGCGGACAGTCAGCCATGGCTTTTTAAATGAATGAACCTCTGGCTGCTAAACCTTATTAACACTATTTTTTACAGTTCCTTATAATTTAAAATATTTAAATATTACAATTACCTTTCTTACTTGTATTGCCGAAGATATTAAAAATCTGGGCACTCAGGTATTTTATTAGGAAATGCACTGATTATATCTATGCTTATTTATTTTTTAATTGAACGGGTACATTTCATACGTCAGAATGGTTATAATGTTCTGCAAGAGACTTTGGTGGTACAGCTCTCATGGCAGTGCTTGACAAAGAACCACCATGGCCCTGAGGGCTGCTGCAGTCCCTGATTTGGCTTCCAAATCAAAGACTCTGATTTGGCTTCCAAAACAAAGAGATAGGGTCAGGTCCATGAGACTTGACTTAGCTATGCTAATGGATTGAGAGACGTTAGTGAAAAAAAATGCAAACATACAGATAACTGATTATACTGGTTTTGGATTATAATTTTGAATGTGAAAATCTGATGTTCTAAATATGAAAAGTTTTTGAAATTTGTTTAAAAGCGCATACAAGAATAAAATAGTATTTAAAAACATTTGTAACTACATAGCAAAGAAATTGAAAAGTTGTTTAGCTCCCACATCTGACTATTCTTAACCCTTCTTCTCTACTTATTCCACCTCTCTGATTGATTATATAAAATACTTACACTACCTTCCCTTCACAGCCTTAATAAAATGCTTAGTGTAGATCCTGGCACAAGAGAAGCACTCACTCTTGTGGCTGTGGTTATTTTCACGTCTTTGGGGTAGAGGAGAGTTTGTCTCAAAAATAGATAAAAAGATTGGCAATTAAACAATGAAGTGACATAAGCAGAATGGAGACTTTGTTCATGATATTAGTTACAGCCAGAGTCAAGTCAACTAGGTAAGACATAAATACATTTATCTACCTATGTTCTCACTTATTCAGTTTTTTGGCCACACTAAAGTTTACATACATGTAGTCAAGAGCCAATTACATAGAAAATCATTTGGACTAAACCAATGGTAACTAAATCAAAGCTTTACCTATTGATTTTGACGTAATTCGCATTTGAAGGTCTGGCAGATGCAGCCTCATAATTTTAAGACCCTACACACTACTTGATATATCTTCCTTGGAAGATGGATGAAAGACATGATGCTATCCCGTCGAGTCTGTCATGTAGAAGGTAGTTTAGTTTAGTGCAGCCCATCCATGTAGGTTAGCAGCCAGTAGAATCCTTGGCGGTGGAATGCTCCATACTTTGTGTATTCTTTACACACACACACACACACACACACACACACACACACACACTCACACGTATACATGAAGATGTCCTGGTGCCATTGTGAATTGGACTTGAAATCTTCCCTCCTAATAACCTCACTCTGTTCTTTATAAGTAGAAGGAAAAACTAAGAGCAGATTTATATAATATTGACTAACAAAGCCAGTTGTAATATTAATAAATACCATGAAAACATCTTGTGGTTCACACTTTCTGTTCACTTACATGTTCTAGTAGTGGCCACTCTACTCCTTAAGAACCAAGTGCTTTTAAGTCAGTAACTGTACATTGTTATGTTAATGATGCAAGAGAGAAGGTGAAGTTTTTCTCATTGTAAAATATACTCTCAGATCATGAAGGATGTTTAAATCATTAAAGTGTCCCTTCTACCAAGGATAATGTGTCAGTGGTTCTTAAGCCTCACGGGAACCTCTGATGGTGGAATTTCAGGCGTTGAAGGATTAAGGGGAAAGAATTTTTTTGATGTTTGTATGGGTGTGCATTCATAAACCTTCATAAATGTTCTCTAAAAGTCATCACATACCTTTTTTTATATATACTTTCTATTTTTTTAATTCTCCCCCCAACAGTGCATCAAAACCTATAATTCTGACTGGCACCTTGTGAACTATAAATATGAAGATTACTCAGGAGAGTTTCGACAGCTTCCAAAGTGAGTACATGGGCAGACCACACAAGGTGCGGTTATACACACAGGGAAAATTCTTTGTACTTAAAATGTTTAGGGAGGTATGTAACTTCTCAGCATAGGACTCAATCCTAGGACTCTAGGGTTGGTAATAAACATATCATAGTTTAATTATGTCCAGTGATTTCAGGGTAGTGCTGATGAAACACAAATAGGTGAAACTTTTCAGCGAGGACTAGAAAACAAGGAAAATGTAAGGGTATTAAAATATAGTGCAATGTATTTTATCTTAAAAATATATTTTGAAGAGACATAAAAAAGCATTTTATATTGAATAAATTAGGTTAAAAGTATGTTAAAGAACAAGCATTTTCTCAGGCAAATTTCTCTACCTCCTCTAAAGTATTAACTTGTTCTAGAATGCACCAAAAGCAAGTGTGTTTAGATTGATTAATAGTGGTTAAAGTGAACCAGGGATAGAGGTAGGTTTCACCTTGAGAGGATATCTGTTCTAAAATGCTCCATCATAACTGATGTAGTTGGCAAATTTTAGTTGATAATGAAAATTGAAAGCAAATAATGATGGATTGTGTTTCAAAAGTAACTATTGCCAATAAAAATTTTACTTGAGATCCTATTAATATATTTTTCTTTATGTTTGTTGTATCTATGAGTTTGATTTGTTATACTAGTGTCAGTGGACCTGGTTGCTTGTTTTTTCTGTTTGTGTGGTTCAGCCACTCCTTAAGAGGGTTTAGCCAACTTCTCAAATGCTTCTTTTTAAATCTCAGCTGAGAACACTTTCTTCCAACATTATCTTCTCCAGATGGGTGTGCTCCTTAGTTCTATATTTACCCAATACTCATTTGGGGATTTTTAAATTCTTCCCATTTGATCAAATGAACGTATCTTCGCAGATAGTCTTGTTCATACCATTCTCAGGGCTAAAAGAGAACAGACCGTGAGATTTAATGGACTTACTATACAATATGCTTTTCTTGCTGGTAGATTTTACTTTTTGGCATTAATAAGAATTTCTGACTGATGAGAATGGAAGGGAAGATTGTAACAGTGATTAAAAACATAGATTCTGTAGTCTACCTGTGTCATCTACTTACTCTGCCCTCTGTGAGCCTCAGTTTCCTCATCAGTCCCCACCATCTAAAGGACTGCAAGAGATAACACATGTGAAGCATACGGCACAGTGCCTAGCACATAGTAACTGTTTAATAAATTCTGGACACTATTGTTACTGGCATCTTTTTTGTCATTAAAGTCATCATCTGAGATTGTGGTTTCAATCACTTTAAATTTAGTGACCTCATTTTCCATGTTCTCAAACTTCATGTTAAAAGTTATTCTATCAAGTCTTTGTTAACAAATATTCCCATTTTAATATACCTACGTAACTCCCAACAAGCTATGCCATGTTTTCTACATAGCTTTTCGAGCTCTCTCTTTTATCACCTACTGTGAAAAGCAATGGCATTGGTGGATTTTATTCTTTATCTGAGTGGGCCAGCTTTGGGTTTGTTAAATGCTGGTTCCCTGATGAAAGAAGAAATGCATTATAAAACAAGTTTTTTCTTCTTTTTAAAGCAAAGTGGCCAAGTTGGATAAACTTCCAGTTCATGTTTATGAAGTTGATGAGGAGGTCGATAAAGATGAGGTAGGTTGATCACTCACAGACTTAGAATATTAATGAGAAAATTACCAACATTTAGCCGAAACAGGAATAGGAATGTTTCTTTAAACTGGAATAATTTTTTTTAAATGTTTTGTTTGATTGATTTAAATAAGGTTTCTGTTTCAACTTGACTGCTTAGCATAGCATGTTCTTCTGGTCCTGTTTGTTTATTCTGAGATTATTTTCAAAGGTCTGGATAAGATTTGGCTGCACTGTTAAAGGTATCAAGATTACTTAGACCTTAAGTTTAGATTATCTTAAAACAAACTGATAGCCAATAGATTTTAAATGGCTGTTTCTTCAGTGATCACTTTGATGCATTATAGAGTACCCAGAAGCTCTGATTTTACAAATCCACTCTCCCTACTACTGGAGAAAAGTGTATGGCTAGAGAAGTGTACAAATACAGCAGGACACAAGGTGACTATATCCACGGAGCAAGGGAAACCTTATAAAAAGTTAGTGCTACTCATCTCTGCATTTCTCTTTCTCCCCTACTCAATATTGGATGCCTTATTTTGAGTTTAGTTTTTCTTATTTTTTTTAATTGTCAACTAAGACAATAACACCAACCACTCAAGAACTTTAACAGTGTCCATGGTAGCAAGTTATTGTACAAAACACTTTTTAAATAATTCTGGGAAGAGTAGATAGTCATTCAACATGAAAAACAAGATATTAAAAACTTGGCGGTGATTACTAGTAAGAGGAGGACCAATTGAAATAATGCCTGTGAAGGCACACAAAACAAACTGTATAATCCTAGACAGGTAAGTTATTTCTATCATTGCTGATCATAACAACAATAAAATCACCAATATTCATATTGAGATGGTCTAAAACAAAACATAGGGTCATTATTCAATTGTCTACTTGATTACAAAAAATAAACATCATAATTAGAGACTAATCTTAGGAGATGTGAGCTGGGTAACGTGATACCATGTGGCCTTCTCTTCACAGGGTACCTACTGAAGTGTATGTTGGACATAACCTTAAAGGGGGAAAGAAGTCACTAGGGAGAACTCTTAAAGGGTGTGCTAGGGTGTGGTAGAAGATTTGCCAGATTGCATATTTGTGTGTGTATATGTTTCATCTGTCTATTATGTGTACAAATATATGCCTATACTTTTAGCAGCAGCTGGCAGCTCCACCTCCTTTAACCCAGATTTCAGAGCTTGGGGTCAGAACTTGAAGAAGCATGTTTCTTTACTTTTCTAACTCTCTTTCTTTCCTCTATCCCTGTTGGAATCTTCTCTATCTTTTCTTTTCTGTTGCCCCATCATCTTAATTCTCCTTTATTGGTTCACATCTCCTTCCTTCCTTTGTTTTTCACCTTTCTCTGAACTAAGCCTCTGGGAAGTTTTCCAAGAATTTGCTTTTGTCCTTCAACTGTAGGGGAGTGTAATTTGAAAGCCTTTTTCATGAAACCTGGCGAGACCTTACAACTTGAGTGGTCAAGTATACTATGTACTTTCTGTGACTCACTAAACTCTTAAAAATAAAAAATTTGGATTAGAGCTAGTGTTGCCTTTTAATAGACTAGAGTTTTCAGAAATTGAGGCTTGTCCCTATCTTTCACTGTTAAGTGGACACTAAAGTGACTTGTACATGTTAGTGTCAGATGGTTTCTCCAGGAAAGGGCCAAGGGGCAGCCTGGCACCAAGTGAATAATTTCCCCATTGACCAGACTCGCAGCAAACGGCATGAGTAATAACATGAGATGATTGCGGCATTTCCCTTCTCTCCTAGGATGCTGCCTCCCTCGGCTCTCAGAAGGGTGGGATCACCAAGCACGGGTGGCTGTACAAAGGCAACATGAACAGTGCAATAAGCGTGACCATGAGGGTGAGTAGGCCCGTCACCCTGCTTTCCCCTCTGATTAACCTTTTTTTGCTTTAGGTCTTAGGAGTAGTGCTCCAGGTAAATGGGTGTGCTCTTCTTCCTGACAAAAAAAGGTGTCGTCTGGTTAGTAAGATGCCCCGCTTTGTTAGTAAGACCTTCGGTATAGACCTTTCCATCTACTTACCCTCATCACCAACTCATCAGTGTGAAGAGACTGTCATTGGCCTGGTGCGAAGGTGCAACTGCTAACATACAAAAATGATACTGGTACCTCACAGGACATCACCAAGGGGCTAAACCTAAGCACTTTTATAGAGATCTGCTGTGACAAAGTCAAGTTAAGTAAAAATTGAAGATTGAAGGGAAGAAGGCTGCAAAAAGCAAAAGGAGTGTGAAAAGCTACTCACCAGAGAAGTAGGTCCAGAAAAAGACCAGGACTAATAATAAAGAGAAAAGAAGCAATGGAGGTGGGGGCGGGGGTAGAATGGACAAGGAGATAAAAATTAAATTGGAGAAAATGCTGATTGCCATAGTCCTGAGGCTAGAAAACTGTTCGGTGTCATCAGGCAGAGTATAGTTGCTATTCTGTGTGAGCAAGAAACTTTGGGGATTTGAGAAGCTTCTATCCTTCTGAGCTGTATCTCAAATTGGAACTCACTGCACTGCTTTTGGGTAGTTACATAAAATCCCAATTTCTGTGGGTGAGAAAAATTACCAGTGCTTGTTAAGTGAACCACCTCCTCAGAATTGAAATGCAGTGAAATTATTGGTCTTAACTCACCCAGTTACCTGGAGCATTGGCTAAAATTATATTTGTTTTGGAGAGAACTGAACTGTTTCACATATGTTTCTAATTATGATTTATTGATAGAGATTGTGACTCTTTTCATTCCAAAACAATAACTCTGTGCATATTTTTTTTCTTAGTCATTTAAAAGACGGTTTTTCCACCTGATTCAACTTGGTGATGGTTCCTACAATTTGAATTTTTACAAAGATGAAAAGATCTCCAAAGAACCGAAAGGATCGATATTTTTGGATTCCTGTATGGGTGTGGTTCAGGTAAATATGAAGAGTTTTATCAGGTTTTATTATTTGTAAAAGTGCCATCTATGAATTAGCAGATTTAAGCAAACACTTCCCAAAATGGCAATTTGGTGATAGAAATATAATAGACAATTTTAAATGAGAAAAGTCTTGTTTTCCATCATTTTAGAAGATGGCAGGTATAGCCTAGGGATAGAAATATGTTGTAGTAGGCACAAATGCTCTTGAGCATGAGTTTTTGTGTTTAAAACCTGGCTCAGCTTCTTTTTAGCTGTGTTACCTTGGACTTAGCTATTACCTGAAGTTTCTTTATTTGCAAAATTTAGACAATGATATAAGGAAATGAGAAGATTATATAAGTTAACTTGAAATAGCATCTCAATAATGACTTTTATCACTACTAGCATAATACCTATGGCAGACCAATATATTGGTAAAGAGATTGGGTTTTAGGTCCTGACTGAGTTCAAATCCTTGCTCTACCAGCTGTGTAACTTTGGAGATATTATTTAAACTCTCTGCGCCTTAGTTTTCTTATTTGTTAAATTGGGATAGTAATAGTACCAAATATGGTTTCTGAGAAGGTTAATTTATACATGTAAAGAGTTTAGAACAGTGCTGGCACATGGTAAGCATTCAGCCAGTATTAGATATTTTTGCTATCATAGTGCTGTTGCAGTTGTAGAGTTATTCTTAAAAATTATTTTTGATTAAATATAATAAGTGAATAATATTCATATTGTAAAAAATCAATACAGATAATATGGCAGTTCCCGCTGACCTCAATTGCTCCCTTTCCCAAAGAGCTAGGGACTTTTTCCAGTTTGGTGTTTTCCTTCTATACCTTTACAGAATTGTCTTTGAAAGTAGATTGCCTGTTTCTTCATTTGTCTGTCCATCCACCCATTCCCCTGCCATTTTTCAGGAAGATCTAACGCAGCACTGACAAGGATACTTAGAACACAGGATAGCATAGATTTAAAGTGGGTTTGAAAGCAGAAGAGTGAACAAGGAGTCGTGGTAGGGAGGAGGTGAAGTGGAATTAGCTAGGGAAGAAGTACGTGTTATGAAGATCTAACACCAGCTTTGGGTGGGCAACAAACTGGGCTCTATGCTTTCTAGCTTGGAAATCTGTTTAGTCACACAGTGCACATAGATACAGACAATCTAATTAGTCAGAAGCTGCCCAGCAATCTCAGAATGAAGATCATTCAGGCGTTTCTCCTGGGGGCTCTTATACAGAGGGCACTGTGTGATTAATGAACAATCTCCTTGATAACTTCTCAAAATAGATGCAGTCACCATTATCAGAGAATTCTCCCTTAAAATAATGGCTAATGACATCAGTCTAAAGAAAGGCTTTTTGTGGGGCCAGTGTCTTTAAGGTTAGACCATGTAGCTCTCTGGTTTGACCCTCAGGTGTACGTGTTTATGTATTCACATGTTTCCTTATTGGATGTTATTTTCATGCAAGTCATCGTTCATCCGGTTTAAATAGTCAAGCAGTTGAGAAAGGTGATACTAAAAGCACATTCTTGCCTGTATTACCTCCACCTCACTCCCCTAAAGTGATTGTTTTCAACTCTTTTTATTATTTTTTTCTGGGATTTGTAATCCTATGGCTAAATTAGAAGTGTTTGCTGTTCTTCATCAGTCCTGGACATTATATGATGGTGATAGGATTTCAGCTCCTGCAATCCTCCTTTCTGCTCTAATCTGGATTTCAGTTGACTCATGAATAACATGGGGGTGAGGGATGCCAACCGCCTGCAGAGTAAAATACAGGTGTAACTTTTGACTCCCTCCGTAACTTAATTACTAATAGCCTACTATAGACCGGAAATCTTACCGATAGCATAAATAGTCAATTAAAATATTTTGTGTGTTATTACAAATCGACTGGAATGGTGCCATATACGATCTGTATTTGGGTGAGTTTTTATAATAGATTTGTGAATGTTTTATGGTGGTAAATGATAATATAGACTACTATCTACATATATTTTATGCATTCATGAATGCTTGTTTCTTAATTTTTTCAAAATTTTAGGCTATGTGGTTAATCTGTAAATTTTTTCAAATTGTCACAAATCTCAAAAAATTTCCTAGTATATTTATTTTTTAAAAAATCGACATATAAGGCAACTCATGCAGTTCAAACCTGTGTTGTTAGAAGGTTAAATGTAATTGCCTTCTCAGCCTCTGCACAGCCACCATCCTGGAAATTCCCATTGCCTTGGTCTGAGTTGGATTCCCTGTTTCCAGGAGCCTCTGTCTCCTTTTTACTTGTTTTACTTTCTTGTTTTGGAGCACATCCTCCAAAACAAGTCGCTTACTGAGAAGTCACCTGTAAGATGTTAATTATTTTGAGTTAGTGTTATCTGTAGATGTTTTTTTTTTTTTTTTGCATTTATATATGACTGATTATTTGGCTGGATGTAGAAATATAAGGTAAAATTTACACTAGAATTTGAAGACATGCTATTATTTTCCAGTTGTTTGTGTTGTTTTGGAGTCTGATGTTGTTCCCTGTTCTTTGTGATTGTCTATCTCTGGTGACTTGAAATTTAGGTTATTGTGTCTTGATTTTGTTTTTTTCCAGTAAACTTTTTTGTTATAGCACAACATACAAACAGAAAATATACGTATAATGAATGTGTGGCTCTGAATTTTTACTGTTTGGCTCTCTTTAAAATCTCTTGTACTGGGCACTCTGTTCTCATTCTGAAAACTGCCTGCATGATTTAGCCACTTGGGTCCTCCTGACCTCCAGTCAGTCTCTTCAACTCAGGGAGGCTGAGTTGGATTTTCCCTTCCTGTTCCATGAATTAGATGTTGCCTCCAGGCAGAGGTGGGGGCAGGACTCCCCTCATTTACTTCTCTCCACCCTGCCTGTTGTCAAATATCTGAAAACAGTTGTTTCATCTGTGTCGTCTAGTTTTCCAGTAGTTACGTTTGATAGTAAGTCCAGACCCTGCTACTTCATCATGGCCAGCAGTGGAAGTTAGGGGTCCAAACTCAGATGTTTTCAGGGTCCAAGGAAGGAAGGAAGTAAAAGAAGAGGCCGGGGTGTAAAGCCATAGAGAATGCTAGGGACTCTGACAAACTGAAGCACAGGTGGTCCTGTTTAAAGAGGGCTGATGCTCCTGGGTGGAAATACCAGCCCAGGGTTGCCAGATCTTCTGGTTTTTTAAGAAAGGCAGAAAATTACTTAGCATTCACTGAAAATTTATGTCAACAGCTAACTGGCATGTGGATGTCTCCTATCTAGTAACCCAATCTTAGCTGAAAGTTGCTACTGTAAAAAACAAATTATACTAAAGTATATTTATTCCCAGTGTAAAATAAGAAGTACCAGAATGAATTGTCGGTGATGGAAATTAACTTCTTGTGTGGGATTCTCAAGTAGGAGTTTGATTTATATTATTAAATTGAGAGACTTTTAAATTACTTTTTAGTTTAATTTTCTGGTATTGAGTTTTGTTTTGTTTTTTAAGTTTAAAGCAAAACTAAATATATTTGGCAACTTCACATGGAAAGTATGAAGTAATTGCTTATTCTATGACGTTTTTTGCCATTTTCTGAACAATGTATAAATGATTTCTAAGTACAGCATCCCTGCGTTATTATTCAGTCTCCAGAATAAAGTTCAGAATCTAAAGTTCTGACTTCAGTGGACGTTTCTTCATTCGTATTCTCTTTGCTGATATGGGTGATAGTATTTTGCATTTAATGAATTTTATTTATGGCTTCAAAAATTTAAAATAATTTGTTTTTATTTACATGCGTTTGTAAGCTAAATTCCAAAAGTTGTGGTTTAAGTGTTTGGGTTTTTTAATATTGCTTTTGGACATTATAAAAATTAGTTAATGCTATGAGTTTAAAGAAATGCCTAAACGAAATCTTAAAATAGACCTGAAAGGAATTCAGTTTAGAATTTGAAGTCCTAAAAGTATTTTAGAATCTTGAAGTGATTATACTTATTTTTCAGATAAGGAAAATAAGGATCAAAAAGAGGAATAATTCAGAATCAAGGCCCAATGTCCTCCCGCTTTTAACTTTTTGCTTTTATAATCATGAATATGTGAGGGGAAAGAGAACTCATTTTATATCCAGTCTTTGACTGCTCTGATTCTTGCCTTGAAGGGAAGTTTAAGTGAGGTCCAGGGCAGCAATTGTGGAACCTACAGTACACAGTCTGTACACAGCAGTTTGTGTGGCTTTGCCAGGGGTGGCACTCTTCATGTTCTGAGAACTACACAGAGAAGCCTTTGGGAAGGTCGCCCTGTCCCTGAGAACTGCATCGAGGAGTCCCCTGAGGGACTGCAGCTAACCAGTTAGAATTTAATCAGCGAGGGGTATGCTCCACCACAGGTTGGTGGGAGTTTGTGATATCACGTCCCTCGGCCTGTACCTACAAGGAATCTTGTGCCATGGTCCTCAGAGCTGAACTTCTATCTAGTGCAGTCATGCGGCATTGTGGGGGTGGGGGAGTTACTCCCCAGGGACTGTTTGGTAATATCTAGAGGCATGTTTTGACCTTCACAACTGGCAGGGGTGGGTATGCTACTGGCATCTAGTAAGGCCTACAATGCACAGGAGAGCCCCCACAACAATTATCAGCCCCAAACATCAGCAGTGTGGAGGTTGAGAAATCTTTCACATTCGATGCACATGGACTACTGTTTTTATACTTTGAGTCAGACACCCTTTCACAGGCATAAAAGCCAGAGGCATGTGGGAAGGCTGGGAGAAGGTAGACATGGTGTCCTAATGCCTTTTGGGACTCATAAATGTTGAGTGAGTTCCAGAAAAGAAAGTCAAACATATTGATAGATAATGGTTTGTTTTTAAAAACATAATACCACACACTAATTTAAAACAAAAACAAAAACAAAAAATCAAATGAAATTTTATTCATTAAGCTATTTTTCAAGAGCCTATAATTTGCTTGGCAAAGTGGGGATGTGGTACTGGACAAAAGAAATCTCTGCTTTCGTTCCATTGGAGGGGACAGACAACTGTTAAGAGAAGTGTGCAAAATACGTAATGTGTCAGATGGAAAACTAAGCTATGGAGAAAATGAAACAGGGAAGGTGGATAGTCGATGGAGTTTATGGGAAAGATACTTGCATTTTTATATAGCTTGGTCCAAAATGCCAGAGATAGCACCCATTAGCAAATCATATGGAGAAAAAATTGTAAGTCCATTCCAGTTCTTTTAAAATATGTCTCTTTACCCTTTTCCTATTTCAGAACAACAAAGTCCGGCGTTTTGCTTTTGAGCTCAAGATGCAGGACAAAAGTAGTTATCTTTTGGCCGCAGACAGTGAAATGGAAATGGAAGAGTGGATCACAACTCTAAACAAAATTCTCCAGCTCAACTTTGAAGCTGCAATGCAGGAAAAGCGAAATGGAGACTCTCATGAAGGTAGGGAGGTCTAGCTTTCCCCAGGTACAAGCACACTCTGCGGGTATCTTTACTTTTGCCAGAGGATATAGAAAGTGGACATGTATAATGCACAGGTACATGAGAAGTGGGAAAGATGTGAACTTTTTTCAGGTAGCCTGTCAAAACAGATCTTGTCACATTAGGATTTACTACCCTGATGTCATTTTCATAAGGAAGAACCATAGCTTTGGAGGCAGAAAGGAAAACCTGAGTTTGAATCCCAGCAATAAATACCATTTTCAGTTATGAGACCTTGGGCAAGGTACTTAGATTTTCTGAGCCTTGGTTTACTCACCCATAAAATGGGAATAAAAATGGAATGTGCAGTTTGATGAGAAGATTAAGATAATGTATTCTAGTACCTAGCATAGCGTCAGCACTTAAAATACTAATTATAGTTATTGTTGTCATTAATCATATTCTTTGGAATTTTCAAGACAAAATTAAGATTGACAGAAGCCTCAGATTAAATTCATGTTTTGTTTTGTTTTTTGTTTCATTTTGTTTTAATTCCTTAGATTCTCAACTCTAGCTGTGTCTTAGAAATTCCTGGGAACTTTTAAAAAGTACTCTTTCCATGTCCCACTAAAGGTTCTTATTTAGTTGGCCTTGGATTGTGCCTGGGGAGGCCTGACTTTTAGTGTGTCTGATGGGTGTAGCCCCGTGGGCTGGTGTTCATAGCTAGTGTCAGTTCTAGTTGGACAGTGTCCATGCTCCACCAGCTACCAAATGTTTAACTCAACCACTCGGCCTGGGCATCGGTGTTTTTTGTTTTTTGTTTTTTGTTTTTTAACCTTCAAGCTGTTCTCATGCAGAGTTGAAAACCACTGTACTCAGGGCACATAAGAAAAATGGTCTTCTTCCTGTTTTAAATAAAATACATTCAACTGGGAGTGATTTGGGTCATCTGTTTTGACATTTTAGATGACGAACAAAGCAAATTGGAAGGATCTGGTTCCGGTTTAGATAGCTACCTGCCTGAACTTGTTAAGGTAACATCATCTTAAATCTTTTGCTCTTCATAGAATGATATGGAAATAGTGTTCATTTCTTGGAATATTTCTTATTTCATCTGTTGCCATGATTAACAATTACATTGTAGTAAATCATTACAATGACATTGTAGTTACCGCTCTTTATTTTCTGACCTGAATATTTGGTGAAATGAAATACACCACTGACCTGAGTCAGATTTCAGTCTGTTTTCCAGACAGTGCTTTACAAAGTGTTCTTTTTTATTATTCTTTAAGTGTTTTTCTCTTTGTTAGATTTAATACTACATTATAAGTATTGAAGAAATATTCAAAATATAGATAAATGTTCCCATGGTAACATGGATCTTACCATTTTCACACAGATGCACCCACTTATTCAAGTTAATGCACACATTCCAGAGAGGATGCATCCATGTTAATGCTGGCACTAAACCAAAGAGGGGTTGTCTGTATTGTACAAATTTTTCATGGGTCACTCTGAATGAAAAAGAAATTACACCTGTTTTTTATAATTTTGAGAAATTTACATGTTACTGAAAAACACAAAGGAAAACAAAACAACCATATTCTCACCACCCAGATTCAACACCTGTTACTATATTGTCTTTTTAGCTTCCGTATTTTTGTTAAAAAATGAAATATTTGTTATAGTTATTTTTAAACTTCATCTGTATTTCACACCCTTTTCCTGCAACCGGAGACAACCACTATTATTAGTTTTCTGAAGTTACTGATATTTATTTTTATAACTTTACCATTATATCTATCATCATGATATATATGGTTGTATTTTGTATGTTTAAAAATGTTACAGAAATGCTAACTTATTATTCTGCACTTGCTTTTGTTTTTTTTTTAGTTCAGCATTGTTTTTGAGATTAATCCTGCTTTGTGTATAGATCAGATTTATCCCTTTTATTGCAGTGCATAAGCATTTTATATCAGCTGCTCTATTATTTCCATTTTTTCCTATTATAGTGTCATAATGAATATCTTGTACTTGTCTCTTTGTGTGCATCTATGAATGATTCTTTTTTAAATGAGAGCAATATCTTTGTTTTTTCTGGTCTTTTGTATTCTTACTCTGTTACTGCCTTTCTATTCTTTTTTTTTTTTTCCAAATACAGTGGAATAGAGACTGTACACACCCACATCTTAAAGACTGTAATAGAAAACATGGTTATCTATATACGGTTATAAATAGACTCGCATTCAGCACTGACCTTTCCTTTAGACAACATGTTTGTTCTAAAATGTGAAATCTCTCTCCCTGGCTAGTTCTTTAGAATATTGTTTTTCTCAGACTTGACTGTTACCACAGTATCTTTTTGGCACCTGCCTATTAAAGCCAATTTCAGTGCCACCCTTGTAACCTCCTTTTAGGCTGGGAAGAGTTTTGGTGTGTGTGTTTGCTTTCTTGTGTTATAAACTACTGTGTTTTCTATTTTATATTGAGACTTACTTCTTTGTTTCTGGATGTTTTGAGGTTCATAATTTCTCAAAGCACAATGTTTGTTGAAACATATAATATAGACGATGCAATCTAGAATTTACAAAGTAACTCTCTATACTTACTGGGTGAACACAATGGATACCCAGGAGATGACTTGTATTATTTCAGCCTAATGCTGATTAATTAGAAATCTGTATTTCTTCCTATGGAGACATACAAGAGTTGTGTTCTCCCTTCTTCTATCATTGCCCATTACTGCTTTGCCAGCTAATTCAAAATCAAAATTCCTTGATCTTATGACCTAGGGAGATTTTTTTTGGTGGATGGGGGATTATACACACACACACACACACACACACACACACACACACGTGCATTTTTTTAAAAATCTGAGTCACATAATGTTGAGCTAAAGAAGCCTGACACAAAGCCTGACATGAAAAAAAATATTCATTTATTTATTATTTTAAAATAAATAACATACTTGGAGCTCTTGTCAAACTGGGTAACAAGCAAGTTAGCTGAAGCTATTTTAGTTGGTAAAATCAATTTAAATTGGTTTCAACTCCCATTTCTGTTTTTATTTTTTATTGAAGTAGAATTCACATGTAGTAAAATGCTTGGGCGCTAATCATACAGCTTGATGGACATTTGTGCACCCACATAACCACCACCCAGATCAATATGTAGAAACTTCCAGCTCCCCAGCAGACTGTCCTGTAACCCACACCCAGATGATACCCTCATTCTTTTGACTTCTATCATTGAAGATTAGTTTCGACTGTTCTAGACCTTCCTATAAATAGAATCATACCGTATGCACTCTGTGTGTCAGAACTCTTTAGCTCCACATTATGTGACCCAGATTTTTTTAAATGGAAAGAATTGAATAGCGAATATTAAAGTGCACTGCCCTTAATAATGATAGCTATTATTTGTTAAATATAGATATAGTGTGTGTGCATTAAGTTGTGACATAAATGTATTTTTCACTGTGGGTCATGGTCAAAGCTTGAAAAATGTAGCATTATAAGGGGCTTAAATGCTGTTTTTCCTCCTAGTTCTCAAGTGTTTTACGGATACTTTTAAGAAGGTAGAAAGAAGCAGAAGGTAATCTTTCAAAGGGAAAAAGAAAAAGAATAAAGAATTAAAATGTATTGTCATTCACTCAGTATGCTGCCATCACTGATGCCTGTAGGTAGCAGGTATCTGTCTGTGATGGCTTTTGTCAGCCTTTTCTGTTATAACTGGTCATCCTGATTTTAGAAAGAATGGATTCTATAGTTGGAGAATCTGAGATGGAAGTAAGGAGTGGGAGGGGGAAGGGAGAGAGAGGCCCAAGGCATACAGAAAGAGGGGAATTTAGTCAGGGGATGAAGAGGTAGATAAGTCAGTACCAGGAAAGGAAGTGGGATTGCAGAGAAGGGACTAGAACAATGGGGGCAGGCGGAAGGGGTTAAAGGTGTAATTTAATGTCAGCCTCCTCTCTGTTCAACTCCTTCTGTTTTAGTTATCCTATTGCACTGGGTTTTGTTTTCCACTGTGACTGCGACATAACCAAACAGGATGTGAGGGACAGGAAGTTGTTTTAGTACAAAAATAACTGATGTTTCATTCTGGAATATAATGAAGGGGCCCCAAAATATGATAGGGGTGATATGGATTTAGGTTTTCAGAATATTTTATATATTCTTGGCTCTTATTTTGTTCATACTGAACATCGTTATTTTACCATAAAACCTGATTTTTTCTTCTTGTTTTCTAATATGGAACTAAACATGTTTGTTGTAAATTTTACAGCATTTATAGTATCAGAGTACTTGTATAAACATTTTTATTGAATATACAAATCGTATAATTAGTTGACTGGTTTCTTCCCTTCAAAGTCAAGGGTTAATATCAGATTATAAGCTCGAAATTTCTTTCTCAAGTTATAAGATGGAAGTATGAAGAAAACCCCCATGCTTCCATCTTATATTTTTTTCTCTTCCACATCTTTTCTATTTTTGAGGGGTTTTTTTTTTGTACTCAAAGAACAGCAAGTCACCTTAATTTAGTCTTCCCATGTGATTCTGGAAGAGAAATATTGTTTCATGTTAATCCAAAATTGCTCACATCTAATGATCTTGTAACTTCTTTTTAGATAATGAAATATATCATTCTAGGTAAATTTTTATAGGATAAAGTATGGTGTACAGTCTCATTGAGGTTAATAAGAGTCAGGCAGCCAAGCTCCGCAGTACATGTCAGAATCAAAGCACTGTTTCACAGACACCTTTTCTAATTTTTAAACCAAGTCTGTAATAGATGCTTCCTTCCCTGCATCCTAATCTAGAAAACTATGTCATCGTAATGTGATACAAAGGAATTGTGTTGGTGAGGTCAGCCGGCTTTCCATTTCTTTGTCCTCCTTATTCTATAATGCTTTATTATAGCTTTGTGATATAGAGGATGAGATGATGGACCCAGGGAGTTAGATATCTTGGAAGTAGTGGAATCATGAACCTCCTTAAATTAAAAAGTATATATTCTGGCCTCAAAAGATTTTGCGAAGTTCTCTGTTCCAACTCAGTCTGTTTAAATGAGCCAATAGTCAACACAATGTAATTCTTCCGATAACTCATCCTCAAAATAAGATGCTGTTAGCCATACTCTTTGGTCTTTGATTGTTTTGCCTGCTCAGAGATAAACTTAAGACACAGAGTAGACCTAAAGCCTACAGCAGTTTTTCTAGAAATGGAAATGTTTGGTCCATAATTACCTCTTAAGGGAAAAACATTGTCAGGGTGTGTCATTAGTGATTAAACTCAGGATTTACAGGAGATGTGGAGATAGTCTTTGTTTGTAGCCTTTGTTACAGTAGTAAGGGGAATAGATGGATCCTTCTCTTCTTTGACTTCCTTGCACATGTCTGTTTTTACAGAGACTGGCTCTGTCATTGTCCATTTTCTCCATTTTCCTCTATTCTGAGCCCAGAGTGTTAGAGGGGCTATCATTAAGACTGTAATAACAGGATTTGGGGAGAAGCCAGTCCAATTCTTCTTACTGCCACAATATGAACTGACTACAGGTTATTTTAAAAGCAGAGCTGGCTTCTGTCACTTTGAGAAGTGCTGGATGGCATAATCTCTGGGTTAATTTTTTTTTTACATCTATATTTTAGATTGTAAGAGTACCTAATGTGCTTGCTATAATAAGTAAAAATATCCAAAATTATATAAAGAAAAATTAATCTTCCCCTCCATCCTCTATTACACATTCCTGAGAGTCCTGATGTCATTAACCTGTTGTAATTTCTCTTTCACCAAACCAGTTGCTCTTAGAAAATAAATATATGTAATGTTTTTAGTTTTAATATGCTTATGATGTATACCTTACTCTGCAAATAGATCTGTCACTTAAAAATATTTCATAGTTATCCCTCTGGGGACATAAAGAATCTAGTTTACTCATTTTCATAGCTGCATAATATTCCAGATGTATATATTGTACACTTTATTCAGCCATCTCTTTATATATAAACATTTAGGTTATTTTCAATTTTTAGCCTCTATAAACAGTGTACAATAAACAGCATAACATATTTGTAAGCTTAAATACATGTACTCTTATTTCATTAGGAGAAATTCTCCAAGATGGGATTTCTGGGTCAGAGGTTATTATGTTTTTAATACTTTAAATATTGATAGGTTACTTTCTCAATAGGTTGTAACAATTCACATTCCCATTTTCTGCATCCTCTCCAGAGGAGTAAAAAATGGTATTTACTGCTTTAGTTTGTGTTTTGCTGCTTAGTAGTGATACTTTTCATATGTGCATATATTGTCATTTGGGTTTCTTCCTCTTTGACTTCCCTGCTCATACTCTTTACCCATTTCTTTTTTGTCTAGTAGAGTCTCTACTAGAGACTCTGTCGGATTCTGGAGCCAGACAGCCTGAGAAGCCAGGTTTCTATTAATGTTCAGAGTCCTTGAGCAAAGGATCCCTTGTGCCTCAGTGTCTTCTCTTTTAAACAAGGATGACAATCGTACCTGCCTCCTACGGTTGTACAAAATTTAAATGTGCATTTAGGGTGATACCTAGCATAGAGATGTTGGCTATTATCAATAAATACTCATTTTTATTATGATGATGTTTTCAGATATTATTCCCTCGCTCTGGGGCAAAGCCCTGCCCATCCTGAGCTTCATTTTCTTACCATCCAGGTTTTACTTGGTAGTTCTTCAAACACTATCTCTTGGACATCCCTTCTGTTTGATGTATCCTAGGCCTTGAGAGGAGGGAGAAGCTTTAAGATGTTGAGTTTGCTTTTTCTCTATCTCATAGCAGAGCTGTCAATGTATATAAGGTAGATTATAAGCTTTTAGGTTATTTTTACATCTAAAGTCATCCCTTCTTTCTCCTTAAATGATTTCTCCAGTGAAGACTGTATCTCTTAGGTATTAGTGGTGACATCAAGATGCTTCAAGCCTATTTTGGCTAATTTTTTTTCATGTGTCTGCATCCCTATTTGTTCTATAATTTTATGGTGCTCAGCAGTCATTCTTGTTTTATTCATTTCTCATCTCCTAACATAGTCAACTTGGGACAATAAGCATCTATCAGAAAGGCACAAGGAATTGTGTCTACATTTAGAACCCATTGCTCCACTCCAGTATCTGAGATCACAGTATTTGCCTCTTTTGAAAGACTCAAGCATAAATTCAGGAGTAGAATGCATTACTGTTAGTGGTGGTTTACAGTACCTTGTATTGATGTTTTGTTAGGAAATGTCATGGGCTGTATACAAAGTAAAACAAATACTTGGAGTTCAGTTAAGTAGATTCAGCATGTCCATGTTCTGGCTTTTTTGGTGTGAAAAAGTAGGAAAGGTGATAGGCAAGATGGAGTTAAAAGGTTGTCCCATCCTCTACATGGAGCAAGCCTGCCTCAGCCACAGGCACCTGTTTTCCCCTATAAGCATGAACAGACGATTTGTAGAAGCCTGAAAGCTCTCGGAGATAGCATCAAGATAAACCTTTGTTGTGGCAAGAGACTTGAGCCATCGTCTCATTCAGCATCTTTACTCAGATATGAAAATGGAATCCAGGGAGGCTAAGTGACTTTCTCAAGTTCACACTGCTCATTAACAACTGAACTACAACTAGTTTCTTAGCATTCTCATAGTTGTTTTATTGTGCTAGACATAGATGGTTGGTTAAATATAGTAATAATAGAGTTTGGTCATTGCTAAGAACCTATTATAACAACTACATGCCTGAGAAAATTAAGGTGATGGTCAGTTTCTCATTAGCCATGATTTGGAATGAAATAATGGACCTTGTTCAGTCACCAGCATAGAGGACAAGATACCCTCTCCACTGTGACTCTCATTGATCCATCCCATGCTGAGATGCGACTTTGCAGAAAGGAACAGATGAGAGAGGACATTCCAGTCTGACTTTATAGATTTAGCCATGGAGAGTGAGAGTAATAAGAACAACAGGATATGGATTTATAGGCACCAGGGATGAGAAATAATGTGATTGGAAATGACTTCTAATATCTTAGAAGCTTCTTTCTGTTCCCAAATCCCACTCTTCCAGCCCCCTATCTGTGCTATCATATGTCTCTTTCCCTAGGTGCCTTCTCTTCTCCAAGTCTAATTTCAGCCTTCCTACAGTATGCTTCAATTCCATCTCTCTAGTTGTCTCCTGGATGTTTCCAGTTGGTGGAAATCTCACGGACATGTCCAGACTCTGCTTTATCGCCTCTCCACAAACCTGCTCTTTCTCCTGCATTATCTATCTCAGTTAGGGGATTGACCAATCAGCAAGCTACCCAAGACAGGAATGTGGGACTTGTTATGGGCCTTGCTGTGAAACTGGCAGTTGTGATAAGGAGAGACCAGATGGGCCTCCTAGTCTTTCCGTTTTTAATCCACTGCCTCAGACCTACCTGAGTGATGCTTCCAAAATGCAGAACTGGTAATTTTATTTCCTTGCTTAAAGAATTGCAGGGTTTTTTGGATTCTGAATGAAATCCCCAGTCCTTACCCTATAAATCCCGGTCTCATTTCTCTTTAATGCTTTAATGAATAACTTGGTCATTGCTCCGGTAGGACTTGTACCTTTCCACCTCCGTCTAGAATGCCCGTCTCTCCTTTCTTGGCCAAATGTTCTTATACTTCAAGACTGCCACCTCCTAATCCAGGTTGCTCTCACTGTACCTTATGCTTCCTTTTGCCGTTCTTACTCCCTGTTTATATTCCATCTTCCCGACTTGGGGAAGTGGTCCTTGGGGATAGGAACTTTATTTCATTCATATTTGTGTCCCTAGTGCCTGACACATAGTAGGTGCTCAATAAACATTTATTGAGTGAATTAGCAATGTTCCCTCTTGCCTGCTATAAACACCTAGGTTATCCTTCAAGATCTGCCATAATTTTTCCTATCTTCACAATTCAAAACATCTTTCTTTTTCTTGCTTTTACTGTCAGTCTTAGGTAGACCCTAAATCCTTTCTATCATCTGGGCTCATTTCCACACTCAGTATCTTATCTGTGCTGTTTATCCTTTCATTCAGCCTGAAATGTTCATGTTTTCCTCCTTTTTTTGCTGTCTCTATTCTACCCTTTCATTCAGAGTTTGTCCTCTATTCTATTATTTTATGATTCTCTTCTTGATAGTAATGTTTAATTATTCTCTTTTGCTTTCTTTGTATTGATTTTGATTCTCCAGAAGTGAAGCTTCAGAAGGGCAGGGATCAGAAATTAACCTCTTTTTCTTCCCCCACAGCACTCTCTCCATGTGCAGGAAGCATATCTGATCGTCTGTCCTTGTTTGTTGACATGCAGCTGACTCTCCAAGATGAGGGCAGAGTAATCCGGCAGTCTGGCTCTTCCAGATGGGGTTGTTTTCAAACCTATTTGTACACCCCTGTAAGAAATGAGTTTTTTAAATGTAATTTTTATTTTTTGTTTATCTTGGTAACAGAGTACCAGAGAAGCAGAAATCAAACTGAAAAGTGAAAGCAGAGTTAAACTCTTTTACTTGGACCCAGATGCCCAGGTAGGAACTTTTTTAATGTTTAAAATAATTGAAGCAATAAATCTTTAGACAGATTATTTGTTTGCTTGTTTATTTTGGATTGACAAGTAATATAACAGCCATATGTAAAGTTCAGGGAGAAGAAGAAAAATCAAAACAACCTATAATCTCATTACCATAGCACAACCATTAAGAATATTTGATATTCAAAAGATAGTTGAAAACTAAGATTTATCCAAAAACATTCTCAACTCTACAAATATTATTTAATTCACCCCATAAAATAACTATCAGAAAATAATAAGCGTTATTGCAGATGCCCAGCAGACAGTGCTATTTCCTGACTAGCCCAAACTCAGTCTGAAGTGTAAGACTTACAGTACATGCAGTCCACATCTGTGTCCCAACAAAACCCAAAATACAGTGTGGCTAGGACCTTCTGGGCTTCACACAAATAGGGTTGCTCTGAGAGACAACAGTTCTGCTCTATTTCCTTCTGTATTTTTCCCCTCTTCATTTGTGGTCTATTTTATAGAACTTCTTTTCTCCTTTTAACAATAAATATTTTTCTGTGTTTCTTGACAGACTTCATAACCACATATATTTTTGCTTCTTGACAGTTTGTTTTATTTGTTGTGATAAAATATACATAACAAAATTTACCATTTTAATTATTTTTAAGTATGCAATTCAGTGGCAGTAAGTACATTCACAATGTCATGTCTATCCATTTCCAGAACTTTTGTATCATCCCACACAGAAACTTCTCCATTAAACAATAACTTTCATACTCCTATTTTTCCTCACCCCCACTAATCTCTATTCTATTTTCTATCCTTATGAATTTATCTATTCTAGGAACTGCATATTTGTGAAATCATACAATATTTGTCCTTTTATATCTGGCTTGTTTTAGCATAGTGTTTTAAAGGTTCATCCATATTGTAGCGTGTTTCAGAATTTTATTCTTTTTTGTGGCTGAGTAATATTCCATTGTTTGTATTTATTGTATTTTGTTTATCCATTCATCTGTTGATGGACACTGGCTTGTTCATAACCACAATTTTTAAGCTCTGAATAATAATTCATTAAATAGATATGCCATCATTTTTTGACCATTATTATAAACTATATAAACTTATAAAATAATAACACCATTATAAGTAATGAGTGTATATGGCTTTTCCATATTTTAGGCAGTTACCTTAAGATACATTTATTATGTTTTTTTTTAATGTGAGGCTAATGTATTTATGTATTTGCATTTTTTTTTAAAGAAGCTTGACTTCTCATCAGCTGAGCCAGAAGTGAAGCCATTTGAAGAGAAGTTTGGAAAAAGAATTCTTGTCAAGTGCAATGATTTATCTTTCAATTTGCAATGCTGTGTTGCCGAAAATGAAGAAGGACCTACTACAAATGTAATTTTCCTTAAAGATTTCTTAAAAAATATTTGAAGGTTTCAGATGTGCTCATTGCAGTAAAATCTGGACATGAAATCTCAGCTTCCAATATCAAGGAAATACAATGTTTAAATCGGGATGTGAAGGGTTGTTTAGCCTACAGGGACAGGACGTTGGTGACAAAGGATAGGGATCAAGTCTATTTCTCTTTAGAAGTAGTTTACATCAACAATCATAAATAGATCTAATAATTTCTTCTTTGATAACAGCATTCTTCTTTTCCCCCGAGAGTTTGAGCCACAGTGATGGCCTGGATTATTTTATTTTGTTTAGGTGGAGCCTTTCTTTGTTACCCTGTCCCTGTTTGACATAAAGCACAACCGAAAGATTTCTGCCGATTTCCATGTGGACCTGAACCATTTCGCAGTGAGGCAGATGCTGGCCACCACATCCCTGGCTCTGATGAATGGCGGCAGGCAGAGCTCACCTGCCCTTCAAGACATTCTTCATGAGGCTTCCATGCAGTATCCAAAGCAGGTGAGGGGCATGAGCCTAGCCGTCATGCTACTAAGATTTACCTTGCACATGCTATGTGAATACACAGAGACTTTAATGCACAATTGGGGTGAGACTGTTGATTATATTGACAGCATAACTAACTAGACAGTAAAAGCAAGCTGAGAGAGAAGTGGTTTTTGATTTCTCATTTCTTCTTTCTAAACTTCCCAATAGTTGCCTCCCCACCACCCTAAATAGCCTATTCGAGCAGATGGTGAATTATTGATCAGTTAACCAGTTTGGCACTGAGTGCTTCTTAATGGCTATACTGTTTCACTAGTCTTTGCTGCATTAAAACCTTTAATAATCATAGGATTTGTTTAATGTGGTTGTGAATTGTACCCACTGAAGAAAATTGTTTGTCCCCTAGGGAATATTTTCAGTCACGTGTCCTCATCCAGATATATTTCTTGTGGCTAGAATTGAAAAAGTCCTTCAGGGGAGCATTACCCATGGTGCTGAGCCGTACATGAAAAGTTCAGACTCTTCTAAGGTATGGATGACTTTTATGCTTGGTGATAATGAGTAGCAATGGGAAAAAAAGGATTCTCTGTTGAAATAGAAATGCTTAAAGAAATCAAAGTTAAACCATATTTATATTTCCAAAGATATAGATTTACTCTTATATTTAACCTGTGTGTCTGGTTTTCAGTGAACCTATGTGTAAATAAAATGCTTCATTTGGCTAGACTGTCCTGATATCATTAAATAACTTGCAAAGAAATTACTATTAAAGTTTAATAGTAAGCTTTCTGTCATTATGAAGTACATATTTATATTCAAATAGAGTTCATTCCACTTGTTGATGTGTCCCTTAGGCTGTGGAATTATTTTAGAGTCCATTTATACTTAACTATGAGACAATAAACCAGATCAACTAGGAGATGATCTGGCTCAGATGGTATGTTCAATAGTGCTGATGGTTCCTGTCTATTCATGTTTTGTCAGTCAGGGCAGGTTTTGGTGACAGAGGTTGAGTGACCTTACGTAGAAGACAGAGGGAAACATTACGTATATTTGGTATATGTGCAAAGTAGCATTCAGTACCTGGGGAATGCGTAGGTGTGGATGTACCATAGAATTATTAAATATTAGAAGTAATCTAGTTGAAGACTTCCTTTCACACTTTAGAAAACTGAGATTACAAAGGTATAGTTACCTGCTCAGTGTCCCACAGCTAGAATGACCAAAGGTCACTTGACTGTCACTTTCTAGCACATCAAGCTACCTGGTTAGACTAAGTTGTTGAGTGCTGTTCCTACTAATTTACAGTATTTTTAGTTTAAAAAAAATTTTTTTTCTAAGTGGTCATTCGAGAGAGGGCCCTGATATATTGACCAAGCACTGGTTAGCAGTAGGAAGGGACACCCAGAGGCTCTAATGGAAGTTGACTGAACTGATTCAAAGCTTTCACTCTTTTTCTCTGTGGCCACCCATACATCATAGGTTTGTGCACCAAGACTGAGGATAGTCCCTAAAGGACAGATTCTAGGAGTCAGACACCTAATCAGCCTGGATACTTTGGACAAATCATGTGACCAATCTGAGCCCTGGGTTTCCCATCTATAGCTGAAAGATGATGTTACTACCTTCCCCTACCTTCCTCTCAGGGAGCACTAAGACCAAAGAGATAATGTACAAGACAGTGCTAATATGTACACTTTAAATCATTGACCCATGTCAGACATTGTTATCAGTTATTACAGCCCCAGTCAAGGAAGAGCCCATTTACCCAGGCACATTGCTTCAGACAGTATGCCTTTCTGGCTGATAAAAGCTGAGTAAAGTTTGGTCTCTGGAGAGAAGCTATTTTACTTTTCAAAATCAAGTCTGTAAAACCTTGGATAAGAAGCTATTTTAGCTCTTTGATGTTTTGATTAATAATCGATGAAGGCCCAAGATAGATCTATCCCCTTAAATGAGTAGGCATCACATTTCCAAAGCCCATACACACCAACTTCGCTATTTCTGCCTGCCACATGGACAGTTTGAAATGTGGCACCTCATGTTGGTGCAAAAATCACTTATCACTGTGAGCTAGACATTATACTCCACACTCATGCCCATTGGGCATCTGCTGATGTCTGCTCTTCATCACTTACGGGATGTAAAGCTCAGCTATGTGCATGTTTAGACTTGCGCAGATTTAGACTCAACCAGCTCACATCAGAATAGAAGGTTTGACAGAGATATTACAGAAGGATTATTATTTTCTGTATATCAAAATTACCTCATGTTTTCCAAGATGGTCTAAAACATCATTTGGAGTAAATTTTTGTTTTGGAGGAAATTTTTATGAAAAGTGTCATTAGGTGTTCACCATGAATAGACTTTTTTAAAAAGAAAGAAAAATTTAAAAACAAAACAAAAGCTAAAGGACAAAAATGAGTTTTTCACTCTGACTTTCACATACATTATGTTTCATTTACATTCTTGGGAATTCTGAGAGCTCGGTCCTCAATCACTGCAAGGAAGAGTGAACTTATTTGAAGACTTGTGTTTTAGCTTTAAGTTTTATGTAAATATTACATTTTACTCCAAAATATTATGAGTGTTGTTAGACCCTAAACAATAATAGTTTCTACCAAAATTGTCACTCCAGAAAGGTAGTCCCTATTCCCCTGTGACTACAAACCCCGCCCCCCTGCATGCCCACTGGAACATACTCCACCTGAAGAAAAAAGGGAGGGGCTAGATGAGCTCCTGACATCTATTCAATCAAGACATGTTTTCCAGTTCACTCACAAAGGCAGAATTCCCTCAGCGTGATGATGGTAGAATCATAATGTTTTGTAACTGGAAGGGTTAATGAAAAATGTAAACCAAGCCTTTGTTTCCAAGGCATGGAAAGTGGAAAGTGGAGCCTAGAGAGGTACAATGGCCTCTAGATCCACACAGCTGGTTTCAGTTTGACTTAGAGACAGATGGCTCTAACATTCTACTTTTGGGTCTTCTAGATGAGCACTCTCAAACCCAGTACCCACAGCTCACTGGGGTCTTTTAGATGTAGATTCTGACCCAGGAAGTTGTGGGTAGGACCTGAGACTCTGCATTCCAGGTGATGCTGATGCTGTAGCTCTGAAGAGTACAGTCCGATTCACAGGCACTAGATCACTTTTCCTAAAATTGGTTTGACTTTGATATACTAAGTAATGTAAAAGATCTTTTGAAACCTCACTCTAAGTCTGAATCACTCAAAGTTTGCAATGGTAATAATGCAGTATTCCAATACAAGCAAATTTGGAAAAATTGTCACCTGCTTTAGCAATAGGTGTATAGTTGATTAATAGACCTGCCATGCATACATCTTAGGCTAAAAGCAAATCTGCTTCACTGTGTACTATCAGTCAGCCCACAGCAAGCCAAAATTGATCATTAGGAATTGAAAATAACAGTAATTTATGCTTACAAAGCAAGACTATAGCCATTGAAAACCCTGGTCTAACTTAAGTCAACACTGATGTCTTAATAATGATTATTTATCCTCAAACTGTGGAACTCTAGTGCACATAAGGAGCTGTGAAATCATAGTATTTTCATTAGTCTTCTCACTTAAATTCTAGTAATGGAAAATACTTTGGTATGAATATCAAGTATTAGTAATTATTGATAATTCAGTAGACTTATAATAAGTAGCCCTTAGTCGTAAGGAACTACAAAAGCCTGTGCTAAGGCATGTTTGTTGCCTGTGAAAGTGACATTTTAGATAAGAAAAGATATGATATTTTGAGACTAGTCTTCATTGTCTATTCATTGAAAATCACTGCTAGAGAATGCATTAAACCATATACTCTGTACTGGGTATAAATCCAGCTATATTCATTACAGCAAGATGTGTTTTTCCATGCATCTGGGACTACAGTAAGAGCTTATTTAATGAACATGTGATGACAGCTCGTTAGATAATCATTCTCCTGTCAGTAGATGCAGCATCTCTTTCACATTTATTCTGATGTCTTTAAGGTTGCTCAGAAGGTGCTGAAGAATGCCAAGCAGGCATGCCAAAGACTAGGACAGTACAGGATGCCATTTGCTTGGGCAGCAAGGTAAGGGGAACAATTTTTATGCCTTTGATATAGATATGTGGAAATAGACAGATTTATAGATCAACTGAACTGTTTATTACCCAGAGACAAAGAGGATTTAAATGTGTAAAATTGAAAAATAAATAATTCCCATATTGGAATAATCATTTAATTGAGTCACAGAAAGGAAAGATGCTGGTTGGGAGGTAGCTATGTAGAACTGGCAGGATGAACACGAGTTTTTGTTGCAAGAGTGGCATTCCAGGGTTCAGCCACATGTCAGCAGCTGGGAGTAGGGTGGCAGCCCAGTGAGGCCCACAGATCCTCTTTATTTGTCATCTCTAAGTCTTATGCATTTGACTGTGTATATTGTTTCCTAAGCACAAGCCATTTGCTGGAAATGTTTTCTATGTAAATTGAGTTAGTTGTGTTCATCCTCATAAATATTTTCCATGTTTTTAGATAATGAGATTTCTGTTGGCTACAACCAATGGAATAATAATTAGTCTTCACATAGAAAACAGAATTAAGTTGTGGATTTATTTTGGTCTTTTGGAAACTCAGTTTAGAAATGTCATTTGGCTATTTCAGGACGTTGTTTAAGGATACATCTGGAAGCCTTGACAAAAATGCCAGGTTCTCTGCTCTCTACAAGCAAGACAGCAATAAGCTCTCCAATGATGACATGCTCAAGTTACTTGCAGACTTTCGGAAGTGAGTCTAAGGCCTTACTTATTTCCACACCAGAAGAATAGAAGTTTTTTGGTGGAGCAGGAGAAAGAGGGAGCAGCCTGTAAATTGCTCCACTGACATATCATAGGGCATGTTGCATGAATGGTAATTTTACCTCAAGTCCTTGGGAAGAAGAGAGGATTTAACATCAGAATAGTATCGTGGTTAATTTGAATTCCATAAAGGGTGTTTTTGGCGGTCACATGAAGATTGGGTTGGAGGTAAAGATGAGCCTGTGGGGAAGGAGACAATTAAGGAACTTTTGGCAAGAGATGGTAAGGGACTCAGCAAAGCTACTTTAAGTGGGAATAGGACGAAGGGGACTAATTTAAGTCACATCAGAGAGGCCTGGTTACTAGGTCTCGGATTCCTGATTGGGTGTTAGGGTGATAGTCTCAGATAAATAACTTCCAGGTTGCTGACATGCACAGTAGAGTGACTCATGGTACTATTAACTGAATGGGTGATTGATGGGGGAGGATAGTAACATATAGCACTTATTGTTTATAAGCGTTGTTCTAAATGTTTTCCCTATGTTAATGAGTAAATTAGTTTCTGAGAGCTGCCATAACAAAACACCACAAACTTAGTGGCTTAAAACAACAGAAATTTATTCTCTCACAATTCTGGAGGCTAGAAGCCCGAAATCAAGGTGTTGGCAGGGCCCCTTTCCCTCTGAGACCTCTAGGAGAAGATCCTTCCAGCGTCTTCCAGCTTCTGGTAGCCCCAGGTCGTCCATGACTTGTGGCAGCATCACTCCAGTCTCTGCCTCTATCTTCATATGGTTGTCTTCCTGTGTGACTCTGTCTAAATTTCCTTCTTAAAAGAACATGCCATATTGGATTAGGACCAACCCTAATGAGCTCATCTTCACTTGATTACATGTGCAAAGATCCTACTTCCAAATAAAGTCACATTCATAGGTACCTGGGGTTAGAACTTCAACTTACCCTTCAGGGACTCAATTCAACCCTTAGCAATGTGGTGAAGAGAGGTTAAGCAATGGTGGAAGTCAGTCAGGCTGAGAATCTGCCCTCACCCACTCCATTATAAGGAGCTCATTTCTGAACTTATAAATAACTGATTTCCTTAGCTGGGGATGTGGGTTTTAGACTCCGGGAGAATTCTGGGAATGAGAAAGAACAGAGTATTAAAAGATGTTGAAATGAAAAGAATGGCTAAGAGCCAGCTGCTACTATTCTGTGCTATAGGAACCTTTCAGTCTTTTTTTATTTCAAAAAAATGTAAATCAAAGTAACAATATCAGTTTGCCTAGGACTCAAGAATGGCTGTTTAGCTTTCTTTAATTTCATTTTCACTTTTTTCATCATTATTCTGATTTTCAGAACTTTAAATTGAGCCACAATTAACATCTCTTAAAAATTCTTACTTATAGTGAATAATATATTATCATGCATAATGTGTAGTCATACAACATTTATTATCATGTTTTTATTTGAGTTGTAGGAAACTTTTAGTCTTGCCTGCAGAATAAAAAATTGTTTTCTTTGAAAACTCCAGTCACCTGTAGTTAAATAGATTACAATTTTCCCTCACCGGCGTACAGTGCAAGTCTCAATAATCCTGGTGTAGGTCTGTCTGTACGTACTCACTCAGGAAGGCGAACACACTGTTGTTAAAGAAGAGAGTTTACCTCTATGACCTCATTTTTGAAAATAAAATACTGTATGTGTGTGTGTAAATATATATATATATATATGTATATATATATATACATATATATATATATATATATATATATATATATTGCATGCAAATGGAGAAATGGATAGGCAAATAACTACCTATATGGAAAGATAGATAGGCATAATAATAGACCTATATATAGTGGGTTTAGGGGTGATTTTTTTCACTTCTCACTTTATAGCTTTCCATGATTTACGTGGTCATATTTTTAAAGCTAATGTTTACTTTTATATTTCAACAAAACAAACAAGGAAGTTTTTTTGTACATGATAGAGGTTGAAAGCCTGTCTCAGAAGTCACTTCCTAGCTGGTTAGCTTGAAGATTTCCCTGCAGTGGCAGCTTTTATGGGGGAGGCCCAGGCTCTTGGATCTGACTTCCTCAGCAGAGGCTGAAGGATGGGCCTTGACAGGGTCTTTAATCAGCAAGTGAGCGTGAGGCCAGTCAGCAAAGAGCACAGACCTTCAGAGCATAGGACGTTGAACATATGCATACCAGGCCTTCATGTGTGTGCTCCATGGGAAAGATTTCATGGGAAGAGTTTGCTCCAGATGGCCAGTGAGAGACTCAGAAACTCGAAAATAGGGATCCAGTCTTTTCGACATCAGAAGGCACAGTCACGCAAGGGGAGCCACTGTCTGCTATAAGAATCCAAAGAAATAAATAAGAATAAGAATGATATAAATAAATATAAATATAAATAAATAAGAATCCAAAGAAATGCAGGTATCCACTGCTTGTGTTCTTCCCAGCAGTGTTAAGGAAGCAGAGGATTCCTCTTTCTTTTTCTCTCTCATTTTTTCAAACATTAATGTTGCTCTTTCTTGTTTTTTCCTCTTTATTTTTTTGTAGAGAATAATCTCATGTTAGTGGCTTGGGTATCAGCTTGGATCTAAAGCTATTGTTTCAGCTCCCATGATTGTCTCAAAATGTCATTTAATAATGGATGAGAAAAATTTTCTCAAGTTGTCTTCAGTCTTTATAAAATAGCTGCCAGAGCTCATGAGCCACTTCCCCCTTTCCTTTGCAATAATTACCAGAGGATATGGGCCAAGATTTAGTAAGAAAACAATTCTGTTAGATAGATGATATTGCTGACATACAGGCTCCAAAAAGTATTTAGACTTGTTGTTTTACATTTATTTGCTTTGCTCATGGTTGATTTCTTTTCTCACTTCTGCAAGAAATCTGAAGGCATAAAAGCAAAGCATAGAAATAGGACATTTTCTTTAAAATGTTCGTGTTTTTTAATGCTATTTTATCAGGTCATTTAGGTAAGATCAATATTAGGTTTTTTGAATGAGGCTATATCTATATATGTGTGTGTTTATTTGTAACTTTATGTTCTTTGTCCCTGATGACATTCTTACCTTTATTTCCTTCTAGTTACAGTGCACTCAAATTGTTGGGGCTACTTGGCTTTCTCTAAACCCACTATATACTTTCCTCCCACACTTTGCCCTCTGCCTGAATTGTGTCTCCTTTGTGCCCACACCAAACAGCACACTCGTGACAAACACATACAGCATACACATTCCCCTTCTGCTTTTGTCTCTTGGAGAGAACCCTACTCATTTTTCAAAGCCCAAAATATAACTCACGTTTATGTTGGGAGACCTGGGCCAGGTCACTGGTCTTTTCTGCTTGAGTCTCTTCTTCTTTTTAAGGAGGATCATAACAGCCCTGCCTCCTAGAACTGTGGTGGGAATAAATGAAAATACATGGCAGGATGATTTCTCCCACTGTGAATACTAGTCTCATGCCCTCTTCCTTCTCAATGCCCTGGACTTCTGTCTTCTAGTAGAGGTTTATACAAACCCTATGGAAGTAGTTGTCATTATCTGCCTCAAGCAATTGACAGTATCTACCAGATTTTTGGCTTCTCAAGGACAGGAATCATATCTTGTTTATATTCTATCTGTGGTTTCTAATGTGGTACATGTTATATCTCATCGTGAGCACTTGATAAATGCTGAATGAAATTTTTTTTAGACATAAATTCAGTGATTTTTTTTTTAAATAAAAACATCTCAAATTTTTTTCAACCACACATATTTTTTCTCAAGTGACAGCAATACTTTTAGGGAATATTTCCTTTTACAAAATGCAATTAGAAAATTAGACTTACTACCAACAACAGACCCAAACATGCCTACAGTGCCAGTTAATCACATTAATGGGTCAATACAGCAAGTAGAGGGTTTTGATCAACTAGAAATGGCTCAAATACAAAAAGGTGAAATTTCATCAAGAAAAAAATTAAGACCTATTATGAGTTCTAAAAATGTAATTATATAAATATGGAATGGAGAGATAGAACATGATAATAAAACATATGAGAAAGATTTAGGGATTTTAGGTGACTATAAGTTTCACGTATGCTACTTGCTGTGGCTACCTAAAAGCAATAGCATTTTGGCTGCATCAGTAGAAGAGTATATTGTTCAAAACCAGACAGCTGTCCTGCCTGGTCAAACCACTGGGCCTGATCTATGCAGTTCTGGGTGCTATGATGTAAAGGGAACATTTTTCTAGGTGAGAAATGGAATTGGAGGAACGTGCCAAAGGGCTGAGAATGGCGAACTTCGGAAAGGTGTGGTAGCTGTTTATAGATGATTGAAAGGTGTTCCATAGAGAAAAGTAATGAGGCCTATGATGAGTGGAAGTTTCAGGAAGGAAGAGCAATCTGGGTGTCAAAACAGCTATGTGGAAAGTTTCCTTGTCACTAGAAAGGGTTGAAGCAGTAACAGGGTTTGTCGGGAACATCACAGAGGAGATTCATGAATTGGATTGAGTTGGACAAAATATGAACACCAAACATTTCATTGAGTGCATTCTTTGTATTCAGCATTTTGCTAGATACTGGAGCCTAAAATGACTTCTAGTTCTGAATTTTCATGATTCTAAATGAACCCAAAATGTATGGTAAGGGCGAGATGGTCCAGGAAAATTTTAAGATTTTGCTGATGTTCTTATCTAGTCTTGTGCTGTCCAACATGGTAGCCACTTAGCCGTATGTGACTGTTTAGCACTTGAAATGCAGCAAGTCCAAACTGAAGGGAGCTGTAAGTGCAAAATACACATCTGGTTTTGAATAATTAGAAGGAACTTTTTATACTAATTGCATACTGAAGTAATAATATTTTGGATTTTTTGGGTTAAATAAATGTATTCTTAAAACTAATTTTACCTGTTTCTTTTTACTTTTTTGAATCTTGCTCCTAGAAAGTTTAAAATCACTTTCGTAATTTGTGTTATATTTCTCTGGGAAGTGCTGTTCTAGAATTTAGGATTTATAGCCAATTTAATTTATAAATGTTTGACTTTTCTCTTTTATTTGTAGACCTGAGAAGATGGCTAAACTCCCTGTGATTTTGGGCAATCTAGACATTACAATTGATAATGTTTCTTCAGACTTTTCTAGTAAGTTGTAAGTTCTATACAATAAACAAACAAATTTTGTTTGGTTTTTACTTCAAATTGTTTGTTTTTAATTTTTCAGATTATGTCAATTCATCATACATTCCCATGAAGCAATTTGAAACCTGTACTAAAACACCAATCACATTTGAGGTAGAGGAATTTGTGCCCTGCATACCAAAACACACTCAGCCTTACACCATCTACAACAATCACCTTTATGTTTATCCTAAGTACTTGAAATATGACAGTCAAAAGTCTTTTGCCAAGGTTAGTGTCAAGATGATTTTCATTTTTGATATCAAATTCTCAGGTTTCTGCTTCTCGTGTTTTTTTAATAAATATTTACATGTCTTTGGCTTTTTTTCATTTCCTTTTTTCTTTAAATATTGCTGCAGGCCAGAAATATTGCTATTTGCGTTGAATTCAAAGATTCAGATGAGGAAGACTCTCAGCCTCTGAAGGTTTGTTTTTTTTTTAGTATATATTCACATTTCCCATTTAAAAATGCATTTGCATGATACTGCACATTTTAATGGACATAAACAAAAATATTATACCACCACAATATATAACCACATATTCTGAGCCTTGGAGAATATGGAATAATTGAGTTCTTGCTTCTAATTGACAACTTCTGTTTTATTATACTGCTTAGAGATGAAGATTTCATATGCATGTTCAATCTAGCAAACACATCGTGTACCTCCTATGAGCCAAGCATTGTGTGGGTACTAATTATATTTAGTAACCTTGATAATAGAAATAATAATAAGAGGTTGACATTTATTAAATGTTTATTATAGTATAGTAATAGTAATAGATTATTGTTTATGTTTATCTAGTGCTTATTATACAGGTTCTCTGCTCAGAACCTCATAGTTATTAACCTCCTTTAATTCTCATAACAGCCTTTTGAGTTAGGAACTATTATTATCCACAATTTTTTAGATGAGACTAATGCACAAAATTTAAGTAAACTGCTTAGGGTCAAACATTAGTGGAACTAGTGTTCAAACCCAAGTAGTCTGGCTCCAGAGCCCAAATCCTTTACTATAACTATGTGAAATGACTTTCCAAGAAGCGAAGGACACAGAGATCTAAAGAACATAATGTAGTTTTTGCCCTTAAGAAGTTCACCATTTAGTGAGAAAGATAGTCATGAAAAAATATTTTCTGGCTTACAGAAGGTACTGAAATGGGTTTTGGGGGGCAAAACTGAATAATTTGTATAGAAAAATCTTGAAGGGACACAGAGAAAGGAGTTAATTATTTCTTGAAGGATGCATGAGAGCTTGCTTGGTGCCCATAGAAGGGAAGATCGTTAGGATGGTGGGATTGCATAAACAGAGGCACAGAGATGTGAAAGGGAACAGCGAGCCAGGCCTTGCCCTGAGATGCAACATGATGGGGTGCGGGGAGGGCTGGAAGGCGAGCTAGAGGGTGAGTTGGGCCCAGGAATAAGGGGACTTGTGGGTCTAGAGTCTCACAGGCAGAAGAACTTCATTAGAGATGGTTAAATTTATACTGTAGGAGTATTCTTTACAAAACATCTGAGTTTAATTACTCTATTAATCGAATGCTGGTGTTACCTTTTGCTGACTCTTACTTTAGTGCATTTACGGCAGACCTGGTGGGCCCGTGTTCACAAGAAGCGCCTTTGCTGCAGTTTTACATCATCACCAAAACCCAGAACTTTATGATGAGGTAAGTAAGGTTTCCAAGGAAAAACTCAGTTTACGGAAAACTCCCAAGTTCCTTGCTCAATAAAGCAAAATTTAAAAGAAGCTGCATATTATACTGAAATCACAGTTATATAATTAAATGTTGAAGTACATCTTACCAAAAATAAAAACTTGGAAAATGTTGATAATATAGGAAAAGAAGTCAAAATCCTGCCTCTATCACTACTATAATTAATATTCTGACATATTCAAATTCATGCTTAAGTAGAGTTAATGTTTATTGGATCTGAGACTCTTCCTTTATCATAATTGAGTTTCCTTATGTAAAATTATAATGTAGTTCATTGAAACTACTATTTGAATTTTTTTAAAATGATCTACCCTGGTTTTTCATCATGCCTTGGCTGTGTTATGTATTGGTTTCTTTCATGTGTTTCTCATTTTTTCTAGAATAGAAATATCAACTCTCCTATTTTTGGTCAGTGAATGTCTTAGTCTGTTCATGCTGCTATAACAAAATACCACAAACTGTGGCTTATACACAGTACACAGCAGATATTTATTACTTACAGTTCTAGAGTCTGGAAGTCTGAGATCAGAGTGCCAGCATAAGCAGGCAATGGCCCTCTCTGAGGTCGCAGATTCTCAGCTGTATCCTCAAATGATGGGAAGAGCTAGGGAACTAGCTCTAGAGCATCTCTTTTATAAGAGCATCTGTTTTATAAGGGCTCCACTTTCATGACCTAATCACCTTTAAAGGCTCCTATTAATACTGTCACCTTTGCAGGTTAGAATTTCAACAGATCAACTGGGGGGAAGGAGTGGAAGTGGGGGACATATTCAGACCATAACCTAACAATATATTAAGGATACATTTCTTCCTTAGCACAATTTACAGTCTCATATTTCTTTGACTCAAATGTTACTATCATTTTGGAGACCAAATGCACATTTATGCATTGGGTGCCACGCTGTGTGGCTTCTTACACCAAGAAGTGTTGTTTTTTAATAATAGGAAGATTTTTATTTTGTCTTCCTTGCAGATTAAAATAGAATTGCCCACCCAGCTACATGAAAAGCACCACTTGCTGTTCACATTCTTCCATGTCAGCTGTGATAATTCAAGTAAAGGGAGCACAAAGAAGAAGGATGTTGTTGAAACACAAGGTTTGAAATTTCATCATTCCTTTGTTTGTTTGTAACTTACACATTAGGTTCATAAATTTTATTTTGATTCTGAATTTACATCCTTTTGCAAAGAATTTTTACATGAAGTTTGTGAAGGTAGCATGCCTAGCTTGGATATGTAAAATTTATAAAAGATAGTTTCAGAATTTTAATTCCGAAGCAGTCAGAGTACCTTGTAGACAATGTTGTGTAGAGACTATATTCAGGGCCTTTTTGGTTTCTTACCCTCATTGATATCGAGAATTCTTTAAAAAAAAATCAAGCAATTTAGTAGCATTGGCCTTCTGTCGTACGTTTTCATACACTTACAGCGAATTTTTCTGTTCTTTGTTTCAACAGTTGGATATTCCTGGCTTCCTCTCCTGAAAGATGGAAGGGTGGTGACTAACGAGCAACACATTCCCGTCTCAGCCAATCTCCCATCTGGCTACCTTGGCTACCAGGAGCTCGGGATGGGCAGGGTATAGAACTTTAAGAATGGTTTATCCCAATTCCTTCAGAAATATTAGAGATCAACCAGTACAACAAAAACACACCAGAAAAGCACTCTGTATATTTGCCAATCCCAGCATTTTGGTTTTAGTTATTCATTTTCAGGTAAACTTGGGCCATTGAAAGGCAGTGCCGTTAACAGTATCACAATCTAAAATGATAGTTTGAGCATTTTAGTATACGCCCAGAAGTCGCAGTGCCTCATCAGGAAAATGGGGACTTGAAGATTCTGGATGAGGTAGAAATTGCCCGCAAACTAGACATGCTCAAATAAAGATGCATTTTTAGGGTCATACAAATGATTAGGCATTGTCTTCCAGCTTTAAGTCTAGTATGTAAATCTCTCACCCACGTGGTAGCCCATTGTGACACCTTTCTGATTTGTTGAAGCCTGAATTGTCTCAGATTTCAATTGGTTTGTTACTTTTACATTCTTTTTAACCATCTTAGATTTTATAGATTTCAGTTTTATAACATGCTTACACAAGGTCTGTTTCATTTCATTATGAATGGCTTTTAATGTTTTTCTGCATTTAAATAGTGCCAAATTTGGGGCCATGTTATGGACAAATAGTTTAAAATATTCCAAAATAAGGGTAAATTATATAACAGTTATAATTCCTACTTTGAACATGAGAAAAATGGAGGTTTCAGAAAGTAAAATAAGCACCAACAGATGACTGACCCTTTTGCTGTGCAGGAGTACTTACTGTCCTATTTGCTTTATCTGGTACCTTCTGCCATCACTCTCAGAATCCTGAGCTCAAATTTGGTTAAGTCATTGGTGAAATAGAATTCTTTCCCTCTCTAGTGGACAGTAAGTCTTACAGCTGCAACTAAACAAACAAACAAACAAACAAAAACTTAGAAAATTTAGTAAGAGCATTCACTTGAGGAAAGAAAGTAGGTAAAAATAAGTACTGGTTGTATTCCTGCTGTGAGCCAGGCATGACTATCAACTCACCAAAGCTGTCTGGGCCTTCAGCACCTCATCAGTACCCTCATTCATGACGTGTTTGAAGTCAAGATCACTAATCTGTTGGGATGTATTTTCCTCCATATTTTTTCAGCATTGTGGTCCAGAAATTAAATGGGTAGATGGAAGCAAGCCACTGCTGAAAGTTTCAACTCATCTGGTTTCCACAATATATACTCAGGTTAGTGCTTAAAATTAGCAGTGATTGCTCTGTGGGTGACTGCATATGATTTTTTGGCAAAACAGAATTGTAATTGATATGTTATATGGATATATTTTTACTCTATATAGGTCTTTTAAAGAATGAAAGTACAAGGTGGTCATATGTACTGAAATAAATGAGTAGTACAAGTAACATTTCTCTAAAGTTTTCTTCTTTTGTCAGAGGATCTTTGAAATCTTTTCTTACATTTATTTTTATCTCTGTGATGTTTTCATTTTTATATGATCAGTTTTGAAGTCTAAATAAAACTACGAGAAGCAAATACTCCTATTTCCATAGCAGATATGCTAATTAGCTTTCATTTTCTTCTTTCTTCCCCCCAGGATCAGCATTTACATAATTTTTTCCAGTACTGTCAGAAAACTGAATCTGGAGCCCAAGCCTTAGGGAATGAACTTGTGAAGTACCTTAAGGTATTTAATGGCTTTCTTATTAACCCCTTTTTAATGAGGTTAGAGTTAGCTGGGTTTTCTATTTTGTGGTGAATGTTGTTCTACCCTTTGGAAACATTATAAGGATGCTCATAGCTAGATGCTCTCACATCAGTAGCTTCTGTATAGTTTTAAATAATGGCAAGAAGGGGACTCAGAAATAGTTCTCCTCCTACCTTAGTCCTAGTCCCACATATACTTTTCTCAGGCTGGTCCTAAAACACATTGTTCCCCACATAGAAAACCACTCATTTACACAGGCCGTCTGTGTTGAGTGCTCAGTGGGCAAAAAGCACAATAATAGGCACATAAGAAGAGTCCCTCATTCTTAAGGCTAGCTGGCTAGCAATCTTAATTCCCCTTTGCCATGTAACATATTCACAGGTTCTGGGGATTAAGCCATGGACATCTTTTTCCCGTATTCTACCTGCCACTGCCTTCCATTTGTTTTAGATGGGCTTCTTCCAGCCTTATTTAAAACTGAGTGGAAATTGCTTGGGATTGGTTTACTTTTTGAAGGGATGACTTGAGCTTTTGTATTCCATGTCTGTAGAGCCTGCACGCAATGGAAGGCCACGTGATGATCGCCTTCTTGCCCACCATCCTAAACCAGCTGTTCCGCGTCCTCACCAGAGCAACTCACGAGGAAGTTGCCGTCAATGTGACACGGTGAGAGCGGTGGAAATGTGAATACTCTTCTTCTTTTTCAGTCTGTCCAGATCTGGAGCACAGTCATACATATCTAGGATGCTAGTGTGTGTTAAACATTATATTTAAAAAGTTTCTTTTGATCTCATAAGTAGGGACCCCATCTAATTCCTCATTTTCTGTGGTTGCCAATAGCATCATCATTGTTCTACTGCTACTGTGATAATAATGTAATGTTTCCATTTTCACATTACTATTCATTGCTTTATTCATTCCTGTGGTGTGTAGGGTCATTATTCATGTGGTTGCCCAGTGCCATGAGGAAGGATTGGAGAGCCACTTGAGGTCATATGTGAAGGTATGTAAAATAAACCGTCCCAATCATTTAAATCTGTGGCTCTCCAATTTCCCTTCTGAGAACTTATTTTTTTTTAAATCTAGTTATTTGGGGATGTATTCTGAGATGAAATTAATACTTCTGCTTTCTCTTCTGTACCATATAGCCAGTGCTTGCACCTGAACAAGGGGAAGTCCAAAGAGGGGCAGCCATTCATTTATTTACTTAATTTCATTTTGTTAAACCGCATTTCTTCTTTTACTGAGTTTTGCATATAATGTGACCCAAATGATGTGGAAATTTAAAGAAGAATTTTAAGTCACTCTTAACTAGGCCTCTGGTATAGCTTATTGCAGTGGTCCCCAACCTTTATGGCACCAGGGACCGGTGCTCCTATGAGAATCTAATAATGCCTGATGATCTGAGGTGGAGCTGAGTTGGTGATGCCAGCTCTAGGGAGCAGCTGCAAATACAGATGAAGCTTCACTCGCTCGCCCACCGCTCACCTCATGCTGTGTGGCCTGGTTCCTAACAGGCCATGGAACAGTACCGGTCTGCTGCCTGGAGATTGGGCACCCCTGGCTCATATTCTTCAGATTTCTTTTTCTCATCTAAAATTTCCAGAAAAACTGCTTCTTCCAAGATAGGAAGATTAGCTCTGGCCACCATCAAAGTGCATAACTATGTGTGACAGCAAGAGATGTTGTTGGGATCAATATGAACAAATTCTTCTTCATTTATATATAATATTCAGTAAAGTAAACATAGTGTCAGTTACTGTTCTGAGAAGTTACACACATCCTATTTAGTCTTCAACACCTCTATGAATTGTAGGTATGTGTTAGCTTAAAAAATAAAGTTTGGATTGTTCAGAGTATCAGTTACCCAGTGTCTTGTGACACATTTTGTGAAGTTTGTGGGAAGTGGAGCTGTGGCCTGGAGGATCACTGACCTGAGTCAGGCAATTCACATATTTTGATAGGTTCCCTGAAGACATCCTGGGCTTCCTCTTTCGGTCACATGACAACCATCCTTCCCACTTTCCATTTCCACACCTTCCTCTCCCACCCATGCAATCGTACCTTGGTCCCTCATCTCCATTCTTTGGAATTTCTCCAGCTTTCAGCTCATTCTGAAGAACCAATGCATTAAAATATCTTTCTCTTTTCTTCAAAGTATGCTTATAAGGCTGAGCCATATATTGCTTCTGAATATAAGACTGTGCATGAAGAACTGACCAAATCCATGACCACAATTCTCAAACCTTCTGCCGATTTCCTCACCAGCAACAAACTACTTAAGGTATGTTGGGAGGGTCCGCATGACTGCGGTACTGAGGTTGAGTAAAGAAAACTCAAATTCCTCAGCTCGATCAAGTTATCCTTTTTTGTGTGCTTTTAGAGACAATTACCACCTCCTAAAAACAGATAATAGAGTTAGGTCTTTGCCACTCATACTGTTCTCCTGTTAAAGCTGTAAAGTATTACTATACTCAAGAGTTTCATGGGATCTTTAGTATTAATAAGTCACTATAATCAAATCATTGGAGGACTGTGAGAGATTATACAGGCATGTGTCAGCAGACGAGACTCAGCCAAGAGGAAAGACCGCACATCTAATTTAGCAATGCCTCTTTCTGCATTGTGCCATGCTGAGTATATGCACCAAATTTCCTAGTGGGTTGGAGTTACTTATTGTCACACATGTCAAAAGAGGACAACATCTGCCATGAACCTCTGGTTTAATAATTTGCCAAAAGGTTCAGCCATGTTTTTGAGTCACACCTGTTTTATTTCAGTAACATGGTCAGCCTAAGAAAGTAAACATCTCACCTAATTGGTTGTTTTTCTTACTGGGATCTTTTTATTTTCTTTCAGTATTCATGGTTTTTCTTTGATGTTTTGATAAAATCCATGGCTCAGCATTTGATAGAGAACTCCAAAGTTAAGGTATGTTACTTCTTATCAAGGCTGGTGGGGCAGTTCTTAGGGGAAAGTGTCTTTCATTGTGTTTGCAGCTAACATTTATTAACACTTCCTGTGTGCCAGTTACGGTACTATTTTAAGCGGTTTCTAGTAATAAAGCATTATAGCTTTATAACAACCCTATGGGGAGAGTATTAGTCTTACCCCTCATTTTATAGATGAATAAACTTGGGCTTGAGCTACCTGCCGAAGGCCATGCTGCCAGTGAACAGGTTTTGAGCCAGCTTTTAAGAACAGGCTCTGGAGCCACACTTCTCAAGCACTGTTATCAAATCCAAAGAAAAATGTGTCTTTTCCTTTGACTATCTTAGAAGTCTTCAAATCTGTTGAAGTGGCGATAGTAGTTTAAGCAGTCATTTAAAATATAATTACCTGGTGTTTCTTAAGTGGCTTGAACATCATGGACATTTCTCAGAGATTTAGATGAGAATGTTTGATGATACTTCACTTCCTCTGTAACCAATGAGAGGTTTCTGAGATAATTCAGTCAGTCCCAAGCCTTCTTCTCCAAAGTGCCTGGGTATGCTTGCCTTTGTAATCTGTGGGTCCCTAATGCTGTCCCCATATTCATCTCTAGACTGATGGCTGTCAAGGTGTGATTTGCTGCCCGCTATCAGAGGCTCAGCATAGATAAGTTTTTATAAAATGTGAAGGCAATAAACACGAGTAGCCAGGTTGCAAAGTTCCTTCAGAAATGCACAGTCTTAAGATTGCCATTACAATTCTTGCTGCATTGTAACCATACGGAAACGGAGGCTTGAGGAGTCTGGGTGAGAGATGGACACTTGTGCAGGGAGCGGCTGTCGTGGTGCCTGACATTCACTCTCAGTGACTGGGAAGGAGAGAAGAGTCACAGGGGTGAGGGTCAGGATTTCAGCCCCATGGACAAGAGATCCGGACTCTAGGAGGAAGCCTTGGGAAAGGCTGCTGGATGTCGTCAGGCAGAAGGACGGTGGTTCAGACCTAAGGCTGTACTTTTCTCTAGTAGAGCAAGCACTGGTCCCTGACCAGGTGGTTTCTTTCTTTCTTTTCTTTCTTTTAAATCCAGTTTTAATGCACAGGGAGATGCCAGATGGAAGTGGGCCCTGCTTTCCACAGAGTAACACACCATCTAAATCATGCCAGAACAGCCTGCCAAGGAGAAAATCTAGCAGATTGTTTACTTGGCAGTGTGCAGCTAAATGTACATGCATACATATATATATGTATGTACACGCACACACGCGCGCACACTTACACACACGCACAGGTCATTTGGATATATTTCCTTTCTTTTTAAAAATGTTGTCATATGCAGGATAGGCTTTAGGCTTGTATGAGTTTTAGAGCACTGCCATAACAACTACCACAGCCTGGGTGGCTTAAACAATAGAAATTTATTTTCTGATGATTCAGCAGTGTGGAAGTCCAAGATCACGATGTCTGTTCTGTTGGTTTCTCCTGAGGCCTTGCTCCTTGGCTCGTAGTTGGCGGTCTTCTCCCTGTGTCTTTATACTATCTCCTTTCTGTGCTTGTCTGTGTCCTAATTTTCTCTTTCCTCAGAGAAGGAAGGCCCACTTTAATGACCTTGTTTTAACTTAAGTTAAATTTAAACATAAAATTAATACAGTCTTTAAATTGTCTCTTTAAAAACCCTGTCTCCAAATACAGTCATATTTGAGGTACTGTGGGTTAAGACATTAACATGAATTTTGAGGGGATACAATTCAATCCATAGCAAGGCCTCACTGGATTTTTTAAATATTTTTTACTCTAAATAAATTTAATCACTTCAGAGAGATTAATGACTTGTTTATACTTAAAAATATAACCGATTTATTCAGAAAGTATTTCTTGAACACTTATTATATGCAGTCTTACGAAGGTGAATGGGGCATGGTTTGTGCCCTCATGGAATTTAGGTGGGAAATTGTACAGTTAGACCACGGGAGTGATGGTCCCGGAGGTAATGAACACTTCGGAAACACTCACAGGAAGTGTATTTAAAATCGAGTATCAACGGCATCTTTCTGAGAACTGTGACAGAAGATTAATAAAGGAATTTAACTGGATGTGTTCTATTCTCAGGATACCAAATTAAACCATAAACTTTAGGGATGATAGGGATCTGGAAGCTACCCTCTGGTCCAGCTCCTCCCTCATTTCGCAGAGGTTGAGATGGTAGTGTATAGAACTGCGTAGTGACCTGCCCGAGGTTAGTAGGCAGAGCCAAGAACCCGTGCTAGAGTCAGAATCAGCCTCTCCCAGATGTTTTGCCATTTCCAGCCTTATAACCTGATTCTCCAGCGTCTCTGGGACATAGATTGTTTTTGGATCTCTTTGGAACAAACCACGCAAATACTACCACGCACAATCTTTTTTGTAGGTTAATTGTATCTTAGTCCTACAACAATATTCAGAGAGTTTTTAGAAGTAGTTTATTTTAAAATTGTTATCCAGTTTGAAAAGAAACACTGGCATCCAAAAGGAGGAAGTTTAACCATAACATAATTTACTATAAAAAGAGATTCAAAACACCCACTTACATTTTGGAGAGGTGGACATTTTCACTTTTGGAAGGCTCCGCTCTGAATTCCACTTCGATGTCACCCCAGACACCATGCTACTTTTCCCCTAAATCTCTTATTACTGATCTAGAAACTTCTCTCACATTTTTTGAAGCCTTCATTCAGTTTGCCTTATGTCTTAGGAGTAATGAGTTTTATATGTTTGAAGTGGTATTTTTATGTCTGTCTTATATTTTCATCTTAGAAAGTGTCTTAGGAGCATTTGAGATCTTGCTCACCAGCATATGCTCTCAGTTTGGCTCAAATAAACTCATTCAAAAAAAAAAAATTGTACATCTCAGTGTTCTGAATTTAGGGAACAAGTTCATGTTCACCATTTCTATACATTGGTGCTTTCCAAAATCATGATTGAATCCCCTCAGAATTTTTTATATTTTTTGATTGAAGATTATTAGTCTAATCCAATGAGTTTATACTCCCAACTTGTTTTTTTCCTCATTGATGAGTCTTTCTTAAAGTGTGATGATTAGGCACACACATCTGGTAGAGGCACGTAGGCCACGGATTCATGTAGGAGCCAGAGAATGCTTTCGGTGCTGCTGAAAGTGCCCCTCCCAAAGATAACTGACAGTGACTGGCACTTGGGGGCATAGTGTATGGTGAGCTGAGGCCTTTAGTGTGTACTCCCGGTGTTATTATGTCATTCCGTCTGGTACATATTTATGTGAAGGGATAAATTTTTGCTGCTTTGCTTACTTCTAATGCCACACTGTTTCTGAAGATGGAGGCCACATGTATCCACTTTCCCATCCCCAGCCAAATAAACTGCATTGTTTCATTTGCTAAAGAAGGCTGTAGGTCAGAATAGCTAGTTCTCTTTGAACTAGCTATTTAAAATAAGCAATTTCCTTGCTAGACTCAAGTATTTCATAGGTGACATGTGCTTGGAATTTAAAATAGCAGTTTTTGGGTAGACCTCATTGAGGCCTACTCAGGAGTTCGCAACTCCCAACCCCACTTGGCTTCTGTGGGCAACATGTTTTAGGTGTTTCTTTTCTATCATTTATATTTAGCAACTATAATTTCAACAGGTTTGTTTTGAATTTCCTTTCCTCCCACACTGAATCAAGCAAATTGCTGGCATTCCACAGGTATATTTCAAGGACTTTGGAAAACCTGGCATAGGATAGGATGAATATATATACCCTTAAGTGTTATTTGTTTAACCTTCAACCATTTTCTGGCTTAATTGAGCAAAGAAAGAGCTTTCTTTGAAAAATAGGAGAAGGATGGTATGGTTCATGTTGTAAGTGAACTATTTGGACTTCCCTTAAACCATATACCTCAAAAGGGTGAATTTTCATATATGTAAATTAAACCTCAGTGAACCTGACTTAAGAAAACAGAACATAGTAAAATCAGATTTGAGTAGGGACTGATGAGAGGCCACTTAGACATTAAATTTGAGAATATAGAAGAGTGGCACTTTTGAGAGGGATAATCAGGACATGCTTTACCAGTGATGAGTTATGCTTGAGATATCTGAAGCTTTAGAGCTGTAGGTTCAGCTGCTGTGACAGAGATCTAAAATAACAGTGACTTAAACGAGAAAAAACCAAAAAGTTTATTTTTTCTCACATGAAAGTCCAAGCTAGAATGGGGGTTTTGTTCTACAAAGTTTTTGGGGGACCCAAACTCCTTCTGCCTCACTGCTTTCTCTACCTGGAGTGCTGTTCGTCCTCCTGGCCTAACCAGAGTCACCACCACATCCATGTGGAGCCAGTAGGAAGGAGAAGACATATGTTTTCCCTGTATGACCTATTGCTACCCCATAAAAACATTTAGTATATTTCCTGATGTATAGAGGATAAACAGTAAGTGGTAGCTAACTGTTGAGTGGTCCGGGTGTAATTTCTTAGGTTAGCATTCCTGATGTAAAGTTAATTCAAAGAGGGCTGCTTCTAAGCAGTGTCAGCTGGTAACGTATAATCATCAACCTGTGTATTTTCAGTTTCAATACTTGAAGCTTAAACCTAAGGCAGTGTTATCTAAAGAAATCTCTGAGAGGCACAACTATTAGAATCACCAAAAGTACTCAGTAAAAATGCAGCTCCTGATCAGCGTCTCTGAGTAAGGGCACATCTCTACATTTTTAAATATCTGCAAGGTGATCTTTATCACGCTGAAATTTGAGATCTCAGGTCTAATCCACAGCATCTATTTGAAGTATTAGAATACTTGTACAGTACTTTGAGAGAAGAAAGAATAATTCATCATACCTAATTTTAGGTAAATAAGATCAGAATGCTAGATTTTTCAAATGGACTAAAGAATGAGATATTTTCCCCCAAAAAGGTTACAACTTAAAAAGTAATGAATATTTGCTTTAAATTCTTTTTAGTTATTGCGAAACCAGAGATTTCCTGCATCCTACCATCATGCTGTGGAAACTGTTGTGAATATGCTGATGCCACACATCACTCAGAAGTTTCGAGATAACCCAGAGGCATCTAAGAATGCGAATCATAGCCTTGCTGTCTTCATAAAGGTAGGGACCTTCGGGCAAGAGGGTGTTGGCTAAGTGACTAAAATGTTCTTTCTAGCAGAGGAACTAGTAGTAGTTAGTTGCTCAGTAAATGTCAATGCAGTGTCTGCATGCTAAAGATAAACTTATTAACAATAAAGATGGATTGGAACCCAACTTTTTGAAAAGTTTGGGCCTCAATACTTACCTCTGTGGGTTGTTTATCCACAGAGATGTTTCACCTTCATGGACAGGGGCTTCGTCTTTAAGCAGATCAACAACTACATCAGCTGCTTTGCTCCTGGAGATCCCAAGGTAGTGCGTGTGTTCTTTTTGTCTCATTAATTCACTTCCAGAAACTTGCCTTTTTCTCTTGGTTCTCATCAGAATTTTCTTTCAGTCTCAGAGGCACTACTCACTCTCCTTTCTTTAAGACACTAATTTGTACTAACTAGTATTTGCTTGCACTAATGTGTGAGATATTGAGACACAGTAATTCCGAATATGAGATAAACATCCATATTGATTTTCTCATAAACGCCTGAAATGACTTCTCAACTGCAAAACTGAAAGTGTATGTGTTGGGAATCATAGTTTATTTAGCAAGGTAATAGAAGTAACCCTGTAGCCTTTCTCTTACTCATTTTTTAATTTTATCCAGTTTGTCTATAATTGTAAGCTGCCTGAAATCCTTTATTGCAGGATGAGGAGCATAAACAATAAATGCCTTAAAGGTCGGTGGAGAACATTGTTTAATGAAGTGTGTTTTCAATTTTCAAACAAATCCCTGCAGCCATTCTGAAATCTAAAATAGCATAGAACATGCAGTTCCAAGAAGGTCGAGAAGCTAAAGACTGGGTGTATTATTTCTCACATGTCTTTTTAGGATGCTGTATAAAGTATCCAGTGAGGTATTTAACTTAAGACTAAATGTTTTTTCCTGCAGACCCTCTTTGAATACAAGTTTGAATTTCTCCGTGTCGTGTGCAATCATGAACATTATATTCCTATGAATTTACCGATGCCATTTGGAAAAGGCAGGATTCAAAGATACCAAGGTAATCTTACCTTTATACATATTAACTTAGTCTTTTCAACTAAGAGACCCACTTATTTTTAATAAAATGAGAAAATTGATCCCAATGTGACATCAGAATTTTAAATTTTTCATTGATAGGTTAAGTTTTTTTTCTTGGTAGATTTCCATGTTAATTGATAAAATGCTCCATGGGGGTCTTACTTTTCAGCAAACTTACCAGACTACAGATCATCTTAGTGTGACTCTTTTTCGTTGAAAAATTCCTTTGCTTAAACTATAGAAATACATTTTACTCACTGTAGTTTATTTTTATTTGTTTCATTTTTTTTCTTTTTTCTCATGAATTAGCTTTTCTTTCACCAACTGTGGAGTCAAATGAAACTCCTGTAGGTAGGTGTGGGGTGTGATGCTTGCCTTCTTGCATTTTCCTCCTTTAAAAGAAAAAGAATGCAAGTGATTGCTGAAATGCTTTCATATGCTATTCATTTAGGCATTTCCCATATACTTGGATCAGTTTTAAACTCATGATAAACCAGTGAATGTGTTCTCACTGTAGCTAAGACATTGCTGTAACATACCAGGGAGGCACCTTGCCTTTTGCTCCTGGATCCTCTAGGATGTTCTATAAGAAGTAAAACAAACAAAAAGCCCCGCCTCACTCTAAAACTGTATTATTCTACCATTTTCATAGCCCTAGTTCATAGTGGTGACAATAACCTAAATCACAAGCAACATGGCTTTTCACATGCTTTTTATGTTTGCATGTTGAGTCTTTATTAACTGTTTTGTATACTCTTTAAGTTTGAAGAAGGATAAGCTCATAAAGATTTTTTTATATTTATTGAATAAATCAAATGAATCAAATTAGTATGTTAGGTTTGTCAAGTAATATGCACTGAGTTTAGTGCCTTGGATGTGCTCAGGATTATTTATACTAGAGGAGAGAAAAAGTGGAAGGATGCCACCAAACTATTAATAACACCTAAATCGACTGACTGAAATTTAGAGAGAAGCATACAAAGGCATTCATTTAGAGACCTAAATATTTTCTCCAAAACAGACTCAGGCTGACTTCAGGAATGAGAAGGGGGATTGAGGCCCTGGAGCTGGCATTATATGTTCAACAAATATTTACCCAGCACCAACTATGTCTAGCCTGAGGATCTTGTTGTGGACAAGTATCCACATTAAAACTTCCAAAACTGTAAAGAATTTTTTAATAGATTTTATTTGAGCCAAACTGATGACAATTGCCAGGAGGCAAGGTCTCAAATGCCTCTTAGAAGGGCACTTTGCAGCTTGCTTTATTCATTTTGAATTAAAGCGGGAATGTAAGGAGGATTACCTGAAGGTGGAAGGAAGCAAGGCAGGGATCCATTTCAGGATAGTTAACAAGATTATATGCTTTTTTGAGGGTAGTTATTTCAAAGGCGTTATCCTAAATGCACAAGAACAATGGAAAGGCTTGCTTAAGGCAAAGATAAACCTTTTACTAAAAATGTTATATGCCTGGGGCGTGACTAATCACCAGGGCCTGCCCATTAAGGAACTTAGGATCATATCATCCTGTGAGATTACTTTCTATGGAACTCCTTTTTCATCCGCACAAGGATGAAAATTCTTGGCTGTTTTAACTAAGGGAAATATGTCGAATGATAAGTGCTAAGGAGGGAAAAACATAGCAGAGAAAAAGGGTATGAAATGGGTGACCTTTGAGATACGGTGACCAGGAAAATAGTAATCTAAAGAGGCGAGTGGTCGAGTCATACCGTTCTGGAAGAGAACATCCTGAGCTGAGGTTAACAGCGATTATTCAGCATCCCGCGATCCAACCCCAGTCCCTCTGTCTGGCCTCCCTCCCCACTACGCCCAGCATTTCAGACACATCTGCTGCTCCAGCTCCTCAAACATGGTATGCCTACCCCTGACACTCTTTGTTGTAGCCGCCAGCCCCCGATAGACACATGGACCACCAGAAATCAGTGAGTTATAGGAAACACACTCTTTATTCAGCCAGCTGGGTCTGCCAGGGGTACGCCGACCCCAAATTAAGCAGCCCCGAAATGTAGAGATACAGGGTTTTCAAGCCCTAAACTCCTATTTTTCATCCTGTTTGAACACAAGTCTATTTTTCTTCTTTTTACTGTCAACCCACAGGTCAGTTGTGCAAGCGTGGGGTACAGAAGCAGAGAGCTTATTTTTAGAGCATTATGTTCCCATGGGCGATAGCCAAACAGTACTTTTCCAGCCAGCACACCTTGACCTTAAACAGCCACTTCCCTGGAGGAATCTTCATCTTCCTCCCCAGCCAGTCACTCAGCACCTCCTACGTGGTGCCTACGTGGTGCCTGAGGGTCTCCTCATTCTCTCCCAGTACCCACCCCAACTGGAACTAATTGCTTTCTGTCCTGTACTTCAAACCTCATCACACCCTCCTTCACCTCACAGTCAGTTAGCCCACACGTACTTGGGGACTATGACTCTCCCTCCTTTCCACCTGTCACGGTGCTGAGGCAGCTCTCAGACCCGGTAGTGAGGCAGTGAATGTGTGCTGTGCCGAAGCCGGCTGAGTGAAGTGGAAATCCTCCAGGTGCCCAGCAGACTCCCACAACTCTTAGGAGACTGCTGGGTGTTTACTGACAGTAGGGCGGCCTCAGGCACGCGGGTTTGGGTTCCCTACAGATAATTTACCTTACAACACTGAGAGGAGTAAATATTTTTAGCATTCTTCTTCCTCTCTTTTTTCTCACTGCCCACTCCTCTTCTTTCTCTGCTTGCACACACACAGACAGGCACAGAGACACACATATAAACACTAACACATGCACTCATGCAGCGTTAAACCCATAAATAGTTTTCTAAGGAGTTTATGTGAATTCAAGCTCTGCACTGTCCTTTGGATAAGCTGGGCTTAATGTAAACAGTGGACATGATTGTTCTGGAAAGGTAAATAATTATTCCATTGCTTCAGCTAAAGTGTTTTATAGGACTTGGGTTGGTATTTCAGGTAGATTTAGGAGTACCTAAGTGTCAATGGAATTAAAGTCAAAGGAGGGGTCTATAGGTTGTTCTCTAATAACGGGTGCAGTGTAAGAATTCAAATCCTGGAAACAGCTTACTGAGAAAGGTGTATTTCAGCTTCAGAATGATGTTTAGTGGCTTTTATTTGCCTTCCCTCAGTAGATTTCACGTTTGCTTCTCCCTTTTTTCCAGAAGAGCTTTCAGTTTTGTAGTTCAGCTTGCTGATTATTTACTAGCATAGGTTATTGTTTTGTCTGGTTTAGTTTTTATTAGTTTTTAATTTTCTTTTAGAGAGGCAGAATTATTAAGAGTTTATATTCTTTGAATTATTCAGTAAGTTATTTATTAAGAGAGCAAAATAAATAGGTTATATGCTAACTTGTTAATTTTAAATACATTGGATTTTAATGGGAGTATTAATGACCAGGAAATGGGTAAATGAACTCATTTAGTAAAGAACATTTTAATAGACCATGTATATTTATTCTTTCTTTAATTATGTTTATCTTCCATAGATCATTCCTCTATAATACTGTCAATTAGTACGATAACTTTATTTTTTAACCTTATGTCAATAACCAAATTATATTTGTAATATATGTTTTATATTCTAAAAACTGGTACTAAAACTATTTACTAACTTAATAATTATATAGGACGTAATATATTTCAAAATCAAAATCCAGTGCAATTATTTCTATTTAAAGTTTGTTTTCATTTAAGAGTTCCATGTGTTAAGAAGGAGCTGTATTTTAGCTAATCGACCCTTTCCTGTTGGAAGCCAAGTCTAATCATCTGTTGACACTCACAGGGTGGGCTGAATGCAGAGGGTGGGATTGGTTTGGCTTTTATTTTATTTAAATAGCATTACATTCTCTCTAACTAAAGCGGTTTCTGTCCTCATTTCAGACCTCCAGCTTGACTACTCATTAACAGATGAGTTCTGCAGAAACCACTTCTTGGTGGGACTGTTACTGAGGGAGGTAGGGACCGCCCTCCAGGAGTTTAGGGAGGTCCGGCTGATCGCCATCAGCGTGCTCAAGAATCTGCTGATCAAGCATTCTTTTGATGACAGATACGCATCAAGGGTGAGTGGTACCCAAAGGAAGGAAGTATAGGTTGATAAATGTCCTTTCTTTTAAGTAATGTAAAGAAAGTAACAACTTAGAAAATTAGTAGTAACAGCATTAAGATTCTTCCCTGTTTATGCAATGCAGTCTTTACTGGAGGGATAGAAATACAGGAGATAACCAGTGCCAGCTCAGTCTGTCATTACATTCTCAGAGGCTGGGATAAATTTATAATGTGTGCCTTTGTTTCAGAGCCATCAAGCAAGGATAGCCACTCTCTACCTGCCTCTGTTTGGTCTGCTGATTGAAAATGTCCAACGGATCAATGTGAGGGATGTGTCACCCTTCCCTGTGAACCCTGGCAGTGTACGTAAGCATATGCACATAAACAAAGCCTATATTCATTTCCTGTGGCTGCCCTAAGAAAGTACCACAAATTGGGTGGCCCAAAACGACAGAAATTTATTCTCTCAGAATCAGGAGGCCAGAAGTCCAAAATCAAGGTGTTAGCAGGGTTGGTTCCTTCCAGAGGCTCTGAGTGTATATAGTACGTTCCCTGTCTCAATGCTAGCTTCTGATGGTTGCCTGAAATCCCTGCTCATAGCTGCATCACTCCAGTCGTGGCCTCCATCTTCACATGGCATTCTCCCTCGTCTGTGTCTGTGACTCTGCTGTCTCCCCTTCTTATAAGGATACCAGAAATTAGGTTTAGGGTCCACCCTAATCCAGATGGCCTCACCTTACCTCACATCTTAATTACATCTGCAAAAACCCTGTTTCCAGATAAGATTACATTCTGAGGTTATAGGTGGATATAAATTTTTGGGACACTTTTCAACCCAGTACATGTCTATTCCTTTTTTGCCACTAAAACCATAATAATCTCTTGACAAATTGCATTTCTGACTAAAGGTCAATCAGTAAACCTTCAACTCTTGTTAAAAATCATTATATAAAAACCATGCTTTCCTAATGGCCCACATCTTGTGAGACATCAGGATTATCTTTGTGTATTTAATAAATATTTATAGAGGAGGGAAGTTAAAATTTAAAAAAAGCATTCCAACCTGTGTGTTATGGGAGCTTAGTTCTGATTGTAACATACAATGTAGTTTTGGAAATGCCACCTCTTTGGGCTAAAGTTTCTTTCTGTAAAATTAGAAAGGCCAGATGTAAAAGATACAGTCTTACCTCCAAGAACTGACCACCTTAATTTTTATTATCTTCATGCAATCATTTAAAAATGTATTGGAAATTAAGTTGACTGAAGGAAGATCCCAGAACTTATCTCAAAACTTTTTGGTTAGAGACAATCTACTATTAATTTGGACAGATATTACCAGCTTAGCAATTTCCTTTTCTCTTTTATGCTGGACCCACAAACTAGCTCAGATGTTAATCTGGCCACTTTGTCATATAGTGCAGAGGCCCCCAACCCCTGGGCCACAGACCTATACTGGTCCGTGGCCCATTAGGAACCATGCCACACAGCAGGAAGTGAGCAGCGGGAGAGCAAGCAAAGCTTCATCTGTATTTGCAGTGGTAACGTCACCTCCTCAGCTTCACCTCAGATCATCAGGCATTAGATTATCATAGGAGTACCGGTCCCTGGTGCCAAAAAGGTTGGGGACCGCTAATATAGTGTACACTTGGAGAGTTTCCTTGTGTGTTTCTGTCCCTTTTCCCCAGTGATGCATCGTCCCATTTTTTACACTATCTCTCCACCTCTGAATAAATCTCCTAAATAATGATGCACTGAGATGAGCCATATTTGTAGAATGCTTTTTTGTGGTTTCAAAAGGCATAAACTTTCACTGTCATTAAATGACTTGCAGCACACTAATCTCACCCTGTACAACGTTTTATTTCACCCTGTACAACATGGGTATTCTCTAAACCTTTTCTAATCAGAATAAGTAATTTAGAACATAATGCTGCCTCTCTATACTGCTTCAGCCCTGAGGAAAATGAGCACACGGTCTTTCCTTGGCTTTCACAAAGAAAAATCCCTTTTATGACATGACTTCAAAATTAACATAATTTTTCCATTGATTGAGAGTTGAGGTGACGCTCCAAATGAACTTGCAGAGATTTTCACTGCTGCTATGATAAGCCACTGTTGTCACTGTTGTTCATTTGGGAGGATTTCCGAAGTGAGAGAAAAACCGGTTTTCCAGTTAGAAAGAACACATGAAGCTTTTTCTGAAGGAAAAAATCATACAAAAATAATCTAAAGAATAGTGTTGGACGTCGGAGCTCTGGAAAGGGAAAGATGCTAGACCTTTTGGGGAAAGGAATGACTTCGTGGACCAAGATTCCTCTGCCCACCCCCCAACCCTGACTATAAATATTTTGTGCTCCCTTCTTGCTCTTTCTCTGATCCACTGCCACCTTCCTCCCCATCACACCCCGTGTCGCTGCTTCTCCCACTCAGGCACGTTTAACTTGTCAGGCTGTTCTGTCTTGTTCTAACACTTACCCTCACAATTCCAAGAACAGTTGATGACTCTCTTGAAATCTTCTTTGATTATTTCTTCTCTTTCTCCCCTGTGACAGACTGTGAAGGAGGAATCACTTACTTTGCCAGCTGTAAACCCGTTAGTGACACCACAGAAGTCTGGAAACACACTGGATAACAACAACCTGCACAAAGATCTCTTTGGCGCTATCTCTGGCATTGGTAATGCTCTTACTCGCTTCTCTCTATTTAATTCCGAAAGTGTCTTTAATCCAGTAGTTTGCTAGCTTTCAAATTAGAACTTTGAAGTCTGAGTAGATTCTGCCTTGATAATTCTCTTTCTTGTTTTGATAGTTAATGACTGAAACCCATCAACCCTACACTGAAATATAAATCCCAATTCTGATGAATTTCTAATATACTGCACTTAATTATGTATTTGTACTACTTGCTTTTTTAATGCTTAAGTTAATTTATCACTTTGAATCTTTAAATTGGAGTGTTTATGTTTTCAGAAAAGTCATGTCTTTGCATGTACATGTGTGGGGTTAGGATTCCTTTTTCATGTTAGCAATTCAGTTGAAATGAGACAGTAATTCCTAAAGGAGATAGCGGTTTATGGCTAGAATGCAATCCTGAAATTGGTTTTCTAAAGTGCTCTTTCTTGGAATATTTTTTCTATCTGAAATAATGTACGAGCAGCCCCCGTGGGGAGGAAAACAGATGGCATAAATCAAGATCCAAATGGAGTAGTTTTCTTCAAAAGAAAATGCCTGAAAAATGTTCTTATTAATATTCTGACTAATTGAGCCCCTGTGCCAGCTCCTTCATAAAAATAATGGTACAAAAAATACAAGTCTTCACAGAATTGTCACAGATACTCACAGGCGTATTCTGTCTTTATCCTTTTCCTTTATATAGCACCTGGAACAAATGAAACGTCTTGCTGTGGCTAGTGCATAGACCACCCATTAATGGAACTAACTCCCAAGGCACAATAAACAGCAGTCCTAGATGATTAATTTGCAAGACTGTTCATTCTGAGTTTGTCCTTACCTTTGGCGGCGGTCTTATTGTTAACATGCAGTTTCATATCGGTGATGAAACCAGGAAGAGTAGAAAACTGGGAACCACCCGCTAATACCCAGATTTATCCCACAATATCCCAGTACCAATCCTTAATCTTACTTATGTTCATATGTAGTTTTCATAATTATACTTACCTCATTTAGCGTCATGAAGATTAAATGAGTTAATTCTTGCACAGTGCTCGGGGCAGAGGCTGGCATGTGGTGTTTCCCTTAGCCTTTCTCCTGGGGCCTTCGCTCTTGCCTCGCTGTGCCCATATGTGCAGCCGCTGCCCCAGGAGCCGGGAAGGGCCTGTCTCCAGAGGCTTCTGTCGGCAGTGGCTCACAGCACTGGCTTTAAAGTTGGACGGATGTGGCTGTGGAGCTGGGCTCCTAACCTTTACTTACTGCCATGGGCAGGATGTGTCTCCTCTTCACCCTGTATCCACATCTCTAAAATAGAGTCGTGGTGAGGGACGAAGAGCTAATAACGATGTGTGCAGTGCTGGGCACGGTGAACACTCAGTGTTAGTGTCTGACTGCCATTATAACGAGCACAGTTCTTTAGCATTATTCATGCTTCGTGATGTACTCTCAGTGGCCAGTTAGATGAGTCCTTGGATCTAGGATTGTGTTGAAATCTTAACTCCCTGATCAGAACTTACTCTGTAGGACTCAAGACTGTGGAAACTATCTAATTAGAATGAGGTGATGATTTGACTCTCACTTTATTTTCCAGTTTCCTATTTACCTGGTTAGTGTTTGGGATGCACTGAGATCATAAAGATGAAACATCGGGTGTCTTCAGCACAACTCGGTTACTCTGTGTTCATGGCGAAGTTATGAAAAGTACTTGAGACTCATTGTCTCTTTTCACTCTCTTGAATTTCAAGATCTGAATCCACTTTTCATAGAAATTCACCACGATAAACTTATTTATTCTCAGACTTTATTGATATTTTCTCCATCTGTAAAGACTTAAATTCTTGTTCCCGTTTAGCAGTGCCTTCCAGAGAAGCCCCACCTCGGAGCTGGGTTTGCTCGTTGTTCTCTGGTAGCTTTTATTCATCAAGGAGTTTCCGGTTGATTTCACTCCTGGTGCTTATCTTTCAAAAGTAGACTTTCTCTTTCCATCTCCACTTAGAAGAAATCTTATTTCCACTTCATAGTTTTTTTTTTAATGTGTTTGGAACATGGTAATAAAAATATCCAAAACAGATTTATTGCTGGTCATAAGGACTCTGAGATAACATTCATTTTAAAAGGCACACATTCTTAGGCTCAGGGTTCCTTTTACCACCTACACAGTGTACTGCATTGGGCTGTCTGTACAAAGGGGAGAGAGGAGAACTAAACTTCTTTTCATTTTACTTACATGTTAAGATTTTTTTTTAAGTTTTGCGCTGGGCCAGTATTTTAAATATAAACACACACACACACAATAGGAACATAATTCTAAGCATGTTGATTTTGATTTATTGCCTTTCCATCTGTTTGTCTTAGATTAAGATGTAGTTCTGGAATTGAGCCCAAAACTCTGAGAATGTAGTATTTAATTCCCCTTTACCGAGGACCTCTTTCTTCTGAGCTCTGTCTTCTACATTAAATATGAAGCCCAAGTGTATTAGGACTATAGTTATAATTTGCTCATAATGCATGTCTTTCCTCTCTGAGTATAGAAGAAACCTCACAGTTCTTTCATAAGGTTTTCACCTGCGCCTTATGACAATCAGTTGCATGGTTTCTATTCGGGGAGTGCAGCCTGTGGCCAGCGGTTTACATAGTCCATCCTTCACTTACATTTCAAATTCCTCTGGCTCTTTTCTTCCTTGGTGGTGGATAAACCTGAGCATTAGGTAGGGGGATAAATTAACTTAGAAGTGTCTTAGTCGATAGCTAATTTGCATGCCGAAACCTGACCATGGCAGTCTGTTATGAGCTTCCAGATAAAGGCATCTTCAGCTTGGGTTTGGGAGGCTGTGCTCCAGCTTGCTAGACCACGGCGCCGGAAGTCCTCTCTTGCAGTCTGCACGACCAGCGGGCCTTTCAGTTGGAGGCTTGCCTTTCGGTTCAGCACAGAACGTACAAATCTGAGAGTCATTTTAAATTATGTGATTACTTTCATTTTATCTAAGCAGGAAGTTAATATATTACTTTTTAAAATTCCACAGTACCAAAGTGCGGGGGGAGGGGACTGATTTCTGCCTTCGAATGCTGTTTTTTTCATGAATGTCACAGACCTTATGTCTAAGTTAGATTTCCTTTCTGCTCATGTTTATTGAAATGCTCAGTTCACATCATTCACTGTCACAGTAATTTTTTTTACAGAGTCCCCAGGCCCAAAGAAATACCTAAAAGTTTTGTTGATTAGGTACTTAGGGCCAAATAACTTACTTTCTTATATTCTAACTACTTAGTAGGCATTTCAAAAAAAAAATACACGTAAGTTTAAAGAAAAAATTTTTATTTTGTTTTCAATAACCACAGCTCTTACTAATGGGGTGTATATGCCTGTTGGGCACTGCCAAGCTTCCCAAGTTGAGAATCAGATTGCTCACAGCCCTCTTCACTTCCTGTTCCACTGATTTTCGCCCAGCACTTGCTTTTTGTCATAGCAACTACCAAATACCCAGCTTCACAAAGATATGACATCATTAAAAGGAATGTAGTGTGACCTGACATTGAAACTACAGATTTCCAGCAGATGTCAAGTGTCATTGTGTTTTCCTTGAAAATGTGGACTATCTCATGACACCCCTCTGAGTTTTCTAGGGCACCTCAGCATACAGTTGGAATACTCTGGGTGACTGCATGGTTCAAGTTTTTCATTTGATAGTTGCAGTGGATTTATTCTTTTTTTAATTTGTTAAGTCTTTATTCTAACTCATTGTGAAACAGTATGTGCTCCTTTCATCTTAGCAACCAGAGATGGTTTCTCATAAGTGAGTTGGTAGCTACGTCTGAATGTTTCTGATTAAAGCTTATTTTTATCTACTTTATATGGCCTGGTTCCTTAAAGGTTAATTGAATGCAACTCTCAAACCAGCTTCCTAATAGAAAAAAAAAAAAATAAATGCCATAAAAGTAATTCTCCTCAAAGTTCAGTACTTATCTTTGTTTTGTTCAATCTCAATAAATCTTTGGTCTTGGCTTGATTTCCTTTTAGCTACTCCGTATACAACGTCAACTCCAAACATCAACAGTGTGAGGAATGCCGATTCGAGAGGATCCCTCATAAGCACAGATTCGGGGAACAGCCTTCCAGAAAGGAATAGTGAGAAGAGCAATTCCCTGGATAAGGTAATGTATTTTCATATAACTTAAGTGTTATAACAAATAGATTTATAACAAATAAATTTAGCCCAAAGTAAACATGCTTCATGTTCTGTAGTGTTAATTGTATGACCTTTAAAAAAACAATACAACTCAGTTAACATGGGATAGATAATCAGAGTGTTAAGTAAGGATAGGACCCATTCTCTGAAACCCTCTGATTCCTGTTTCCAGGATTCCAGGTCAGGGCAACGTCACAGTGGAGCACTCAGAGCAAATGGTTCTTGCAGGTTGGACAGCTCACGAAATCAAAATGCCACTCAGAATCCCTGTGGTCTGTATGCCGGAGGACACCATTTATAACACAGTTATCCATGCAAATGAGCATTGGGTCCAAAGCCAGTTGCAGAAAAATTAATTGATTAGATAGGTGATTCAGGATTAAGGGTTTATTTGAAATTACTCACACTGTGTCCCCAACACTAATGTAACACATACTTCTCATATTTAACCTTCTTTCTTGAAATAACTGAGGCTCAGACTATTTGGAATTTTGTGGGAATGGATAAAGCTTGAATTAAACCTGGAACCATGATAGGTTGGTCTCACGTTGGCCACTGTACATTTCAAGGTATAGGCTAGCACATATGTAAATAAACAGGTGAACCATTTAGGGACGTGTTCCTAGTTCTCAGACAAGGAAAACATCAGGTTTTTAATTGTATCACGCATTTCCGTGTCTGGCATGGACATGATTATCCTCAGCTGCAGTTCTGTAGAGGTGAGAGCATTGAAGCGTGGGTGTGTATCGTGACATGTTGAACTTTTCCCTCGACCCTAACATGCTTTCGTGTCTAGAGAGAGAAGCTGCTCAGAAGGCACTCCGCTTGTGTCATACGCAGTGCTGGAGAGGATGAGGAGAGCTGCCAGTCAGCCAGGAAAAACCGGGTCACTGTGGATTTTTCCCTCCTAACAATTCCACCTTTGCCAGAGGAAACATTGCATGCCACACCTTCCCTCCCACTGCGAGAAGTACTGAGTTCTCTGGTGGCTCTGATGAAGTGGGTGGGCCAGGTGATGCACCTGCGCTGTAGTTTTGCCACTAATTGCTCCTGTAATCCTTCCTTTAATAAAAATATTCCTGGATGTAGTTTATTAAACCTGTATTTTTTCAGTTGCCCACTAATACCCTGAATGGAATATACTACTTCACTGATCTTTCTGCTTTGGTATTTGGCAAAAAATTTTTCTGATTTCAGTTGGAAATACAACTTTGAGGATTTTCAACTCTTTTGTGTTTTTTTATTATAAGATGAGATTCTTTCCTATATTTTTTTATGTGAAATCTTTGAACACGTGAAACTCCTGTCTAGTGGCAAAACTGTCCTCGCTCTGCACCCTGAGCTTTCTGATGTTTGCAGTGTTGAGCTAAGCTGATGATGAAATGACCTCATCAGTTTAGGATCTTTGGCAGTGCTGTGCTGAGGTGTCCCTATTTGTCCCTGTCAGCACCTGCTCATTGTTTTCCCTCAAAAGTGACCCACAATATCAGCTGAATGACAACTCAGCTCCAGGCCTTTGTGGCTAGTACTCCGTAGCACCATAGACTGTATTTGCTGTTTCAGCTACTGATGTTTTTCTGAGGATATGGTTGGTTCTGCAGTGTCTTCTGAATCATCATGTCTGTGTTTGATCCTGGCACATATGCATGAGGTTTTACTTGGCATTTCAGAACTAAGCTTTTAACTAAAACTATAGTTATCCGGTTTGAAAGGTGTGTGCCTCTGGCTTGTCCCTTAAGAGAGTATGCACAGGAAGTAAGCCAGAGCTTCTCTGGAACAGCACTTGTGTGTATTTGGTGAAGGTGTGCCTATAATTTGTTGACAAATTATTTATACCTTCCAGTTCATATGATTGGACTCAGTTCTAAGACTTTCTCTTCCAAGAGAGAAAAGTGAAACGAATTTTGCTTTACTCATTAGTGAAGGAGAAAAATCCACGGTATTTCCTTTTTTTAGCACCAACAAAGTGGCACTTTGGGAAATTCTGTGGTTCGCTGTGACAAACTGGACCAGTCTGAGATTAAGAGCCTGCTGATGTGTTTCCTCTACATCTTAAAAAGCATGTCTGATGGTAGGTGAAAATGAAGGTATCTGCTTTACTTTCCTCGTTTCAGTATTGGTTTATTTATTTTTTTAATTGTAACTAGTTGAAAAGATCTAAGGATTTGAAAGGATTTTCCTCATTGTCTGAAATACTTGTTAATTTTCTAAAGGGAGTAGAAATAAAAATCTTAATTTGGAAAATATTTTTATTAGTTATTCTAGAAAATGAGTTCTAAAATGCAAATGGGCCCATTTTATAAATTTTTTTTAAACTCAGACCTACTGCCTTAACTAAAGGAGACAGAAGCAGATAAGTAAAGTAGCTTTTGATTTTGTTTTAAATTTCATTTATCCAAATAAACTTATTGGCAACCTGCCTAACTTTATTAATCAATTTCTTGAATTAGAAAATATAATGCCAGAGGACTTAAGCATTTCTTCCACTTAGAGCGTGTGACATTCCTGGCCTCAGCTGGAAGCCATTGACTAATGGAAATAGTGGTGCCATAGTAGATCAACTTTCTGATTACGGATTTGACAACCGCAGTTTTTAATAGAAATGATCACAACCATGAATGCTTTATCGGTCCCACTTACAGCTTGTAAACATCCGTGGGAAGGACGGTTTCAACTCTGGTTTTGTGATATAACCTATCACATGATATTGTGCCATGGTACAATGTCATATTTCTTATTTTCCCTGAAACCAATTAGTAAGTGTACTGTGAGCTTCATTAAGGGAGTAAAGGAAAACTCTGAAAAACAAAATGCCATTTTTTGAGAACCCAAAGAGGCTTTTTGTACTGCCCTGTATCTGTTCACAGTAGACATGGGCATTAAGCATCCAGTTTTCGGAAGGTATTTCTGCCTAAAATAGTGTTTATTTTATATTGAGCTTCCATTTTAGCAGCAAAGCAGCCCAGTCATATAATTCAGATGTCAGGAACAGCATAGCTATCCTTCAGGTGCTTCAGGATTGGGTTATTTTATTCTTCTGTCCATTCATTATTTTAAAATAACTATTTAAAAAGAACAAACAAACAAGATTTTCCTTGAATGATGGCCAAATGCAAAAGCACTGGATAATTATTCTAGTTGGGTTATAAAGTTGAAATTCTTTCCATTAAGTCAAAAGTTCTAAATTTTACATTATGGTATTGAGTTTTAGCCAGCATTATAATCCTGTTTTTTGTCGAAAGTTTTTTTTTTAAATATTTTAGTTTTTAAATAATAAATGTGATCTATAACTAAAACATAACTGCTTTTTAAAGATAAATACCAGAAATTTTGCATCCAAGTGAAAGTTTTTCTTTAAAGTCAGCCCTTTGGAAGGCCTGCACATACTTTAAAAATGCAACAACCTCTTTACAACAGTTTCAGAATACCCTTTTTTTTTTTTCAATCACCTTCAATTTATTAATTTCTTTCTCTTAGAATTTTTGTGTGTGACATGTTTAAGAGATCTTCACCTACACCCAGGGTTATAAAGATATCTTCCCATATTTTCTTTAAAAGCTATATTATTTAAATTTTCACTTTTAAATCTTAGTATCTACCTGAATTGATTTTTGTGTATGATATGGAGTGGGGGAGAAATTGCCTACAGAGCAGTTTATCAGTCAGACAACCAAAATTAATTGTGTAACTCTATAGCTACTCTTCCTTTATCCCACATTTAATGAGCACTTTCTACATGCTGGGCCCTCACTCTCTTGGTGCCTCTCGATTGGCCAGATAGTTCTGTCTGGTGTGTGCATGTCTGCAACTTGACCTGCAGTGGCCCTCCAGCATTCACTTGGCTCCCTGGGTTCTCACCACACCAGGATGACCAGCCTCAAGTAACTAGTGTCCCTCTGGAATCTGAACTCAAAACCCCTGAAATAGTGGAAGCTCCCTGACCCACCAATGTTACTGGCCTTATAGGCCAAATGTGGCTTTTAAAATAAAGTGTACTTGATTTAAATCTCTACTCCACCATGATTCTTTGGGCTGGTATTTGGGAGAAATACCTTTTTTAAAAAAAAATATTTATAAGAGTTTATTTGAGCCAAAACAGACAAGAATTGCTGGGAAGCAAGACCTGAAATGTTCCCTGGGAGAATTATTTAACTTCCCTGAGCCTTCTTTAGCTTCTCAGTAAATTGGAACTCTGCCTCCGATTATGGTGAGGATTCGATGACATGCTATATGTGACATCGTGAGACCACCTGGCACAGTTCCTGGGCATAACGCATTCTAGAAATATATTCCACAGCTTCCCCTGCCTGTCACCATTCTTGACAAGTCCATGACCATGTATTTCCACGAGCCATCAGCATCACTGCAGATACCCTCTCACTCACCTCAGCCCCCCAAATCAGTGACTTTTTCCTTGAGAGAAAACTTTTCACCTATTTCTCAGCCTCAGTATAAAATACTATAAGAATGCAAAAATGTTTATTAAATGATAACAGTCTTTGTGCAATTCTAAACAGTCAAGGATTATACACAGAAAATGCCTCTGTAAGTGAATTTGTAGGATTTGCCTAACTACAAATATGCCAAGTCAGGTCTTCTTGATGTGTGAGTTCTTAAGAGTACAATGTATCATAATGTTGGGAAACAAGAATTCGCATACATAGTACTTGTTTGGAGGGCTATTTGGCAGTATCTATCAAAATTTTAAAGGTACATATCATTTCACACAGCTATTTCACTTCTAAAAATTTGTTCTATAGATTTAGTTGGACGAGTATACAAAGACCCATGTAAGAGAATGTTCATCAAAACATAATTTATAATAGCAAAAGATTAGCGGCGGGGGGAGGGAAGTAAATGTCTATCAGTAAGGGACTGGCTGACTCGTTTACAGTGTATCCACGGAGTAGAATAGTGTGAATAGTGTGTGACTTGGAAAACATAGAGATAGACCTAGACCATATTGTTTAATTAAAACCCAAAGGACAAAACAATGTGTGCAGTATGCATGCTTTCATTTTAGCATGTGTGTGTTAAAAAGTTATCCTGTACATTTCAGATTTTTTGTAAGATTCCCTACTGGTAAGGGATTCTGTAGTAGGTAAAGAGAAAGTCTGACTTTAGACTATATGCCCACTTGTATTCTTTGAATGTTCTAGTCCACTTACGAGTGCATTATATATGAGTTAAATATTTTTATATAGCACTAGATGATGAGTGATGAAATTAAAGCTCAAGTGTTCAAATGTAGCTTCTTTGAATAAGCCCTTTAGATACGTTATGCAGGATAGCTTGGTCACTGTGGTTTGTCCTTTGATCAGACGTAAACAGTGGGGATGGGGAGGGCTTAGAGGCCTACGTTCTGAGAGCTCATCCCATCCTATAATGTACGGAATGCACATCATAATTCTAACCAAATGTTTACTTTCTAGATGCTTTGTTTACATATTGGAACAAGGCTTCAACATCTGAACTTATGGATTTTTTTACAATATCTGAGTGAGTAGTTTTGTTTTTGCCCATTGCCTCTTGATTTTTTTGCTAGCTAATTAAGAGGTGTGAAGAATACTGAGTAGTGGAACCAGGAATGCAGCATATTCACATGCACACTTACTTCTCACGCTCTTCCTCCTGAACTGACCCCAGCACCTGCTCTCAGAAGCTCATGACTTGGTGGGCGGTGACCGACCTTAAATTACTAGATATGTGGTTGTTATAGATAAGAGGTCACTTTTAAGCTGATGCTTATAAGCCATTTTAATAAAATAATAATTGGATGGGTGCTGTATTTCTAAGCTGAACCTAACTTAATCAAGCAGATGCAGAAACTGAGACAGAAATTACTATAATTTAAAAATATATAGTAAGTAGGGTAAAATCTTATGTATTATCTATATTATTTTATCTCTTCAGTTTAAGTTTCTGATTTCCTTTAAGCTCTTCGCTTCTATAAACACAAATCCATGATGCCTTATGCAAAACTGCTGGGCCCAGTTTATTTTACCATTTCCAAATTTTTTGGATTTTTGAAAAATGTACATATAGAGTATATTCCATAACACCCCAGTAGGGTCTCAGGCAGTACCCCACAGTCAAAAACACTGTTTCTTAAGTAAAAAGTTATTTCTGCAATACTATGGTTCTTCACAATAATTGAGTAAATCGTAACTATAAGTAGCTTTACATCTATTAGCCAGGTCATGATTGCTGTTCAGTGTATTTGCACAAACTCAGGTGAAAACCTATGGTCTTCAGAGCTTTGTGCATTTTAGAATTATGCTGTCATTTCATAGTCTCTCTGCTGAATTAAAGTTGGGAGTTGTCACATGCTAAAATAAGATTCAACACTGTAAAAACTTACTAGACTTTATTTAAACTGCCTCTTATTAAATACATGCTTTTAAAAAATCAGTGTTGTGAATATATTAAAACAAAACAAAAACTACATACTTGATGTCTGTTAGGGACCAGTCTGTTAAGCCAAAAGAGAGAGCTCCTTACATGGATCTGAATGAGGACAGATAAGCAGCTCTGAACAGTGCAGCAGTGCATATGGTTTCCATCGTGACTTCTAAGGCAAGCTGCCTGGAGCAAATGTCAAAACCAAGTCAATGGACAATCCTAGGGGTCCCAAGCCATTCTTTTGTGTGGCTTTAATGACCCACCACAGAACTGACAGCAGCACAATATGAGGCCTCCTTTGCAGGCTTGTGATTTTCTATGGGTTCAGAGGGACCTTGCAGAGAATTTCTGAAAACCAGAAAGGGCTAGTGGTAGATTTAAGAGTTTATTGAATGTGTTTTTGTCAATGGATTTAAATAAAACAAGGTATTGAAAATAATTTTATCTTCTTGTTTTCCTAATCATCTTTCATCCTGTCTGCAGAGTCTGCTTGCACCAGTTCCAGTACATGGGGAAGCGGTATATAGCCAGGTACTGTGGGGGGTTTTGTTTAAAGTGTTGTGTCATTTTCTGAATTACTTTCCTGTATTACTTGGATCTGAATGTGTGGTGATTGGCAGTTGGAATTCTCATAAACAGCCATGAAGACAGTTGGCAGGTCCTTGGATTGCTACCATAAAATCTGTTAGCATCTTTCGCCTACGTTCCTTCTGTCTTGTTTTTTCTCATGCATATCTCTTGGAAAGATTTTTCTTTGTGGCCTGTTGCTGCATTTCTACCCTTCCTTCCAAATTCTCTCTCGTGTCCTGTTCGTTCTGTCTCTTCTTTCTCTACTCCCAGTTCCTCATGATGTGTCTTCTGGCTCTATTCTCCTTCCCCAATTATTTCTCTTCCCGTTTCACTTTCAAAGGTTTACCCTTTCATCTCCCACCTACAAAGATACTAATTTCTCATCTAACCACTTTCCTTCTTTCATAAAGAAAGTATGTTTTCAGTCCTTCTCAAATTTGTTTATATTTGCACAAAACCTTCTCTAAAATCAAGACTTTTCTCCTCTACTTCCAATTAAGCTATCCATGCCCTATGTTTTTATCTGACCAGAACTCTTTATTGAGTATCATAAATCCTCACTTCCCTGGCCTATAACATGCTTTTGGCTCTCCATTGAGTTGGAGGAGAACTAAAACTCACCGCTGATGGGCCCGCAAGCAACTCCTTCTTCAAGGTCTTCCTCAGGGCACATCTTGTCATTACCAAGTTCTTACTCCTCACTATAGTCATTCAGCGTGTGTGTATTTGTTTTTTTCCATGTTATGTATTCTGTAATAATGTTTTAATGGAGTCCTAGACTACATATCATATTTTTTAATGTTATTGTTTTAAATAGTTTATAAGAAAACATTTATGTTTTAAGAAAAACTGTAAAATTGTAATTAAGATTTTTAAGAAAAACTGTAAAAGTTCTAATTAAGATTTTTTACCTATAATTTTACTTTAGAGCAATTAAATAGGAAAGAGATTTTTAATAGACTTTCTATTTAAGTGTAAAGATTCTTTTATGTTAACATTGTTCTTTTCTTGGGATATTTGAGAAATTTTCAGAATTAATGTTTTATGTTAAATAAAAGTATGTTTTTTCTTTTAAAAGAGCAAATTTAGAGAGACTATATTATGTTTTCTTCCTATTAATATTTTGTTTCTAATTGAAATTGGTGGCTCTTGAAGTTCTCTAATCTTAATTCTTTTATTTTTATCATAACAGTTATTTTTACATTTGAGGTTTTTTAGTACAAAATGCAAGTATATACAAGATGCCTTTATACAATGTAGTTGCTCTGACTTTGTCTTGTGAGGATGGGCAAACAGTATATCTGCAACAGAAAGGCACTAAACTGGGCGAACTTCACACCTTTCTTGCAGTAACTGTCACCTACGTCACAAGTTGGCATTTGGAAAATGTTCTGCAAAATAGAATAAAATGCCTCAGAGCTGAGCGTGGTGAATATGGGAAGCTGAAGGTTTCTGCCCCAATAAAGTACTTTAAAATTGGGTTTTGTGAAAGAGTTAACACTTTTTCAAGGGCTATAAATTTAACTTAAATTTTTAAAGGAAATCTTCCAACTTCATAAGCACCGTGTATATATTTGTATATAAAAGTACACATCCTTTGACCATCTTAAAAAGATGGCCAGAGGAAAGTGGAACTGGAGGGTAGTGCTACTTTGTTACGTGCACTGTGGAAAGACATGCCCTGCTGTATATAAAATTGTCGTGGTCTCTGCTGCATGTGAAAAAGATTCTGAACGATTTAAACGTCGTCAGTGTTTGCCATCCACGGTGATCCAGTTTTATGAATACTGCGCCTTCTCATTGTGTCACTTTGAAATCACCCAGCAGCATGTTGCCCGATGATATTCCATGCATGCCCTGTTCTATTCCACACAATAACACAATGAGGGAGACGGCTGGCTATGGGACAGGAGACAGGTGTCCTTCCAGCACTGGCCTCATTTTTCATCTCTTCTGGTGATGGTACACAGTAGGAAGTTAGCTGTTTGATTGCTAACCCACATCACTTTTCTATTTCCTTTACCTGACTGCTGACAAGTTTAACAAAATGTATGGCTCTTCTCCTTCCTGCTTGGGTAAGAATAAAGGTTGTTAAAAATCGCTTCATATAGTCCCTCCCATGGCATGTTTGTGCTGTTTTTTCCAATGCATTATTTTAATTTAAAAATATTTTTTTACGCTTCACTAACATATATAATCCAAAAAGATTTGTGGTGTTTTGGCAGTTGTCAGAACACTAACCTTTAGCACCCCTTCAGGCTGATGCTCAATTTTTTGATGCTAAAGTATTTTCTAAAACTGAAAAGTCTCTGCTTTGGCTTGGTGTTTGCTTCTACACCATTGTCAAGCGCTTTGCTGTGACCTCTGTAAGAGCTGCAGCCTGTGTGCCTGTGGCTCAGTACAGCCCCAGACAGGCTTCGCTGTGCTTGGTCTGTGCGTGGCCAGTCAGTCTCCTTTGTGCTTGTGTCCTGGCCTCACTAACGCTCCCCATCTCTCTGCAGTGTAACAAGTCTAACTTTTGCTTCTATCCCATTTCACTCATGTTGCAGGAACCAGGAAGGGTTGGGACCCATAGTTCATGATCGAAAATCTCAGACATTGCCTGTTTCCCATAACAGAACAGGAATGATGCATGCCAGATTGCAGCAGCTGGGCAGCCTGGATAACTCTCTCACTTTTAACCACAGTAAGTCCCATGACATACCATCGTAACAGCCAGCCACCTCATGTGACATCTCAGAGGGGAGAGCCCCAGGCCACAGCGCACCACATTACCAACTTAACTTTTCTTCCAGCTCAAAACCAGTAGGACGAAGACCTCCTGGCGCAGTTCCCTTCCTTGGAGGAGAATGACATAATGTGGAACGTGGTCAACTACGGCCCAGACCTAAAAGTGCTAGGCCTTTCTCCCCAGCCCCTCCGCTCGGTATTTTTAACACAGAATTTGGCACCTTTCGTAGCCAGACATCCTCTAATACTTTTCCTTTAATATTTGGATTCATTGCCTATGGCCACCTGATCATTGATTTTCCCCCTGCAATTCTTGAGAACATCTGGGACAAACTCCTTTCGCCCCGACCTCATGCATGTAATTGATCAGGCATCCACATTCTGACATTCCGGCTCTAAATGTATGTTAATCCTTAAACTGCTGTGAAAACATAAAGCCCGTGAATCAATTTGCGAGGGTGTGGAAAAGCCAATAACAAAGTGACTTTTTCTGTGTTTTCAGTGTGAGAAAGATATCAAGTGTGCTTGGGATTTCTGTAGACAATGGTAAGATTTGGTCAGGGTGAAGTCTGCTTGCGAGGCTGCTTCACTTGCAAACCGAGACCTTCTGTTCATCTTGCCTTCCTAACTCTGGAGCTTTCTAACTTCACAGTAGAGATTTTGCCAAAATGTGGGTGCACATTTTTAATGGACTTTTTTTGGTCACTAGAGGGGATGTGGCATCATGTGCTGTTCCTAAAATTTTAAGTGTTTCATCTTCTTAAGGGTTTTTTAAAGTAGAAAAACCTAAAAGATATCAACCAGGCAGCACTTGAAAACTAATGCGATCATTTATGATAATACCTTTTCTGTTAGTGGTGTGTTCTCTAGTTGTTTCATCTTTTCTCTAAGCATGACATAGCTAGTTATCATTCTATCTAGACAATTAGTTGTCCTTATTTTAAGTAATGTCTTCAGTGCATATTTATTAATATTTTCTCATCATTTCTAATCATGAGAACTCCATTCACTGTAATTTCCATGCCTCTTCCTTAATGCAGGCTAAGAGTAAAGACAATATTCCCATTGCCTTAAATTGATAATATAGTTGACCCTTAAAGAACATGAGCGTTAGGGGTGCCAAACACCTCATAGTCAAAAATCCACATATAACTTTTGACTCCCCCAAAACTTAACTATTAATAGCCTAAGGTTGATGGGAGGCCTTACTGATAACATAAAAGTCAGTTAACGCATATTTTGTGTGTTATGTGTATTATATACATACTGTATTCTTACAATAAGTTAGCTAGAGAAAAACTGTTATTGAGAAAATTATAAGGAAGAGAAAATACATTTAAAGTATTTATTGGAGGAAAAAAAAACCCATATGTAAGTGGACCCGCATAATTCAAACCCAGTAGTGTTCAAGGGTCAACTGCAATTCAAAGTAAGAAGGCTGAGAAATCTGAATACAGCAGCTTGCCACTCTTCCACCCCGACAATGTTAAATGTAATAGGTACCATCTCCCTTTACAAAGTTGTAGGCTTAATTTAAATCAGTAGTATGTCAGTCTGCCTCACACTGGATCGGTAGCTTGCAAATGCTAGTTCTGAATTCTGTGCTTAGCTGTAGAGTATACATCAGTGACACACCTGAGGCTACAGTACTTGAATTTTCAGTGTTTTGTCTATTGGGGCATTTTCTAGCTCTGCAGACAAGGGGTTGAAACAAACAAGGAGTTTTTGTTATTTTTAGTTTTCATTTCTTAGTTAGCAAACGGAAATTAAATTCCCATTATTTTGCAGGACTTGCTGTGCTGCTTTAGCCCAGATAATTTATAACACAGGAACTACCTCACTATTAGTTGAAGTAAATGCTTAAACTTTAAAGCATTTTTAAAAAATCATAAGCAGACCAAGGCCTCACCTCCAAAAATAATCATTTAGAAAACACAGAAGACAAAAGAAAAATAAAATCAATGATCAGATGAATAACCTTAATCCACTAAGATATGCAGCAGCTCCTCCCACTACAGATGGATTTTGCTGTGGTGGCTTGAACTGGAGGAGGGAGACAGCTGGCTATGTTCTGCTGCCAGAAACCATATTGTTAACATGGTTGATTTCCGTTCTGTCTTCCTGCTACCCACAGAGAACCCCATCCTTGCCTCTTTCCTTCATCCTAGAGTTTTTGATTTAGTCAGTTTTTAGTGACACTATCTTCAATCAGTTTCTCCTGCCCTCCCAATAAATAGTTCATAGCTGATTCTTTTAGCCTTCTCCTGTGTTCCTACAATTTTACTCAGTCAAATTTGGTTCTGATGTTTCATAGTCCATGCATCTTCCCCTAGAACTCAGTCTTCATTTACATCTCTAATTCTGATTATATATTTGGGTGGCTTCTGTTCTTCCCTTCGTTAACTTTTTGAGCTCCAAATCGTCAACTCGGCCAAAAACCACAGAGAAGGGAGTATATACTGTATGTATACATGTGTATGTGTGTGAGCATGTATATGTACACACGTGATTTTTTACATCTGTACCAAGGCATTTTATGGGAAATTTGTAGACATATATCTCTTTTAAAAATTCCTGCTTAACAATGAATACAGTACCTTCTGTTGGGCCAACCAATATGACATAGATCCAAAATGTGAAAAATTTGCTGGGATGCCAGAGTCTAAAATGGATTTATTTTAGCAAAGAATAAAAATAGGAAGTGTTCCTGATACAGCTACGTTTTCATTTGCTCTTTTTCTGAGGGGGAAAGAAAGGCTTTGTTCAGACCGCAGTATGACCAGCAGGGAGCAGCAGAGGACTGTGAGAAACTTAATCCAATGAGGGCCAAGCTGTACCACCTCCATCTAATAGAAGAGAAAAAGACATCACGTGCACTATATGTGTCACTGTAACAGGGACTTATTTTTATGCTCATATTTTAATATGAAAAAATGAAAATGACAAATCTCACTGTGGCCAATAGTTTTAACTATTTCAAAAACACACAAAGCATAGAGGTTTGTTGTTTGGATCATTGCCTAGGTATGTGAAAAGTAAATGTTTACAACATTAAGATATATACCTACTTCCTTAAAGTGCACTCATTGTGTATCAATAGAAGAGATTTGACCTGAATGACAAATTGAAAGTGATAGCTGCATGCAGAATACCAAGTAGGAGGGAAGAACTAAGTGAAACATGTCTGCAAAGGATCCATTGGGGATGTTGTCTGGGTCACTTAAGCATCATATAAGGAATTCTAAGAGATGGCTTTTAAGACCCCATCTAACTCCAAAATTCTTTTATATTTACTACAAGTAAGAAAATTATATAATTAAATTCCTTTACTCTGTGTAATAGTGAATTAATTTGAAAAATGCAGAGGATGTATATATTCTCTGAAGTAAAATTAATATTTTTCAAAAGTTTTTTAAGCATGGATAATACATCTTTAAAAATAGGTGAAATGGGCTTGGATGCTTTAAATGTCTATATGAAGATAGATAGTAAATAAAATGCTGTAAAGCCTCATTTCCTTGATTCTGAGACATTTCTCCTTGATTTAGAGATACAGTTTTACACGTTTGCCAGGATTTCTAAAATCAGGTAAATGCTGTGGAGACTCTTCATTGTGTGGGCCATGTCTTCTCCAGTGATCTCCTGGACACTTTTAACCAAGAAGTTATCTAGAAAGAGAAAAGGGACAATTCCATGCAGAGAAAGAAATTGAGATAATCAGTAAAGCAAGTTGTGGGTTAGAATTTAACCCAGACTCTAAAACCTCTTCTGGGGTAAATGGCAGCCCTCAATAAAGGGTCCTTTTGACCTGTGTGATAATTTTGGTTGGTCTAATAAAAGGTATATTTTTTGCCCCTTGCCTCGGTTTGTGATCACTGTAACAATACTCATCAATCAGTTTGTTTTGCTTTTTCATTGTCTCTATCTTACCAAATAAACCTCACTGAATAAGGAAGTGCCTTGGCTCACAAAGGTGATTCAGTGAATATTAGTACACACACAAAAGGCCATCTTTCTTTTCTCTAAGAGAGTTCTATCCAGAAAAGCAGAAATAAAAAGAAACAAAACTAGCATGGTGCCAGATGTGTGACATAGCCTCACTAAGGACATGGTGACTCTGTCGCAGTGTGACAATAACACAGTCCACAGACCACACAATTTCAGAACCACCTTTTTAAAATCAAAGCAAAATTGGATGACAGCACATAATAGTGTTTTTATCATGTTTTAAGAAGCAACTCAGTAGCTTTAAAAAGCTTTGTAGTCTTTTAAAAGTTATTTCATAACTGACATTTATTAAAGTAAGAATAACATCATGCTAGTTACTTTATTTTATCCTAATAATAAGTAGTATGATACAATGACTTAGATAAGGAGTTTGGAGTGTAGTTCCTGTTTTTTTCCTGCTTCTAGCCTCAAGAAATACCCTAGGTTTTCTGCACTTAATTTTCCTGATCTATATATGCAATGTCCTCCTCTCTGGAGTATTAAGAAAATTACCTCTACAGGAAGTGTTAATTTGTTTTGCTCCTTGGAGAAAGACATTATATGATGTTTAATTATATTGCCATCTTTCTTTTAATCTAGATCAATACTGTAACATCTTTGCATCACTATACATATTTCTGCTAATATATACCATTTCATAATTTAATATCTCAAATTGTATGTCAACCTACATTTATATCAGTACTAAATTGATTTTACAGCCACGTACAGGAGATATCAGTTTGTATTTAAATTATGACTTTTCAAGTTCTTTCCTTTTCTTAAACATTTCTTTCAGACATTGGCTTTTGTGCTTTTTATTAAAGCAAGTAGAATATTATTAGCAGTACAGTCAACTCTTGATTATCATTCATGATTCTAGCTGATAATACACATCTTTATACTATTGACTTAACACAAATAGCATTTGCTATGTGCCAGGCACTGTTTTACGAGCTTTACAAATATTAATGAATTTAATACTCATCACACCCCTTTGAAGTAGATACTATTACTACCCCCATTCTACAGATGAAGAAACTGAGGTATAAAAGATTAAATAACTTGCCCAAGGTCACACAGCTAGTATGTGGCCAGACCGGATTCAGTGACCAGCACCCTGACTTTGGCTCATTTTCTTAACCCTCGTGCTGTGCTGCTGCCTGTCTGTGTAGGTAGCTTCGGGAATCTCAGCTTCCCTCACTGAGTTGTCCTAATGGCTCAATCAGTGGCTCGACTCATTGGCTCCCATCCAGATGCCTTCCTGGTTCTCCTGTTTGCTGTGTGACTAAAGACAAGTTGTTTAGCCTTTCTCTACCTCCATTTGCTTATCTGCGAAAAGGGTTTAATAATGTACATACTTCATAGGGCTGTTGAGGGATTAAATGAGGTCACACATGTAAACTTCAAGAGTTATGGCTAGTACATAGCAAGTACACAATAAATTACTTCCCTTCTAGAGTCAAAAAAGAGTTATAATTAATTGGAAACGTTATTAACTACCACCCCACCCAAAAATGTAAGTCTTCCGTAAATAATCAAAAGTTGACTGTGACCTTACTGTCCCACCATCCTCTTCATCTGCAGCCACCCGGCAGTAACATTGTGTTGTAATTCATGCAGGTTATGGCTACTCAGACGCAGATGTTCTTCACCAGTCGTTACTTGAAGCCAATATCGCCACTGAGGTGTGCCTTACGGCTCTGGACACGCTCTCTCTGTTTACACTGGCATTTAAGGTTCGTATTAAGCAACTGTTGATGGTTAGAGCTTTACCCTTTCAATTCTTCTTACTTATTTAGCTGAACCAGCAAGAACTTCTTGTGTTGTATTATTACTTCAGCAACTGTTTTGCCACTGTAAGGAAACCATTAATCTTTAAACTTCCTTAATGAAACTACTGCAGTTAATGACTGAATTTTCTGAAACATTATAAAACTTAACTGGTCAGCATGTGCCACATGTGTGCAAATGGTGTAAGCAGCCTCTGGAAATGGTTAACTCTTGGCTAGAAGAAAGCATTTACCTGGGGAACGAGCTTTTGCTTTGCCTTTGAGGATGATAAATATAGGAACCTCATCAGGCATTTCTACCTCTGCTATCTTTAAACATGTTCAAATGTGGTAGTAATTGAAATTATATATTTTATCCTTAAGTTCAGAACAGTATTGTGACACTTTCTTCTATTCTCTGCCTGAGTCCCAGCTTGTAATTGAGCAGGAAACCCTGGAGCTAAAAGACAGGCTTGGACCTCCTGCAATGATTGTTGGGCTAAGAGCACCTGTGGCACGGTTTGGTCTGGCAGCACCATGAGAATAGGGACAGCTTCCTTATTAAGCCACCTCCAGTTCTGGCCTGGACCCCTGTAAATGGCTTCCTTCATATTACAGAAGAGTCTTGGTCAAGGGTTCCTGGATCTCCGATGTTTGCCACCAAATTGGTACTGACTCTTGAGAGAGAGAAGCAGCATCTGATAAACTGATTGTCACATTTATTAGCTGAATATCTTTGGGAAGATTACTTTATGTCTCCAGACCTAAAATTTCTCGTTTGTAAGACTGGAAGGATAGGATCTGCCTCACAGGACTGCTGTGGGTTTAAAGTGAAATGGCCCTACCACTTTGCTGTCATAGACCACCTCCAGTACACTTGGGGGACAGCCATGTATACCGAATACCATGGGCTGAAGTACCAGTCCCGCCATTAGCCAGATTGTAAACCTTGGATAGCTCTACTTGACAGCTCTAAGCCCTGATTTCCTTTCCAAGAATGTGTGATTATGCCTACTTTGTAATGGGTTGATTCAAAGTATCCAAAAATATCTCCCATGTGTCTGGCACATAGTAGGAGCTCAACTGTTGACTTGAGTGTAGCAATAAGTACCTTCTGTGTTCACACCTTCCTGGTCCTATGATAAAAGATCTGATTCCTAAGAACCACAGGAAAGGTAGAGCTTTAGAGCTAACATGATCTCTCTCAAAGTTTACATGTCTGTGTGCAAAAATTTTTAATGTTTAAGCTCAGCACCACCACCACACCATCCCCCATTTGAAAGTGGGAAAAAGGGTAGATGTGACAGCATCAGTGGATGTCATGCCAAGCCATAGTTGTCTGGCCTAGAGTCACAGGTCCATGAGACTCACTGGCACAGCAGTCACTGGGATCTGCCTTTGCAAATATTTACTCAACCGAGGCATCAATTGGACCATATCAGAAAATTTAGTTATTACATTGAGTTAGCTGACAATTATTTGTGGAAAAATTATCTTGTATAGTTACAGCCCTATGGTTGCTGAGTCTCTTAATTGATCACATCTAAGAAGTTGCCAAAGGCAATCAAGAAATCATGTTCTTAGCAAGAGAAAAATGAAAAGCTGTGAGCCCAGAATTCTTGTTGTTATTATTTTATCTTAATTTCCTGAATGAAGTTTCCCTGTCCTCAGCAAAAGTATATAGGAATAAAAAGATGGAAATGAAATATGCTCTGTGGTTAACCTGTAAAAGTGCAAAAGTGAAGAGTGATTTTTGTTTTGCTTTTGTTTCCCCCTGTGGGCCTTTTTGAACGCTCAAAGCATTTTTATGTTCAGTTTCTGTGACTTTCTAATTAATGAGGAAAGAGACAGAGATACACAAAGACAGACAAAGAGAGAGAGAAAAGAAAATTGATTGGAAAATGAAGGAAGGCAGCTAGTAAACTAGAGTGTGTTCAGGATGAAAGGTCCTTTACCCTTTAAATGAGGGCTTCTTTATTTTAGTATAAGTGAGCTTTCATTCCATTCTTACAAGAAGGTTTTAGAATCAGAGCCCAAGAAGACTAAAACCTTGACAGAGAGGGAAAAAAGCAAAATTCAGCTCCAGTGGTAGGAACTTGGGGACAGACCAATTTAGACAGCAGGACAGGGGGTCTTGGCAATATTTATATGAACCATCCCTCCTAGATAGCTCCAGTGAAGAGTACTGAGAAAATAAAAGCTCACATCCAGATTCATCCAAACCTTAATCCAGCCATAATTAGGAAGGACTGTGGTTTCTGGGAAAAGTGGTGTTCACAGACAACAAACCATATGAGCAGTTCCCAAAATGCTGGAAATAGCCCTTTTTTTTTAGTTGGTGAACAGCTGCTCATGGTTAAGAATTTTACATTCAGTTAATTAAGTCATGTTTTCTGCCTATTAATTTACTTCTTTTTCCCACAATGGAATTCAATACTGCACCTCAGTATCTCATGATATAAAGAGCACTGTGAATTCCAGGTATCCTACCAGCTGTGAATTAATCTGTAAATCACTGGACTCAAAAATCCAAAACTTATCCATTCTGCAAAAATTTTTCTTCAACAATAAGATGAAGTAACTCTTGAAACTATCACTCCAGCCATAATGCACTATGTAACAGAATTATCTGAACATCAGTTATCTCAGTTTATTTGACTAAATTATAAGACTGGTTTGAGACACTGGCCTCTTCACATTTTTTATTAATCATTTTTGCCTACTGTTCAAAATGCACTTGCGAGCCCTCTCCCAAGTACACACCTTTTCAGACAGGCTTGACTGTATTGGAAGATGCAGCTCTTTAGTGTCACTCACTTGTAGACACAATGGCTACATGCAGGCCTCTAGCTGGGTGACACCTCTATCCGCTATGTAAGATTAGAAGTTAATAAGAACTTTAGCCATCCAGGCTTACAAGGTGTTTGTATGAATTTGCTGATGGTGTGAAGAAATCTTGAAGAATGATGGGAAGTAATTAATTGTCACCCTCTTGTTTTATCAAGTAACATCTGTGACATGTTAAAATCCTACTAGCTACCGCTTATTGAGCTGGATCACAATATGAGTTAAATGTTTTCTATATTTGATCTCAAGTCTTCACAGTAGCTGTGCAAGTTCGTTATAGGATCATTTGTTTATAGAGAGAATGGTGAGATTCAGTTTACCTGCACAAATCCATGCACATGATAAATGGTGCCTTAGCAAAGCCTATATGTTTTCTACCTTACCAAACTGATTATTCATAGCTTAATAGAGTGCCTGAGAAGCCTAGTGGGTGGAGACAAAGCCTAGCTTTTAGAATACCTGTTTCATATACCTCACATCAGTATTTTTTTCCAGCTCATTAATTAGCTGACACCTGTAATGGCACTTCTTTGTTGGACTTAAGATGTCACAAACATTACCTCTGTATCACCTGCTGGTGTACAAGAAAAAGTAAACTGTCCAAAGTAATAAATTTATTGATAGGCCATTTATACTATAAGAGGATTCATGGCAGTGAATTGTAAGTTGTGTTAGTACCTAGAAAACTTAACCTTTGAGCCTAAAAATTGTATGAAACCTATTAGAGATATCTGCTGTGTCTCACTAACCACACTGTCCTTGTGTGTTTCAAAGAACCAGCTCCTGGCTGACCATGGACATAATCCTCTCATGAAAAAAGTTTTTGATGTCTACCTGTGTTTTCTTCAAAAAAACCAGTCTGAAACAGCTTTAAAAAATGTCTTCACTGCCTTACGGTCATTAATTTATAAGGTAAGTTGTTTCATCGGGGAAGGTCGTAATTGATTGTGATACGTTGACCTCTTTCCACCTGGAGGTGAAGGGAGCACTAACTTCCACGTGGTCTTTTGCTTTTTCGTGCTCGATCTAGTTCCCTTCAACGTTCTATGAAGGGAGAGCTGACATGTGTGCTGCTCTGTGCTATGAGATTCTCAAGTGCTGTAACTCCAAGCTGAGCTCCATCAGAACCGAGGCCTCCCAGCTCCTCTACTTCCTGATGAGGAATAACTTCGACTACACTGGAAAGAAGTCTTTTGTCCGGACACATTTGCAAGTATGTGTAGTTTAGCTTTCCAGTACAAGTGTACTCTGAAATTCAGTTTCATTGGGAAAACTCTGAGTGTCACATTTATGAATTTACCTCTGCGTAGGTACTGCAAATCTGGCCTTGAGTCGGAATATTCAAAAGCACAGTGACTGGTTTGGTTTACTTCATCTTTTGTCTTGTAAACTTTAGGCCTAGGATGGGTTTCTGTTGGTAAATTGACATTTACATATTGAATCAATATTGGACTTAAATTCCATTGAGCCGAGATATATTAGAACCTCTATGAGGATGCCTAATAGTAAAATAAACATCTTAGGTAAGACATGAAAAAACCAAAGTGGTTTTCTGTCTTCCATCTGCTGACACACCTGTCATCTCTCCAGAGTTAAAATGTCCCACATTCTCTGCTCTGGGAACCATGCAAGATACTGAAAAGTCTTATGTTAAGTTTGTAGATTCTCTTTTCCTGCAAACACATGTAGGAGTGCCCTCTCCATCTGTGTATTTATTCCTTTTTTAAAAGGAATATTTATTACTTGCAACCTACATGCTAGGATCCATGGATCCAACCATGAACGAAACAGAACCCTGTCTGGCTCTCATGGAGTGTACATTATGCTGGAGGACAGGCAGACCCTGAAGCTCACGTGATGCGGTGTCCCAGTGCTGTAACAGAGGAACTTGAGTGCGCCACGGAGGAGCTTCTGGCTGGGGGCCAGGGAAGCCTCCCTCCCAGAGGGTGTGAAGAATGAAGAGAGCTTAGCAACCCATGGGAAAGGATTCTTCTAGGGAACTGCAGAGGTCCTCATAGTGGAGTTGAGGATACGAGTGAGACCAAGTTGAAGGGAGGCATCATTGCCTATTTGGAGGGATTACCTGAACTCCAGTGCTGGGAATGGATTGGGAGAGTTAAGACCTTAGCTAAGGTGATCTTGAGGAAACCATGGTCAAATTTAGGGCAAAGAGGATGGTGTCCTGGACCAGACATGGGGACGTTAAAAGGAAGAGGAGATTGAGTCAACAGCACGTTGTAACCGGTTGTCCTTGGGTGTGGTAAAGGAAAAGAAGGGAATAAGGATGGCATCCACATTTTAGTTTGAGTAACTAAAAAAAAAAAGGCAAATCCCCATTGCATAATTAATGTGTATATGTTCTAACAAAACTGCAAAGGACAGTCCACTTATTGAATGTATAGTACATATAAGTTCAAAACAAAAACCAAAGAGGTAAATAATAATTTCCCCCATTTTATTAGAGAAAGTGATAAGTAAATAACTATCCAAGTGATATAGGTTTATCTGATTCTCATTCCTCTCATTCTCCTGATTAACATTTTACTGTGCAAACAAATTACTTAAGGATAATATAATCACCTGGAATGATTCTTGGAAGAGCAGAGAGATGACTCAGACCTTGCTTCCTACATTAGTGTGATCCCTGCTCAGAACTTCCCCTGTGCCTTGTCCTCATGCGCATCCTAACTGGAGGCAGGAGCTATGCCTGGGCATCATTTGCAGGTGAATTAATTTGCTCACGTTTGTGTCCCTAAGGTCATTATTTCCGTCAGCCAGCTGATAGCAGATGTTGTCGGGATTGGGGGAACCAGATTCCAGCAGTCCTTGTCTATCATTAACAACTGTGCCAATAGTGACAGGCTCATCAAGGTAGGTGGCCTGGTCCCATTGTTTTTCCACCACCAAGACTCTGCCTCATCATCTAATATGTATGTGGACAGGCACAACGCAGCTGAAAGCCACGTGTTCCGCTTCCACCCCTGTCTTAGCACACCACCTTCTCCTCGGATGTGAAGGACTTGACCAAAAGGATACGCACGGTTCTGATGGCCACTGCCCAGATGAAGGAGCACGAGAATGACCCAGAGATGCTGGTGGACCTCCAGTACAGTCTGGCCAAGTCCTACGCCAGCACTCCAGAGCTCAGGAAGACATGGCTGGACAGCATGGCCAGGATCCACGTGAAAAACGGGGATCTCTCCGAGGTAGCCCTGCAAGCCTCACCTTCCGAGTTTTTGAGAAAACTAATGTCCCATTCACTAAAAGAATCCAATTTTGAGAAAAATCTTCTAGTAATTAAAAGAAGCCAATTAAAAATATGTGATATTTTTAAGTTTTTGGCTCAAGGTTACTTCATAGTCATTTAAGCATTTTAATAATTTACCACATCGCAAGGGGATATTTCTGTCACAAAAGAGCTCTTAGAAAATATCCATGTTCAAAAACAAAAAAAAAAAGAAAACATCCATGTTCTCACAGATGCCTGCCAATTGAATGCATTCATTCAGTTTCTGCATCAAAACTCTCTAGTTCTAAAATTCAGCTATTTTGTGATAAAATAAAATTTTCCTGTTATTAAAGTAATGACCAGACATCTCTTTTCCCTTTTGAGATTGCCCATTTCCATCTGTGGGTGTGATAGACAGCAGAGTGCTCCCTCGTTTCCTTTTGGAGCCGCCATGTGTCAGTAAGCAGACGGTGTGCGGGGAGTCGGGTGTGTGGGCTCCAGAGACAGACTGGACCCCAGACTCAACATTTACTAACTCCGTGACTTTGAGCCAGTGTTTAAGCCCTCTGTGCCTCGATGACATCATCAGTAAAATGGAAGTTGTTAAGGAAAACAATAGTCTATAAGACAGGTTCTGTGTTTCCATGAAAACTCGGTTTAGGGTTTGTGCCTGAGACATTTAGGTATGATCAATGGTATTAGCAAAGAAATATGCTTTTACTTTTGAATTTCTTGACTATACGTTAGCCGTAATAAAAATGAATTATATATATTATTAGTAGTAGTCATTTTTCTTTCATTCTGGTAAGAACCAGAGGCTCAGGCATTAGAACCTTATAGTGGCTTCATTTCTAAGAGTTACCTTTGATTTTTATAAGACCATGAGAACTTGGTAAAAAAAAAAAAAAAAAGTCTTTTTTTTTTTCATTTAGAATTCTATGTTTGTAAAAAGTTACAACGTTATTGTTTTTAAGTCAAGAGAAAACTATATTAGTTCCTGAAATTTGAGCAGTCTCTGAGAACCTAGGAAGGCACACACCTTTTCTTTAAGTGGTTACCTCTTCACTTTATGAGAAGTGATCCAGAAATCTTAAGTATAGTAAGAAAAGATGTTTTTTATATTTTACATTAAAATTTAATAACTAAATAGAAATGAGCCTTCACGAATTATGCATTTGTCTCAATTCTCAATTTATTTCAAAATTCACTTTGTGTGAATTCCACTGTCGTCAAAAGGTACAATGTCAGCTATTAGAAACACTAGTTGGTAACTTGAGATCTGATATAAGTGCATACAGTCATTAGATTTTTGTCTGTGAGGTCTTTTGACATACTTTATAAAAATGGTCATTCTGAGACATGTATCTTTTTTTTATAGGCAGCAATGTGCTACGTCCATGTCACAGCCCTGGTGGCAGAATATCTCACACGAAAAGGTGAGGAATGATTCCTGTGTTCTGTGAAATGAACATAAAACCATACAAAGCAGCAAAGACCAGACTTTTTGAGAAAGATTTGGAGTTGGGGGATTTGTGTTTGTGTGTGGTGTGTGTGTATGCATGCGTGCGCACGCGTGTGTTTGTGTGTGTGTTGTTTTATTCTCTGGCATGACATTTGCTTGACTGGGTACGCACATCAGAAATGCCAGTATCAAAAAGAAAAGTGGACGGCATGTTGTCATATAACCTCTTATAATGGCTCCATCTCACAAACACTAGTTAATGGGATTTGCATCTGGGTGCCCCTCACCAGCCAATCTTGAGCTGAAAAGGTTTTATTTTTCCTTAAGATAATTCCCGCTGCAGCTGTTTACCAAACAAAAGGCAGTTGTAACAGGAGCTTGTCAGACAGCACTTTCTGGAAGTGGCCCGGTTGGCTTTCCTGTGTGAGGAGGCAGCCTTGCCGGCTGGAAACCTTGCCCCCCAGTGGCAGGAGATGGCAAGGAGTGCATGCCACCTGTTTGCACGTTCTGTGTTTGTCCCCAGAGTAGCAGGCCATGCGTTCATTCACGGGTTTCTTTTGGTCAGACACCAGTCGCTCGTTTCCATTTCAAAGTCAGTGCAGCCTCAAATGGTGGCGTTTGTTTCTGGAACAGCAAGATTCTTAGAAAAGCTGGTTGTGTGCGCTTGTATACTGGAGCACAGCAGCACCAGATCTGACTGAGGAGTGTGTTTACAAAGTCAGAAATGGTAGAAAGTCACAGATTTCGAGACCAGGGTTGTTTTTTTTTTTTATTTCTGATCCAGCTGGCTATTTGGAATGAAATTTAAGGGAGTCTAGGCTTGTCATACATCAGAGCCTGAAATAGAAAGAAATTCAAGAAGGGCTCCATATTCTCTTGCTACCTGCACATGTCCTGTTGAGACCTATTGTCAGGTAATACATTTCCTCATGTTTAGAAGCAGACATAGCCCTCCGGCGGGAGCCGACCCTCTTCCCCTACAGCCAGAGCACCTGCCAGAGGAGGCGCCAGGGAGGTGAGCCTGAGGGTCGGTCCGGCCCCCGGGGCCCCAGCCGTCCCATCCACATGACTCTCAGAGGTGTGGGGATTTTCCTTTTCAACCCTGCATGGATGGCCTTGGCTTTCCTTCCTCCCTTCTTTCTCTGGGCTCTGTGGTTCGCTGGCAGTCTGTCCCCGTGGGCAAGGAGCAGCAAGCACTTGCGCCACTAGAGCTGAGTTGTGTATCTTCTTCGTGTACTCTGTAGCCTAAAAGTGGGTGATTGGCTTCTGTAATTTTGCTTTTTGTCCACTAATATATCCTCAAGCTCCTAGATTAATGTTTTTCATAAGAGAATCATATGTCTCCATAAAACAAAAACAAGGCTAAACTATGACAGTGGCAGAGAAACTAGACAACCCATGAATGGCTCGGAAACCTGGACTAGTATGGAGCAGGAGAAGCTCTGACTTTAGGACCTACTCCTATAAAACGTGATTTCAAAATACTCTGTGTTCTTTTTCCCGAAATATGGGAGGTCTCAAATGACTTCTGTTTTATTGTGAACAGCCTCTCAAAATAGAGTAATAAGACATTTCAGGTCCTTCTTCACTTGATTATCTTTACCCAACTTACATTGTCCAACTGATGTAAAGCTTTTCCAAGTAACTCCAAGATAAGTAGAGGCTCCAAAGGGGCCATGGTTGCTGTTACCATGTCCCAGGTATTTATTCCACCTCCATTCCCCCTTAGAGAAATGAGTGCCTAGGACCTTGAATAGTTATGTTCTCTGTGATCCTGCTCTCCAGTTGTGGAGAGGAAAGACGGCCTCTCCTTATCCTAGACAGTCAGTTTGGAACCAGCTAAGACAGCCTCTTGGCTGAAGTCTGTGGCTGTTGAGTTATATCTTGTAGACTGTTTCATGAAGGAGAAGGACAAGATCTATCTGAGTTCTGGCTTACCTCCAGCCAGAGTGGGTGAGATGACAGCTTGAAGGAAACAGAGTTATTTATATTTTGAGTCATATATATCTCCTTAATTGGCTTTGGCTTCATTATTTTTCTTGGTATCTGACTACAAATCAAATTATTGTTTATTTGTTATTATTTTATAATTAATTTGATTCGATACCTATTTCAGTTCACTTGCAGTTTATTTAAAGATTGTATACGTTTTAATAAAGGTGGTTGAAAAATAAAAAGAAATGAGAAAAAGAAATTGAGGGCATTGGAGGTTAAATGTTTAGAAGTGATTGAAGAATACCACAGAGTGGCCCCCAGACCTCTCATGGGAATGCTGGCCTGAGACATAGGAGATTTCAAAATCGGTTATTTCATTCAACACAAAAACATACAGGGCAGGAAGAACCCTTGGGATTCGTCCACTTCCAGCTTAGTAACTAACTCTTCGTTGCTGTCTCGATTCTAGGTATGTTTAGACAAGGATGCGCAGCCTTCAGGGTGATTACACCAAACATAGATGAGGAAGCCTCCATGATGGAAGACGTCGGGATGCAGGATGTCCATTTCAACGAGGTGAGTGCTGCAGCTTGCGTGAGTTTTCAGTGATTTGAATATCTCTGCAGCTGCTGTTTACACACTTTGCTCTAACTAAAATAATTCTCCAGGCAACTGAAACAGAGCAGCAAGAGCATCTTGCATTCTTCATTTCTAGGAATCCCTCCTTTACTCCAGGAGGAGACTTAGAAGAGCTGGTTAGTAGCAAAGTGGGCCTGAGAGCTCAAACACTTATGGTAAAAAGTCTGATAGTTTGTCCATAAAATGTCTCATTCTTTCCAGCAATTAATTTTTCCAGTTCACGGTTTTTATTGCTGTTTTAATCTGACTTTTAAATCAGTGTCTCCAACACCAGATGTCTCCCCAGGGCCCCCAAACACTCAAAGCCATGAGAGGCCAGACTGGCTTGGGGGAGGGGCAGCCTGCTCAGGCCAGTTGCTAGGTGCCTCCACTCATGTGTGGTAGCCCAAGTTTTGCCCACAAGACACCTGTCCCACCCCCAGAAGAGACTGAAAAGTTTGACTTTAGTTCATTGTGGCAATTCCTGCAAGATTCTTGACGAATAGGATCCACTTGCAGCCACTTATTTGTAACTAGAGAGTTTTGAAATAAAGCTAGAAATTTGAACAAATGCCAGTTTTCTGCTTGCATTCCCTGAATTTCCTCTTCCATGAAAAGGAAACTCTGCCAGGAGAGTTTTTCATGTGTGCCTGCCTCCCCTCAACCGAGAGCAGAATGCAACAGTCCAGGGAAAGCTTTGCTCATCTTTTAAGGAAAAATGAAATTGTCTGTTGCTTACTGAAAGAAAGAACAGAAAAAGGAATAAATATCTTCTGCCTCTATTATCCTTGTTTTTATGACATGGAGTCCTACAATTAATATTATGGCTTTTCATCATGTTCTTGCCAGTAGGTAGGGCCTTTGAGCAAACATCCTCCGTGACATAAACTAGTTCATGAGTCAAAAGTGTGATCCTGGGAACGCTGGTGTCCCCAAGGCTCTCTCAAGAAGTCTCTGAGATCATTTGCCAACTTAAAGTTTGTGTGAGGCTGGATTTTCTTTGTATACATTATCCAAAACAACACACAGAACAAATTGAATGGAGAAGCAAATATGAGAATCCAGGTTTCTCCTATGAAGTCAGATATTAAAGAGAGTTGCAAAAACATAAAACAGTGCCACTTTTCTCCCTAAATGTGTTTTTGGGAAATGTTATTATTTTTATTAAAAATGTTATTTTTCTTATCATGCAATGGGTTTATTATTATTTAAATTAGTGAATAAATAATTTTACCTTTTTTTCAGCTTTTATTTCTAACATAAATATTGAGTGATAACACTCACATACATAAAAGTTCTTAGTAATGTTTAAGGAATTCTCAATAATTTTTTGATATATAAATGGGTCTTAAGCCATAAAAGTTTAAGAACCACTATCATAACTTGTCTATTCTCAAATGACCCTCTAAATTAAAAACTGAACACGAGAAAGGAAGATAACACGTTTTGAATGTATTTAGTATTTAAATGTCAAAATAATTTTAACCATAGTAGATAAAGTTTTTGAAGTATCCTGAAAAATAAAAAAAGTTGGTTATTACATGGCGTTCACAGTTCAGCTGTCTCTCCACCTTGAAACGCCTGGACAGATGGTACTTTTTCATTTTTTACTCTGAAGTGTGACACCCATCACTGAGGTGACAGGGTCATGTGTCCTTGGCTTTGAACTTCTCAGTTCAGGGTGAGTTTTAACTGGGTTTTTTCCTGGGAAGAGGCTCAAATGGGCTGTCTCTGTGATGAAGCCACATTTGTCCCTCATGCCAGGTCAGACCTCTGTGGTGTGTCGTTCTGTTTGATTTCATGAAGGAAAACGATGTCAGGAACAATTACAGATTGGAAAATAAACAGTTCTCAGGAACTCGTCCTGCAGGGATGATAAAATGAAGCTCAAGTTTGCTCATCTGATTAAGACACAGACTGGAAGAATCGCTACAGCCCAGGGAATTAACTTATGAAATCAAGTGTAGACTCAATTGGGGAAATTTGTGAATGTGATAGGGATAACTTTATCAGTGATTTTCAGAACATGGATTTTCCACCCTGTCCTTATAGCATAAGGTGGTAAATCTTTAACAAAGTCCACAGTACACAATGATCTATAATGATTAGGATGAGACACACTGGGGTTATAAAGTCCTGAGCAAGCCCTGCACATCAGAACTGAAACTAGCTGGGAATGGAAAGAATAACGTGTGTTTCTGAAAGCCAGGGAAACAGATAGTGCCACTTTCATTTTTGTTCAGCTATCAAAATGTTTTAAGAAAAAGAGAAAGTTGAAAATCTCTGTTAGAAAAGGGAATAGGTATATAACACATAGCTTAATAAAAATCATTATCCTTTTAATCTGCATTATTAGATATATTTAAATGTCTTTAATGCTCTCTTAACATGATTTTTAGATAAAAATATACAGTTCTCTTCTCAGTAGGTCTCAGATGAGTTTTTATTGGTCACAGTTCATCTTTTCTGATTCTGACCTCAAGAACAGACTCCCTCCCAGCTCCTTTTGATTAGATAAAGAAAAACATCCCATTTTTGCTTGTAATTTTATTTCGCAAGTTGGATTCCATGCAGACTAAAGAATTCTGAGTCCCGTATGGTGTCAAAATTCTGCACAACCAGTATAGCTTGAGATCTGTCCCTCATTATCCTAGACAATTAGGGTCCTGGAAGAAAATAGATGGCATATAGGGGAAATTGAAGAAATCTAATAAAGGGACTATTTTTGTAAAGTTCAGTCAGGGTTTAGGAATATTGCAATATCCTTGAGATTAGCAGCAGCTGGGTTACCACCCCTCAACCTGGAAACTAAGCAGGGGAGAGAGAAAAGCTACACAGAGGGGCTGCCTGATAGGACCTGTGGGTTTTATTTAGGGAAGGACTCAATCTCGGCGCCCTGGCAGAAAGCAAGCCAGTGAGTAGCCACCCCACCTTCACTCTCCACCTGATCCCCAGTGTCCCACTGGGCCTTCCATTAGCTGACCCAGCCAGGAGCCAGAGGACAGGGAGCCCAGCATGCAGGCCAGCAGTCCTGGGGCATCAGCCCCACAGAGCACAGAGCAAGAGAGGACAGGACAGGCCTGACAGGACTGAAAGGGGGCTCTGGAGGGAAAATGGAAAATGCAGTCCATACTCATTATTCACCCACTTGCTGACATTTCTTTGTAACCCCCCAAATCAGTATTTATCGAGGTGCTTTTATGATCATTTGAGGACATGCACAGAGTGACAAAAAATTTGAGCTTACCCATTCCTAGTTGAGATAGAACAGAGTAATAATACTCTGCCTCCTTGTTTCAGCTCTCATGCTGAAAACAGCTGTCCTTTTCTGTTTAGTAGCATGTGTTTCACATCTTTGTGCCTTTTGTTGGTGATTTTGCCGTTTAAAAGTATAGTGCCACAGTACTGTGTAATTTTTCTGAGCACAGGAAGGCGGTGATGTGCTTTACAGAGAAAATACTTGTGTTAGTTGAGATAAGCTTTCAGGCATGAGTTTTAGTGCTTTGGGCTATGATTTCATTGTAAACCAACAGTGTATACTAAATCAGGTGTCTTTAAGGAGAAACACAGGTAAAACACAATTTTGTACTGATTGATTGTTGAAAATTTTGTGACCAGAGGCTCTCAGGAACCTAACCCTATATTTCCGAAGGCAGGGTGGTTCAGTATTCACTAGTTCATTGTTCATAGTGACTTTATACACTGTAAGTACCACAATAATGAAAATGAAAATCAGTGGTATCTGGCACATTCAACTGTTGTTTCACATAGCAGCAACTATCGCCATTGAATATAGCAAATATTATATGAAGTTAACAGGGTAAGTTTCTGTCTTATATTAGCTAATTTGTTTCTATTCAAAAACAGCTGCCAGTAACAAACATAAAATGTTTACATCCATAGAACATCCCAAGCAAAAAAGATATTAACAGAACACATTGGATGATTCCTCTATGTGTGCCTCATCCAAGCTTGGTGATTGTAACTGGTAAAGTTGTCTAACCATCCACTTATTCCTTGACCAAGAGTGCCTTTAAAACCATGGAAGTTACATAACATGTCCTTACTATTATGATTCCCTCAAACAACAGTAGGGAGTAGTAAACTTGGCCCATGGAACATCTCTAATGTTCTACTCTTAGTTCAGACCAGGATATATCCCCCTATTGCATTATGCAAATATTTGCTGAGCTTCCTTGCCACTGTGCTAGGTGCTAGAGATACAAAGGTGAGCAAAATGTGGTCCCTGCCTTAGCAAGCTATACTGATTTGTTGCTTTCTTTTCAAGATTAATAGCTAAAATACTGCCCCCTTACACTATGAATTACAAGTTGTCTGAGTTCTTTGTGAGCAATTGCTCCTCTCTGCATCCCTGATTCCCTGCACATTTCTTTATCAGCACACTTACCACCATCTTTTATAATCTCTTAATGGGCCTGTCTCCGCAGTAGACTCAGCTCTATGAGAGCAGGAAGTGCTTTATCCACTTGAATGTTAGCTTTCCCAGTACTACCCAGAGACACACTAACTACTGGTAAATAAACTAATCCCCGCTGCTCTTAATTCAGGGTGTCTACCCTTGTGACAGGCCCTACCCTTTATTTACAGTATTACAGAGGATGCAAACATGTTAAAAGGTAAAGCCTTAAAAACATATTAGCAAAATGAATCTAACAATATATAAAAAAGCGAACTGCATCCCGACCAAGTGGGGTTTACCCTGGTAATGCACCATTGGTTCAACATTGAAAAACCAATCAATATAATTTAAAATGTTAACAGAATAAATAAGAAAAATCATATGACCATCTCAATAGATGCAGGAAAATATCACTTGAAAAATTTAACATTCATTCATGATTTTTTAAAAAAGGAGTAGAAAGGAACTTTCTCAACCTGAAAAGGTTATCTACAAAAAAATTTACAGCTAACATTATACTTAATCTTGAAAGGCTGAATGCTGTCTCCCTAAAACTGGGAAAAAGACAAGAATGTCTGCTTTTGTCACTCTATGCAACATTGTGGTGTAGATTTGAGCCAATGTAGTGAGGCAAGAAAAAGAAATCAAACTCTCTGTTCACATAAGATGCAGTTTTCTTTTGTGACAGGAAATCCCAACAAATTTACAGAAGAAGCTACTAAAGCTATTGAGTTCAGCAAGATACAGGATATAAGATTAATATACAAAAATCATTTAACCTTCTTTTTAGGGATTATTATACCATTGTTTCACTGTATTATTAGTTATTATATAGTTCTTACAAACATATTAGATGACTTTCACTCTTATTCAAATTTTATTCCCTTGAAAAATAAATTATCAAAACTTACAAATAGTACTATTTATAATAACATTAAATAAATAAAACAGGTATAAATCTGTATAGATCTATATGATAAAAACTATAAAACACTGATGAAAGAAATAAAGGAAGACCTAAATAAATGGAATGAAGACTTAATATTGTTAAGATGTCACTTCTCCCTAAATTGATTTATAGATTCAAAGCAGTCCTGATTAAACTCCCATCTAGAGTTTTGGTAGAAATGACACACTGACTAAAATGTAGATGGACAGGCAAAAGAACTTGACTAGCCAAACCAATTTTGAAAAGTAAGAAGAGTCATGTTACCTGATTTCAAGATGGTTCTCAACAATAAGAAAATCAACAACCCAGTAGAGTTGTAGAGAAGTGAGCAAAAGATTTGAATAGACATTTCACCAAAGCTACACAGATGACAAATAAGCACATGAAAATTTACTCAATACCATTAATTAAACTCCCTCAAATGGACTCAAACAATAAAAGTTGAATAAATTAGTTCCCATGAGGAAATTGCACAGAGAGATTGACAGCAGTCAGTCTAAACATTTAACAAAAGTTAATGATACAGTTTCTTTGGGATGGAGGAGGAGCCCTCTGCTTTGTTACTAAGGCAGACAGGCCCCTGTCTGGCCATGAGATGGGTACCAACCCGTTAAGCTACAGGCTGCCTTTCTAATGTCCGGTCTGGTGAATATACTTTTATCCCAGCATTCCAAGCTGGGTTCACCCAGATTGGCCTGTTTAGGTCACATGTCCACCCATGATGAAACAAGGACTGGCCAGGAAATACATTTTTGCTAATTAGTTTAAACCTGAGCCACATGCCCCAACCCTTGAGTCATGGGCAGTGTTAGCTTCTTCCACAGTTTAAGGACTTTAATGGAGGCAGGGTGACTATCCAAATTCAATAAATAGAAATTTCCAACAGAAGAAGGAAAGGATGTTGGTAATACAGGCATAGTGTCTACCACATGCCATCACTGAATTGTTCTGAGATGTTTAGTTTGGGTTGAAGTCATGCTTAGTAATGCTCCATGTTCTGAGATGTTTAATTTGGGTTGAAGTCATGCTTAGTAATGCTCTATGTCTCAGTATGATCATTGTTCCTCATAAAAGAAATTTTTTTTTCAAATTTATAAAAAGAGAGCTAAGAACAAATGTTAAGAGCCTTTGTGAAGCTATCAGTGTCAGTTTTTTTCTTGCAATTAACTATTAAATAGCCGTAGAATGTGACTCTTTTGCTTATAAACATGATTGAAAAATGACTCATTTGAAAAGAACATAGTGATGGGTTGTTACAAAGGTAGAGGTCAGTGTTTTAAATATTCCATATTTTGAAATGTCGCTTCTAGCTGTCTTCACCAGTTATGCATTCTGCAAGGAATACAATACCATGTTCCCTGTAACACTCTTTTCTGGCCGGTGGCCTTCTCCTTTGAGCAGGACGTGCTCATGGAGCTCCTAGAGCAGTGTGCAGATGGACTCTGGAAGGCTGAACGCTATGAGCTGATCGCCGACATCTATAAACTCATTATCCCCATTTACGAGAAGCGGAGAGATTTTGAGGTACCTGTTTGGTTTTTTTCCCATTTGATTCCAGAGGACAGTGGAATGGCACATATCCTTAGACCTTTTCACATGCAAAGAGAGTAAGCAAGCCATGATCAGAGATAAGCAAGTGACCTCTGACCCTCCATGTGGTCACCTTGTCATCACCCTGGAAGTCACCACCCTCAGCCATCAGATGTCACTCACTTAGGCCCCACCTCTACTCAGACCCCAAATCTCAAACAGTGATTGGTAGTTCTGGCACTTCACTTCTGAAAGGTTTCCAAGGGTGGCTCCATAGTGTAGTGGTTAGCACGTCTGCTTTACACATAGAAGGACCTGGATTCACGCCCCAGCTGGAGCCACAGACTATACCCCAGTGCACCAGGCCCTGGGGGCTCCAGGCCCGGGTGCCCGCCGCAAGCGTGTGGCAGGAGACACCCTGCATTCTGAGATCCAGTTCTTAAGGGGAAACGGCAACATTCATAGATCAGGGGTAGAAGTGGGGTGGGGGGAAATTAAAGAGGGGGAAAAAATTTTAAAAGAAAGGTTGCCAGGAACAGAGTTATTATCAGCAGTTGCCGTTTTTCTCAGAACTCTTTTATACTCCATCCTTCTTAGGCTGGGGAAATCATCCAGTTTAACATATCCAATCGCGTAGGAAAAGCAAAAGCAAAGACTAAAAATGCCATTAAAAGACTTTATCATCCCCAACATTTCATGTTAGGCTGGAAAACAAATTGCTTACAGCATTGTGGAAGGATGGCCCTCAGGCAGGAAACATTGCAATTCAGAAATGATCAATACCAGTTGTATAATCAAAATACATTCTTAATTTTTCTTTTTAACTGAATTCCAAGGATTTTTCACCCTCATTTGTTATCTTAAAACTGATTCTACTAGTTGCAAGTAGGAAGAAATTTTTTTCCCCCTGCTTTCCAGAGGCTAGCCCATCTGTATGACACACTCCACCGGGCCTACAGCAAAGTGACCGAGGTCATGCACTCGGGCCGCAGGCTTCTGGGGACCTACTTCCGAGTGGCCTTCTTCGGACAGGTGAGCCTCCTCTCTGTTCTGTTAGTTGTCCCAGGTTCTCTTTTTAAAAAATCTATAAATTGTATTTTGTAAATTTTCTGCTTTCTATAAATGTTAATTTGATGAATTTATTATATTTAGTATGATTCTTATCTTTCTCAGTAGTAAACATTTTGCTTTTTTTTCTTTCTTCCTGTCTTTTTTTTATTACTTTCTTAAGGCAGCGGTAAGTTCTCCCTTCATAAGACTTTTTTAGCGGCATCTTTGGTACTTCAGTGTGGTTTGCAAATTTCCTTTGCAAGTCTGTATGCATATATGTCCAGTCATTACAAACTCCAAAAAAAAATTAACATTTTATTCCATTTACAGAAATAAATCATCTGTTTTCTCATACATCTATACTGCATGTATTAAACCAAAATTAAGACTTTCTAGTTTCTTTTGTCCCTGTGCATCTCTTTTATAATATCTGCACAAGTATATTTACCATTGTAATATTTCAGAAACCCCATATGAAAGGGTTAATTTAAAATTAACTGAACATTTAACCTCCCAGTCTCTAACATGATTAAATAGTATAAATTATAATCCATTTATTTAGGGTGTATGGTTTTCTGTGAGCATAATATAACCTTCAATTTATCCTGTTATTGTCTTTTGTAACTTTATAGCAATACCAGTTTACAGACAGTGAAACAGATGTGGAGGTAATTACAATAAATGCTTAAAAAGCAAATAATGTAGTGAAATTACTGCATCTAAACTCGTAGTTTGATGTGGGTGTTTTTTGTTTCATGTTAGTCTGCATTTTTTTTTTATATGTATACTGTGTTTTTGGCACCATTTTCTCTTTTTTTATTTTAGATGAGAAACATTTTTTAAAATTTATTTCAAATGTTAACCTCAATCTGGACTTTAAATTTTCAACCTTTTTCACTTCCCGTTCAGTTCTTAGCCTTGTTGTATTCAGACATGATTGGTGCTAAAACAGATGACGATAATGAAAATATTGGTGATATGACAGCAAATATGACTGGTGATAATGAAAGTACTTTCTGATATTATGTTATAGCCCTTTAACATTTTTCTCATAAGTAAAGCAAAATAGAATTTACACAAACTTTACATAGCTTTTGCTGAACCTACTCCAGACCCAAATGCTTCCATTTATGGCACAATCCTGAGTAAGTGGGAGCAGTCAGGAGAAGGGATATGTTTGTATTTCTGAGGCCTGCCTACAGCAGGCTGCTGAATCAATTTTTAGCGAGTTCTGTTTCTTGGGAATGTGAAACAGGCTTGAATCTCATCATCAGACTTCATTGAGAGTACACATTCTTGAATCTGCAGTCTTTCATTTCACTCAATACCTAATGACAGCACTCTTGAATGAGTTTGCAATTTTGTGTTTCCCCTTTATCTTTGCACCCAGATTTCATATTATTATCATTTTCCTTTCTATTGGGAAAGCCTTTTTAATTAGGATTTTATTTTAGAATCATTCCTCTTTTTTTTTTTTTCTCAACCCTATAACAAAAGAACACTTCCTGGATAGCCTTGGCCTTGTTTTTGGGGACAGGCCTAATTGTGCTCTGTGTCACAGGGATTCTTTGAAGACGAAGATGGAAAAGAGTATATTTACAAAGAACCCAAACTCACGCCTCTGTCAGAAATTTCTCAGCGACTCCTTAAACTTTACTCAGATAAATTCGGTGCTGAAAATGTCAAAATGATACAGGATTCTGGCAAGGTATGACCATGCTTGGAAACACTTCATAGCAGTGTAATATTGTTTTGATTACGTACAATTAATGTGTATAGAAAAATATATGTATAGAAAAAAGGTATCTGGAAAAAAAGACCCAGGAAAAAATTAAGAATGGTTGGTCTTGAGTGGCAAGTATATTTTTTCTTCTCAATACCATTCTGTTCTCTCCAGATGCCCTTCATTAAGCAAATCTTTATTCATCATTTTAAAAGGATATTCTTTTACAAAATAATTAATGCCTGAAAGGATATGCCATTTTTCATCTAGATATTTAGAAACTGTAAAAGGAGGGCCCACAGTTCTGTTTCTCACTGCACTGTTTTCTTGCACTTAGCATGGTGCCTGACATATTGCCTGACACTCTGACTGAATGTTGGATGTCTGGACAGATGGACCGGCAGGCGGACAGATCGAAGAATGAACTAACTAGCCAGCACATGTATAGGAATGAGACCTACCTTCTAGGAAGAGAGACTGTCCTCTACAGTACTGGTCTCATGACGACACTTTCTGAACCTACTTTTTTTTTTCCTGTATATTTATGTGTCCCACTGTCCCCAAAAAGTCAGGTATCCCTTTGCTTCCTGAAACACTTATTCTCCTCCAGCTCAGCTTCCAGCAGTGGTAAGCTCTGCCTCTTTCTGAGTCCACCTTTAGGAGGCTCCTTAGTTCACTTTCCATCCTGAGCCTGGCTTTGGGGTGAGTACTCTGTCTGGAATCTCTTTCCTTAGGACTGTTTGTTTTCTCCAAAGAAGAATCTCCCTTAGGACTGTTTGTTTTCTCCAAAGAAGAATATCCCAGTCTCCTGCCCATGTGATAGGGAGGGGACAAGGAAAGGGGTGAATTCTGAATTCTGGATGCACAAAACAAGCAACAGCCGAAGGTTCCAGGTTCGGCCTGCAGCCTTTCACCTACTCGCCCTGTGTTCTGCTCTATACCTCATCTTTGTTTTCTGCTGGTGATCCCACTTAGACTTATTCCAGACCAGTTTCTCCAAGGAACATTCTCTTCTCTCTTGATGGATGGGGGCTAGGGAAGGGAACTCAGGGTTCTGCCACTCCAGATAGATTTGGGGCCACGTGCTCTGGTTTCTGCCCCACACCTCTCCTGGTCACCTTAATTCTAGTGCTGGACTTGACAGATATCAGTCTGTTCAGGCTGCTATACAAGACCCATAGACTTGGTGGCTTATAAAAACAACAGAAATTTATTTCTCATAGTTCCAGAGGCTGGGAAGTTGAGGCTCAAGATGCAACAGATTCGGTGTCTGGTGAGGTCTTTCTTCCTGGTTCATAGTTGACGATGTTCTCACTGTGTCCTCACATGGTAGAGAGGGGTGAAGGAGCTTTGCGGTGTCCCTTTTATAAGGGCATTAATCCCATCATGAGGGTTGTACCCTCATGACCTAATCACCTCCCACCGTCTAAGATTACAACATATAAATTTGGGGTAACATAGACATTCAGTCTATAGCAGCAGACTTCTTGGGTGTCCTCCAACCCACACGTTGCCTCTTTTCATGGGAGCTTGGATTAGAACTTTCTCCGCTCTCCCAAATTAGATAGCACACCTCTGTTCACCTGCCTTCCAGAAATTCGTTGAACTCTCTCATCCACTGCTGTCTTCTGTCCTCTCTTCATGGTCCTTGCAGGTTAATTCTCTACAGTCATTTTAACAGCATTGCACAAAGGAAAAGAGATATACATGTGCTGTTGGTTTGTTTTTAACCAGAAACCTTAACACCACCTTGTTAAGGCCTACTTCTTCCTAGACCAACTTACTCAAGTCCAATTTGCCTTTTTCTCTGAAACCTAAACCTTTTGTCCAGGTCAAGTTATGGCTGTAACATTATAACCTTTTTTCAAGGTTCTCATGCATCATTCTTCCTCTCTTCATGTGTGGTCCTTGATGCGGCAGCTGAAAAGCTGCCTAGGTCTTCTTCTAAACACAGTTCTCTGTTCCTTCTGCTGATATATACATACATACAACCTTGAAAATGGAGACTAGGAAAATACCACTTAAAATATTCAAGAATGTTTGTTTCCACTGCTTTTAAATTGTTTCTGCTAAAGAGAGTTACATTTAATAGGTTCGAATACAATTATAGTGATTGGCCAAATGGCTTTTTCTTAAATAGAAATAATAACTCATGACTATATTTTCTTAACTTCCAAAGGTTAAGGCACTTTCACATCTATTTTTTATTTTTTTTCACAAACATCTCTGAGAACAGTGGTGCATGATAATTTGAGACCAGTAAAGCCATCGTGGCCTGCCCAGATTCCAGTAAGGTCTCCAGTTTTTCGGACAGTCATTTCTTGCATGTCCCCTTTTACTGTTCTAGAAGCTTAAATACAATTAATATGTGCAAAACAATTTGTCTCCTGAATAATTAGCTTTTGTTTCTTTTTTTTGGAAAATGCCTATGTGTAATCTTCTAGTGTGTCCCATAAGTTAGAGCACCACTAATTTCAGCACTGTAGTTTTAAAAGCATTTATGTGCTGAATTAATCAGGAACTAAACTTATGGTTAGACTAGTCTTAAATTAGTCTGTACCTGTATTAAATTAATTTACATCTGTTTCCATCTAGTCTGTGTACAGATTAATTATAATTTTCAGACCTAGGTTTTAAACATTATTACTAAAATAAACATGTCACTGTCATAAAGGAAAGAGTGGGGATTCTTCTAGATTAACCAAGACTAAAAAGACATAACAACTGGATGTAAAATGTGTTCATTGATTAGATTCTGTTTCAAGCAGAAATAGCTATAGATGACATTCTGGGGACGTTTGAGAAATTTTAATACAGACTGGGTATTGGGTGGTGTTCAGGAGTTAATGTTAGTTTTGTTAGGTATGATAATGTGTTGTGGTTATAGAGGAGAATGTCCTCCTGTTTATAAGATGTTGGCTGAAGTTGCATGATGTGTACCACTTACTTTGAAATGGTTCAGGTAGGAAAAAAAGTCTATACGCGTAGATGTATGTGTATGCATATTTGAAACAAATAATAGCAACGTATTAGCAATTGTTCTAAGTAGTGGGTATATAAATGTTCTTTGTACTGTTTTTTCCCCCAACTTTTCTGAATTTTTCCAAAACTTTTATTAATAGAAAGTGGAAAAACACAGCTTAGGTAAGCTTTAAAAGAGTTCTTCAGACAGCACCAATCTCACATTTCATTTATTCGTTTAAAGGTCAACCCTAAGGATCTGGATTCCAAGTATGCGTATATCCAGGTGACTCACGTGATCCCATTCTTTGATGAAAAAGAATTGCAAGAGAGGAAGACAGAGTTTGAAAGATCTCACAACATCCGCCGCTTCATGTTTGAGATGCCCTTCACTCAGGCTGGGAAGAGGCAGGGCGGGGTGGAGGAGCAATGCAAACGGCGCACCGTCCTGACAGGTACAGCTTCCCTGGCTTTCCTGAGGGACCACATCCAGACGTCAGCCTGGAAACCAAGACAGAGCTGTCTGGAAGGAATCTTCGAGCTTGGTTAACTTTTCCCAAATATTCATTTCAGTTTAATGTTTATCTAATGTCTGCTTTTGAATACTCATGACATTTTTCTGTTTATCTGTTTGCATTTTCTTCCCCCAGACCAGAAGTTCATATCCAATGTCAAATCACTTACCCTTAGAATCTGATGAAAACAGTTGGCCCTTATCTCCTCAGAATGCTTTCACACACAATTTCAGGTGATTTACCAACTCCTGAAACCCACATGGACCTCTTAGGGCTGTGGCCCACAGGTCAGAAACCCCTGCACACAGTCCTACACCTGTCTCACAGAAAGAAACCCCTTATGATCTCTGTCACACAGATTCCAGCATAAACCTACTCAGAGATTTTAAGATGAGTGAACAAATGGGACATAAGGCTGAATCCTACTCACCTGATCTCTGAGAGTGGTTAGCCATCCTCAGCTTGAACACCTCCAGTACTAGGAGGCTCACTGCATTCAGAGGCCACCTATTCAGTTAGGGTTAGCAACATGACTGGGGTAACTTAAAACACTTTTTTAGCTTTAAAAAAGTCAGTAGGGAGACCTGTTCAGAAGGCCAAGTGCGTCTATGTGTACTAACTAGCGACGTTTTTCAAGGAGTGGCCATGATTCCATCGAACCAGGAAAGCATCCACTCACTACTTGTCTAGAAGTCAGCATTGTCAAGTGTTCCATGTGGACGATCATATGACACATCATAATAATAAAAGTTAAGGTGCTGCATTTTGGTTGAGGCTCCGCTCTCACCATCGAATTGTACACTTTAAATAGGTGAATTATGTGTGATATGATTGATATCTTAGTAAAGTTGTTCACAAAGTAAGAATATGGCTCATTATAAAATAGCTCAGAGCAGCATATTGCAGAGAATTTTTCATCCTTCCTACCTAAAAGGGACCTAGGATAAAAGTTAAAATTAAAAATAAAAACAAACAAACAAAAAAAACCCTAAGTTGTTAAAGAAAGAATCCCTATTCCTGCTCTTAGAATAATAAAATAACATGTAAAGCATGTTATTGTCTCTTCCCCATATATCAATGGATTGCTTTTCTAATGGACGTAGAAGCACATTCTTCTTATTAAGATAACTACATTTCTAAAGGGAATCATTTTATGAGAATTATCAGCTTACAGTGTTTATCACTATAGCTGTGATCACCTTAAATCAGTGCTTATCAACAGTTGTTCCTGGATGTGCAGCATCAGCATCACCTGGAAGCCTTTTAGAAATGAAAATTCTCAGGCCCCAACCAGACCTATGAATCAGACACTCTGGGGATGGGGCCTAGCTAACAAGCCCTGAACAATTCTGATGCCACTCAGGTTTGAGAACTGCTTTAAAAAATCTTCATCCCCTGACGAATCAGGGCCAGAATATTTTATTATGATTGTTCTGTCTGCTCAGATAGCATACTGACTCATAACAGTTATTACCATAGGGTGTTTTCCCTGGGCAGATTTCCTTCAGGAATACAATTTACATCTTGTCACAGAACTACTTTAGATTAGATAAAAGACTTGAGCAAAGCTCTGTACCTGTCAGAACAGAGAGGACCAAGAGTAACTCCATTGCAGAGAGAGGCCAGGTAGACACATATGTCTTTGGGGTGGGAAATAATCACCTTGCACTCAGCTGGGAGACTGCGAAAGTATGGGCAGTGCAAAGCCTGAGCCTGGGTCCTGCAGACACACATCATAGTTTCACTGTGTGACCTTGAGCAGGTCACTTAACCTCTCTGTGCCTTAGTTTCCTCACCTGTAAAATGATAGTTGTACTATCCAACTCGTATTAAAGAATTTTATAAATCATACCCAGGAAGGGGAAAAATGTATTTCACTTTGCTAGATTTTATCTATTATTGAGCACCTTGCCTGTGAGATTGATGACCAAAAAGGCATTGTGGTATGACAAAACACAAAAATAAGGGTGTAATTCTTGCCCTAAAAGATCTTAAAATATCTAAAGGGAGGGAAGGAGGAGATAGAAGTAAAGGAGGTCAAATATTTGGTGACGGAAGGAAATTCAACTTTGGGTGGTAAACACACAATGTAATATACATATGAAGTATTTTTGAATTATGCATTTGAAACTTACTTAATTTTATTGACCAGTGTCACCCCAAAAATCAATTCTAAAAAAAATGTCTAAAGGACAGTTACTGAGCAGTGTAAAGTTTTAGAGAAGACATTAATAAAATGCTACTGAGAGCATGTAAAATCTATCAACCTTTAGTTAAAGATTCACAGACCAGGATAACCTGAAGACTTTGAACTTGAGTTTTCCTTCATGTTATTAATACATTAGTTTCAAATCTGACCTTTGGCCTTCCCAGTTGTGGGGGAGCCCCAACCCTTCCTACTCTCTGAGTCCAGCAAGGGCTCACTTTCCTGGGTAGTTCAGACAACTTCAGTTTGTGATCATTTAAGATCTCCCTCCAGGCCCCTTCAGCATAGATTTCTGAGCTCGTCTCCCAACCTGATGCCCTGTCCCTTCTTTCATGGAGCTCCTGCACTGGAGTTTCTTCCCAATCACAACGCCGGAGTCGTCCAAGTTAAGCCCAGACTCCCACTCAGGTTGGTCATATTCTCCTGCCCTTCACCTTCTATTCAGTCAGATCAGACCATATTGTCACTTCTCAGCCATCTCTTCCTCACCCTTCTTCCTGAACTGCAAATCACTAGTGTGGGCAGTTTGCTAATGAGGTAATACTCGCTCAGTCCGTCACCTAATTTTCCACCTTCTAGGCCACTTTTCTCTTTCATTTAATCATTTGGGCAGTAATACATGTATTAATTCAGCAAAATTTATTGAGCACCAGCAGTATTCCAACTTGGCATAATAACAACAACAACAACAAAAAGATCTCTTTCTTGTCCTATGCTAGATTCTAGCAAAAGGAGACAAATGATAAACAGTGAACATAATGGGTACCCGTGTTGGAAAGTAATGTACTTTGAACAAAAGCTGAAGGCGATTGGAAATGTGGGATTGAGGGGAAGGGTTGCAGTTTAAATAGGGTGGCTGGGGAAGGCCTCACTGAGGAGGTGACACTTGAGTCCAGACTTGAAGGAAGTGAGGAGGTAAGCCATGCAAACATGTAGCAGTTTCAGAAAAGGCCAACGGCAGGGGTCTCTATGCCTTGCACATTCAGGGGACAACCAGCAGGTCGGTATGGCTGGAGCTGAGCAAGGAGGAGAGACAAGTCCAGGAAAGGAAGCCAAGGGGGCTTGTAAGCAGCAGTGCCCAGTTTTTGTCACACTATCAAAGGAGCCCTTGGTTCAAAGAGGATTTATCAATCCAAATGCTCCCACTTATAAACTTTGTGTCCTCAGTCTGTGGCCATGCCTCTCTGAACAAGCCCAATCCTGTCTTATCCCGGAAGCTAAGCAGGGTTGGGCCTGGTTAGTACTTGCATGGGAGACCACCTAGGAAGACCAGGTGCTGTAGGTGTAAAAAATAAAAAACAAGAGATTGTATGCTGACAAGGTCCTTGCCATCTGTGAGGTCAACCAAGGGTTGCCTTGCCTAAAACAACAACAACAACAACTTTATGTCCTCAAGGAACACAAAAGAAATAGCAGGCATGAACCCTTGACTTTAGATTGATAAAAAACATTTAGACACTAGATCAGGCCTGTGAGTGTGTGACAAATGAGATTGCATCGAGTTTACTGTCTCCAGCTTGTGCAGATTTCTGGTGGCCTGTCACAACTCTGTGTTCTATGTGGAGCTAACCTGCTTTCTCATACTGTTCTAAGTTCTTTCTGCATAACATCCTCCTCCCAGTCTCTCACTTAATAATAATGAATCTAAACTCAACACCTGCATCTTGTTTTTACATGTTAAAAAATAAAATAAGCTTTTAAGTATACATATACAAGTCTATTAGAAAATATATGTTAAATGATAATATTATAGCTATTAATATATCATATAAAGCAACAAGGTAGAAATTCGAAACAGACCCCAGTTAGAACCAGCTATTTTCTCTGTTCATTTTTAAATTTAACTCTTTGGTGTTGATAAATGCAGGTGTCTTAATATGATAAATGAAAAGGTATTGATTTTGTTGGTTAAAAAATGTTATATAAGAAAAAGTAAATATTTTTATTTATTTTTTATTTATTTGTTTTAAAATATCAGTGCAACTTTAACAGTTTATAAATTTCTAGTTCATAAAATACTTGGAAATATATTCTTATTTTTTATTAATTTCTCTGATTTGTGAAGACTTAGGCATGTGATTCATAGTTGTTCTGTGGAGAAAAATGAATCTTCTTAAGAATATTTTTATGAACTATTTTCTGGACTTAATCTGTATGTGATATATCAAAACTGTTTAGTCTTTTTTATATTTCCAAAACCATCTTATATCTACTAGCTCATTCAAATCTCACAACTTCCAAGAAAGGCAAATCATTCATGGATGAAAAAATTCAGGAGGGAACAATAAAGTGACATCTTCAAAAACACTTCTCACATAATGTCAACAAGGACCCAACTCACTTGACTTTATATGATACAACCTATCATTAAACATACACAGTGATAAAGAAAGACAATATTCTGATTCCACAAAATACTGGCATAAGACTTTGGCAAGCTTTGGTTCCTTACCTGTAAAATGAGAATAATAATTACTTCTACCTCAATAATGGTAAAGGTCATGAAGTCTGTGGAATAAATCTGGGACCCCTTCCTCTGCAGCAATACACTGCTTCCCTTATGTGAAGAAGCGGATACCAGTCATGTATCAGCACCACACCGACCTGAACCCCATCGAAGTGGCCATTGACGAGATGAGTAAGAAGGTGGCTGAGCTCCGGCAGCTGTGCTCCTCAGCCGAAGTAGACATGATCAAACTGCAGCTCAAACTCCAGGGCAGCGTGAGCGTCCAGGTGAGCCGGGCACCAGAGCAAACCACAGTACAGAAGAAAAGGCTCCTTTAGGTCTTGGAAAATTTCAGGTCGTTTATACCAGCCAGGTCTGGTGCAGATCTTGGCTTTACCAGGGGTTCCTGCTGTTACCTCCCCTCATTGTCCACTGCAGTTTTTCCTGATACAAAAAGGAGCAGTAGACTTAGGGTACCACCCTGACGCCACCTGCAAGAGTCATTCTCACTAAGCTGTCTGCCAGTGGCAGGAGACTGCTCTCCATACTAACCTGGTTTTTCATAATTTAGGGAATTCTACTTGCCTAATTGGAAGCATTAAGACTCTTCTAAATGTAAAGAAGTGTGGGTAGCTCTAGGTTTTCTTATAAAACTAATATTTTCTGGTTTCTATGAAAATTTATCTGAAAAAGTACCTTAAGTTTTATTCTCTTAATGATACCTTTTGATTAACAGAAATTCTTCATTTTAATATAGCCCAATAGATAATTTTTTTTTTCTTTACTGGTAGCATTTTCCCTGTCCTCCTTAAGAAATCTGTTCTTAAACATGTTTCAGAGATGCTCTCTTAAGTTTTCCTCCTCTGTTTAGTGTTCCTATGGAGACTTGCAGTCCATCAAGAATTAATTTTTGTGTGTGTGGTAGCAGGTAGAGGTCAGAACACATTTGTTTTCCATTTAGCTATCCAAGTGGTGTGTACCATTTACGGAAAAGATCATCCTTGATCTAAGTACTGATTATACAAACTTGTTCAGTTTACGAAAACTTACCCAACTCTACACTTCCATTATATGCACTTTTCTGTTTGTATATTATTTCAAAAATACATTTTGAAAAAGGTTTCCAACATATAGTTTCTTAGGAAATTGGTAAATTTCCAGGAACCAGTATGCTTTATTGATATGTTTAAGTGTATGTAAATAATTCGAGCACATGTTTTATGTGTGTTTGTGTGTGTGTATCTCCAATTCTCTTCCCTTTCCAAAAGGGTATGTTTATGAAAGTTAAATGTAGATCGTAATACATAGATTTTGGGCTTTTCTTAGTCTGTTTTCTAAAATAAGCTTTGTCAACTTTTTATCAGATCCATGCTGAGTTGCTGCCTAACATTTTCTAAATGACATTCACCACAAAAGTATTTAAAGGTATTTTCAACCTCTTATGGCCCAAAAGACATAGATGCCAAAATATGTTACCATATAAATATAATAAACATTCCAGCAACATGAGTGATTACATATTGGGGCCATAAGCCACAATCTTCTGTAGATAAGAACACACTCCGTAACGTGACCAGGGGACATCCAGCTTCTATCAAAAGTGCAGAAGAAGGGTGTGGGCACCAGTAAAAGGTGGAGCTGGACGAGTTGCGCTTTCTAAAGGGCAGAATGTGCCCTGCCATTTGACTCTGACTGTAGTGTTTTATAAATGCTCAGTCAGAATTACATGATGAAATGGGATTCAATTTTTACGTGTGTACCCACCAAGGTAACACAAGATTAGAACGAGAGGAAATTGTCATTTTATTTGTGTATTTCTGTCGCTCTTTCACCAAGAGCCTCACTGAGGTTGTTACTGCACAGGACAGAGCCATTGGGGTGACTTCATGGTGTTGCACTCCAGGTGCTTGTTTTATTAGACCTGTGAATTTCAGCAGCTTTCCCCTGTGCAGTTTCTTAAAGCTGAACATAGTTGTCCCTTGGAATCCATGGGGAATTGGTTCCAGGAACCCGTAAGTTTACCCAAATCTCTAGATGCTCAAGTTTCTTACATAAAATGGTGTAGTATTTGCATATAACCTACACACATCCTCCAGTATACTTTAAATTGTCTCTAGATTACTTATAATACCTAACACAGTGTAAATGCTACAGTTGTTTACTATATTTTTAGAGAAAAATGACAGGGAAAAATGTCTGGACATGTTCAGTATAGATACAACTAACTACATAGACCATGTCAGCAACAACGTAACTTTTCAAAAATATTTTTGATCCTTGGTTAGTTGAATCTGCAGATGCAAATGTATCATTTTGTATAATTGGTCATTTGGGTCATCTTCAGGTAATTAACATAGTTCTCTATACACATATCCAGTGTTATGACACATCCAGTCATCACTAGAAGGTTTGCTAGTTCTGGTCTCAGAGAGCCCACCTGTTACCTTCTAAGCACACTAGACCTTCCAGAAAATATTATGCAATAATCACATGGTAAAATCCTTGCCCATGCTGTCTCAGATACCAGTAACTTTCTCCTTCCTAACCAGTGTGTCTGACCTTTTTATCCACATTTCCACAATTTCTGGCTTATCCAACTTCAAAGAACTCTTCTTGGCTAATTGAGAGAGGTAGGGTTCCTGTTGTAAAATGCCCCTGATCTTTGACTTTCCAGCACACTCTGATTGTTACCTTATTCAAGGATAGCAAATCCATTTGCTGATAGCTGGCTACATAATTCAATGAGCTGAAAAGTTGTTTTGTTTTGTTTTGTTTTTCAGTTTTCACTGAACTCACTAGATTGACTTCTTTGTTCAGTGTAGTGTAGTACAAGTATCAGTTGAAAGACTTGGGCTCTGGTCTCAATGTTTTGCTTATTGGATGTTTGACCTTGAACAGGTCCTTAAGTTTTCCAAGCTTCGGTTCTTCCTACATAAAAGGAATCATCATCACCAGTGCCCTTAGGATGGCCGAGATGATAAAATCAAATAGTATTTAGCAATGGGCATTTTGTTCGTGGTTTCCTCTTTGAAGTTCTAAGTTCCTGGAAGGCACGAGTTATAACTAACTCAAACATCATTTTTAGCACATGCCAACTGAAACAGATTCAGTGGTAATGGTCATTTTCTTTACAACAAAATTTAAAATATTTTTTTCTTTATCTAGGTCAATGCTGGTCCACTAGCATATGCCCGAGCTTTCTTGGATGACACAAACACAAAAAGATATCCTGACAATAAAGTGAAGTTGCTTAAAGAAGTTTTCAGGTAAAGTACACCGGGAATGTTTTTTCTCTTTAACTATTAACAATTTCTGTGCTCATTCAAGAAAGAGATACTACCACCTAGACCCATTTTTCATCCTCAAAATGCCTTTATTTTCCTCTCCCATATTATTTCAGGCAATTTGTGGAAGCCTGCGGTCAAGCCTTAGCAGTAAATGAGCGTCTGATTAAAGAGGACCAGCTAGAGTATCAGGAGGAAATGAAGGCCAACTACAGGGAAATGGCAAAAGAGCTTTCCGAAATCATGCATGAGCAGGTAAGTGCCACACTAGAGTTCTTCTCATATTTAAGGAGCATGTGTTAGTTGGGGTCTTAAGTACACCCTATGATGGCTACATCCTTCCAACATCCTTTCAGAATTGTGAAACTTGAAGAATAATGTAGCATGCTACACTGCTGCTGCTATCTAAGCACAAGTTACTTGGGGAACAGCTGACAAATTGCCCACCTCTCATTATCTAATGTGACCAGAAAGGAGCAGTACCCACATCCTCTTCAACACTCTTAGAGGTGGCCCAATTCATAAGATTTGTCCCTCCCCAGCCAAATCTAGCTAAAAAAATAAGCAAAAAATGTAAAATGATATACCTATACTGTTCCTAGAATTTTCATTATTCACCCAATCCTTTGAAAGAACAGAGTTTACCAGCCTATTGCATTAAATGTCTTTCGCCATTTGCAAAATTAGAGTTGTTAAATTTTTGACTGGGTGCCCCAGTGCATTCTTCATGGCTACTCCTATATTTCTTGTCATCATGGGCATCTTTCCTGATTACATTGTTACTATCACCTTCCTGCATGGATTCCTTTCAGAAGGATCACATATGTGGGCTCAGTAGTCATCAGAGGGGACAGCTGGCCAGGGAACCAAGTAAATGTCAGAGTAGCATTCACATAATTGCGGAGGGGTCTGTTCTCCATCAGCATACTGACTCCTTCCAAATCACAAGGCCAGTCTTTGAAATTAGTGTTAGCACCTCGATAACATGCAACCACTTTTGTCCCTTCCCTGTATTATTTCCTTTCAGTGTTGTAAAATGGAAGCCAGGACCATTCGTGTCAGTTAACATATCATATGGTGATTTAGTTAGAAAATTTCTGTTGCAGGAAACTAACTTAAATGCCTACACTTTAACTTACTTGCTTTTTTTTTTCTCCTTCATGCTAACATATTCAGATGGGATGGTAATGTCATTTTTTAATTTTATTTTTCTGAAACTTGATAAAGTGATTTACATAAACTTATTCCTAAGTTTGGACAACTGCAGACATTGGCATAATGACAATGCATGTGCAAAAGAAGGCAGCCCTCTCCTGAGCATTTAGAAAAATAGAAAAAAATTGAAGTGATTAAAGACATGAATGTGTGACTAATTAAGCAGAATGTTAGGACCTCGTGGGAACAAGGTTTTAGAGAATGCTGAAGTTCTTTTCCATGGGGCCTCCAGATTCCTGTAGAATGGAGAGCTTGATCAGTGGCTATCAGCATTTGGCAATAGAACAGATGAAAGAAAAAATTATGGGCTGAAAATAATAAACTCCCAGATTGTATTGAATTTGATACAGTGCTGTGCTCTAAACTGCATTTTGAACTTTGCATTATCTCAACAACTATGAAGATTAAACTCCTTTGAACCCTTAAGGAAAAAGGGTTGTGACCTGGAGTAAATTTGCTTTTGGCTTTTCCAGGTGAGCCTCTGAATCTATATGATCTTCTCAATTTCTACCTGGCAATAGGTCATCTCTTGCCCTTAGAATTCTTCCCTGCATTGCTGAATGAAAAGAGACTTGTTCAGGGTGAAAGGGGCAGCCACTATCTCTGTCCTAGAATGAAAATCTGTAAGACTTTGAGAAAAGGAGCCAGTAGAGAAACACAGATGCTCCAGATTCATTTTAAAAGACTTCCCAAGGGACAAGGCTGGGCCGTGTCTCCATCCAGTATGTGTAAGATAGACTTCCAGACGCCGTATAATCAGGTGAGTCTAGAAGGCTCTCCATTTACTAGCTTGTAAAGGAAACATGTTCTGGACTTTCCCTTCATAATCCTGATTTGAAAAAGTCATTTGCTAGGTGAACTGACACAGTCCCTCTGCAAAGCTCCAAAAACCAAGCTATCTGAGCACACCATTATTCACAGGAACAGTGACCACTGGATGATAACTCATGCATGTTATATGAAATGTACTATTTTGAGAAGTGTTGTTCAGGGCATTGCAGTTGGGTAATGTTGTGTTTCTGTGCCTCGAGATTTGCCCTCTGGAGGAGAAGACGAGTGTTTTACCGAATTCTCTTCACATCTTCAATGCCATCAGTGGGACTCCAACAAGCACAGTGGTTCACGGGATAAGCAGCTCATCCTCAGTTCTGTGATTTTGCCTCATGGGGACTCGCTTTGTCATTTACCAACTCAGGATGATTTCCAAAACTAATCACCTAGCACAAGGAGAAGTCGGGAATGGGAGCGAAAGGAAATTAAGAACTGTGTTATTTCATAGAAGGTTTTCTAGAGGAGTCCTAAGAAGGCACATATTTTTTTAAATCTCGCTGGCAATATTCAGAGTTTTCATTATTTCTTAACAAAAGTGTGTTGTGGACACTCTCGAACTGAAGTTAAATTTTATTCTTCCTTACAGAGTAGTAGTAAAATAAATAGCCTAGAAAAAAAAAAAAGTTCTGGAATGAACATAGCAGGGACAGTAGCACTGAAATTGAGGCCGAGGTAACCTTTTGCCTCTAGGCTAAGCTGGAAAATCTTGAAAATATTTTTCTTTTCCTGTGGCACATTCAGGTTGAATACAAGAACTATTTTTGTGACTAGTTTTTGATGACCTAAGGGAACTGACCATTGTAATTTTTGTACCAGTGAACCAGGAAGTTTAGTGCTTTTATACTCATTTACTTGTGTCTGAAAAACATGAAAGCTTAAGAAACTATGTGAGCTTAAAACTAGTCAAGCAGTTTAGAACCAAAGGCCTGTATTAATAAATAAAACTATACTAGAAAGTTTAAAGTAGGACAATATATTGTTATGTACATAGAGTTTGTTAATATAGTCTCGGTATTCTGTACATACATGCATTACATTTCTACATTTTTAATACTCCTCACATCAGCTTCTGCATTAAGTTTAATTGTGACAGATTTGTGCTGTTCTTCATATATGCAATACACTCGACTTTACTGTTTTATCCTTGTACATAAAATGTGCAATATGGAGATGTATACAGTCTTTGCTATGTTGGATTTATAAACTGTTTTAAAAAGTTCATCCTTTTGCCAAAGTGGTGGAGTATGTACTTGGTAAATCTGAAATCCTGTGGTGAACAGTGGTGTGATTTAAAGCTTTCACCATGTTATATTTTCTTTCAAGACATTAATTTAGTAATTTTATATTGGGAAAAATAAAGGTTTTTAATTTTATTTAACTAGAATCTCTGCCCTGCTGTAATTAAACATTCTGTACCACATCTGTATTAAAAATGACATTGTTGATTTTCCAGTGGTGGATATCGGCTGTTTATTGTTTGACAATCCTAAGAGGGGCAGGATGTGGAAATACTCAGTGCTGAAATAACACGGTATATGAAATTTGCTTTGAAATACTTGAGGAAAAAAAAGAGAGTAGACAGATGAAACAAGATTGATAAATGTTGGTAATTGTTGAAGCTAAGGTTGGGTACATGGGGATCCTTGTTTCTCTGACTTTGTGTAAGTTACCATGATTCAGATGTCAAGCGGCGGGTGTAGGGAACAGATGTTCTAGAGGACTTGCATAAATGCTGTGTGGCACTGTGGTCTGGCTCTGAATTCTAGTTGTTCCTAAGTATTTGGAGACACCATATTACCTCTGGCTTTTCCTCTTCAATTATATCAAGGCTTCCACCTTTCTCATCACCCTTGCTTGCTTTGAGATGAATATGCTGGGACAAGGTGGCCATTTATCCCAGCATTGCATTGGCAGCCATGTGTGCACATACTACCTGTGCCTTATGTTATCACAAACACTGAACCCGAGTCAAGTGATGGCTCAGATTGCAGGTGCCAGTCTTGCCCTCTGGTCTTCCCAGTGACCCGGCAGGTGAGTCAGTTCATTGTCACTCAGCCCCTTATAGTTCCAGCAGCGGAAGGATAGGAGTCTTTTTCACAAAGAAGATAATGGTTTTCCTACTCGAAGGGTTTTAAAGACTGTCTTTTTATATAACCAGCTGAGGAAAGCAAATGTGATGGTGTGTATATCTTGAGCACCCACATGTCAAGTCTTTTGGCATCTTTGAAAGGTCCTCTATCACTGATAAGGCTATATTTAAAGACAGAGACAAGGTCATGTAGAGATGGTAACATTATGGGAACTCACCAGAGTTTGCAGCCCATGCATTAGTAGATCCAGATTTAGGGATGAAGAAATTTTTCTATGTGGGTTTATTCTGTGAGTGTCTGACAATCCAGCCCAGTGTAGTAAACTTTGACTCTGATGTCAGCAGAAATGGGTATAAGATACTGTCTTCTTTGTCACTGAGCTGGATTTCCTGGTAGTAAATGCCTTATTTGGAAGCCATAAAATTCAAGTCACCGTGTAGTAAGACACCCATAAGTCTAGAAAGAGCTAATTTGCAGTATCATTAAACTGGAAGAGTAATCTGTACAGATACCATTGTCAGATAAGATTCAGCTTGGAAGGTGAACAACCCTCATTGATTACAACAGTGGAGAAAGGAGCCATCTCTAAGTGAAAGACATCTCTTGACCCTGCAACAACACACACTCATATCCATTAGTTAGAAAACATTAGTCTATGTATCAAAATTTAATTTCAGTATAAAGTTATATATTAGAGTACCACTTTAGAAAAATTTTTTTAACATTAAAAAGTTCTTATTGCTATTTTTCAGTAAATTTTTGAGTGTTTCCTATAGAGTTCACGTATTTTTTAATGAGGTAAAAAATACCTTAAAATTTTACCATTTTAATCATTTTTAAGTGCACAGTTCAATGGCATTAAGTACATTTGCATTGTGCAACCATCATCGTTGCCATTCGTCCATGAAACTTTCATCATCCCCCAGCAGAAACTCTGTACTCATTAAACAATAACTCCCTATTTCCCCTTCAGGAAAATTGTTTTTGAAGTAACTTTGGAACTCTACTTAGTACCTTATCAGGGATATTTGCTATCTGGGAACCATCTCTAGGTAGCATATGTAAATAAAGCCAGCCCCCTTGCATGAAGAAAGCTGCTAATAAGACTAAAAATGGCAAATTGAAAGGTAACATATGAAATAACCATAAGGACTTGTTAACCATAGAACAGAGATACTCACTGTAGAAATTCCATTAAAAAATGTCTGTAATTTCTGTCAACAGGGAATTGTTGGCATAAACTGTGGTACATCACACAGTGGAAGACTGTAACTTTACAAAGGAATTAGGCATGTCTCTGTACACTGCTTGGAGTGAGCCACAAGATACTGTAAGTAAAAAATAAGATAGAGGCAAGTGTGATTAGTTTGCTACCTATTATTTAAGAAAGGAGGGCTATATAAATAAATACATATTTGCTTATGTTTTTTTAGATAGAAGAGAAAAAAAGTTTTTAGTTATTACCTATAGGGGGATAGAATGATATACAGGGGATAGGGTTATAAGATAAACCTGTCCAAATATAATTTGCTATAAATATTTGCCTTTAGAAATGTGAATATTTACATAACTATTTAAATGAATTTTTTAATTTATAAAAATTGAAGGCAAAATTAAATGAACATAAACAAATATCAAGTTGTTGGCATAAATACACAAAAGTTATTTCAAATGACTTTAAAATATAGGAATTTTACTGTGTCCCTATAGGATATACCCTAAAGACAAAAATAGTGACAAGAAATATGTAAATGATTGGTTAATAAATAAAAACCATTTTCAGTAGTTGCTTTGTTTACAGAAGTGGTATGTTGTTTTTGTGAGATTGTATTGTTATTCCAAGTCTGTGATATGTTTATTGCTGGGAATAGTAAATGACTAATTTTGCTGATATTGGGAGCCATAGTTGTGGCATGGAGGAGAAAAAAAAAAGTTACATCAATAAGACCAAAGAGGTTAAATAATACCCTTTAGTTCTGAATTTGATGCGAAAATACCAGTTTGAACTCACAATATGTTTTTCTTAAATACACACACTTATTTCTTAACTTGGTTCACTGAAAAAGCCAAAAACAATAACCAAGCCAGTAGTTAGTGAGCACTCCTAAATGCCTAAATTGTGTTCTATAAATACCTTTCCTATGAAAAGGATCCAGGACTTCCTGGTAAATGGCTGATTGTAGATTTAGGGCAAAAAATGTCCAAGATGAGTCTGGAGCATCTTTTCATACCAGACATCCAGGGGACTGGCAAAGACACCTGGGGCCCTGTCAAAATTCAAAGAAGCTCCTTCTAGCTAGAATGAATATCAACAAGAATAATAATAGCAAATAATAATAAAAGAAAACTGGTAACTATTGAAGAAGTTAGTGTTATCAAGAAAGATCGAGGCATTTTGTGCCTCATGATAGCAGCACATACCACCACCTATGACTGAGTCTTGCCAAACACTCCAACCTGAATCTGATCAAGTCTCTACCTACCAGTTCTCCGAGAAATATGGGGCAGAAAGGAACATGTTAAATGACACTGGGGGAAATATAACCAGCAAAATCCAATTCTGTGGGAAGCTCTGTATGACAACCTGGTATTTCAGGATATTTCAAGAAAAAAAGATGGAGGAGGCACCTATAAAAAGAGATTCAAGCTTTTCTTGATACTATGTAAAATAGATATACTTTTCCCTACCCTTTTTAATAAATAAAATTAAAACCCTGGATACTATACTTTGTTGTTGTTGTTGTTGTTGTTGTTTTGTTTTTGTTTTTGATTTTGAAAAAAAGACTCTGAGAAGTAGAGTGAAGAAAACAGACAAGCTAGAGACTTTGGGACCCAAAAAATGATACAGTGCGTGAGTTCCCGGTTTTCTTTTTACCTCTTGTATCCCACACTTGGAGCCGCAGAAGCCAGCAATATGAAAACACCTACAGGCACAGACAAAAAAAAAAAAAAAAAAAAAGACCAGCACCACTTCAAACCTATTATGATGGCTATTAAAAAATGGGGAGGGGAGGAGGTTGATGAGGATGTACATTGCTGGTGGGAATGTAAATTGTGCAGTCGACCATGGAAAACAGTATAGTGGTTCCTCAAATATAGAATTACCTTATGATTCAGCAATTTTCCACTTTGGGGGATGTACACAAAAGAATTGAAAGAAGAGACTTGAACAGATATTTGTGCACCTATATTCACAGCAGCATTATTCACAACAGCCAAAACGTGGAAACAACCCAAGTGTCCATTGACAGGTGAATAGATAAACAAAATGTGATATAAACATACAGCAGAATGTTGTTCAGCCTTATAAAGAAAGGAAATTCTGACACATGCTACAACATGAATGAAACTTGTAGACATTATGTTCGGTAAAATCAGCCAGACACAAAGGGATAAATACTGTATGATTCCATTTCTGTGAGGTGCCTAAAGCAGTCAAATTCACAGAAAGTAAAAGAGTGCCTGCCAGGGTCTGGGGGAGAGAAAGTGGGGAGTTAGTGTTTAACGGGCACACAGTTTCAGTTGGGTAAGATGAAAATGTTGTGGGGATGGAAGGTGGTGATGGTTGCACAACAGTATGAGTGTGCTTAATGCCACAGAACACTTGGTTAAAATGGTAACTTTATGTTATGTATATTTAACCATAATTAAAAGAAGAAAAATCAGAAATCTGCTCTTTAGCCAGAAAAAGAAAAAAGAAAGGCAGCCTTGTAAGACAAAAATGTTTAAGTAATAATGGCTCTACTTCAGCTAATACAACAGAAAACACCACAACCCAAACTTCACAAGGTGGGCGCAAGGCACTGACACCCCGGCCAGGGTGGGTAAGAGGAGGCCCGACCAGAGCCAGGAGTTTCATCAGTGCTGCTGGCCCAGCGAGTCTCACCCTTGCAGTGCCGTGGAGACCACGAGGGAGCCTGGACTTGACAGCAAAAGCATGATTCATAAAAGGACAAATTGATAAATTGAACTTGATCAAAAGGAAAAAACAAAAACAAAAAACCTTTTGCTCTGAGAAGACCTTGTTAAAGGGATGAAAATACAAGCTGAAGACTGGGAGAAAATATATGCAAACCAATAGATCCAACAGAGGATGAGAATCTAGAATATATAAATAACACTGAAAACTCCACAGTAAAGAATCCGAAGATCCAATTAGAACATGGGCAAAAGACTAGAGAGGATTGAAAGGTGGCAAATAAAGTTATGAAAAGATGCTCGACATCATTAGTCATGAGGTTAATGCAAATTAGAACTGCAATGAGAAGTTGTTCATTCAGGATGACTATTAGGATGACTGAAATAAAACATAGTAACAACACCAAATACTGATGAGAATGTGAAGAAACTGGATCACTCATCCATCACTGGTGCAAAAGTAAATGGCACAGCCACTCTGAAAAAAAAGTTTGACAGTTTCTTTAAAAGCTATGTAACAACCATATGACCAGAAATTGCATTTTGGGGCATTCATCCTAGAAAAGTGAAAACTTGCATTCACACAAAAACTTGTACCCAAATATTTATGGCAATTTTATATATAATAGCCAAAAAACAAAACAGTTTTAGATGCTCTTCAACAGGTAAACAGACGGTGGTGTGTCCAGGCCATGGAGTGTGCTGAGCCTAGAAACAGAGTGAACCATTGCTGCTCCCTGCGACCTGTGACTCTCCAGAGAGTTACTCTGACTGAAAAGAGCCAGTCCTAAATGTTACATAGGCTATGATTCCATTTACATAACATCCTTGAAATGACAAAATTATAGAAATGGAGAGCACAATAGTGGTTGCCAGGGATTAAAGAAGGGGCAAGATGGGAAGGAAGTGGGGGCCTCTGCAAAGGCAGCACAAGGGATCCCTGAAGCTGTATGTTGCCTGTCCTCCCTCCTGCCAGCCAAGTGCTCCTCCTGCCAGGATGGCCTGTGTCACCTTTAGTGGGGTTGTCCAAGCCAAGACCACAGCTGGGCATCAAGCAGAGTGTTGTGTCACTTGAGCTCTGCACTCAGAGTGCCTGGACTCGGCTTAGAGTTAGAGACATAAATGTCTGTCATATGTTTCAGTGAACTGTGTGCCACTTTAAGCAAGCAGTTCTCGCATGGTATGAAAAGACCGAAGTTACTTTTTCCTGACTCAACCTCTTGTCTTCTTATAACTATATGGCTGTCTCTATCTTCCTGTGTGACTAACCCCATGGTGACAAGTCTAGAGGGGGTTCTCCATGGAGTTTGGACTTCACCTTTGTCATTCTCTTGGCTCTCATAGTTTGCAACCAAAGCAGTGCAATCTGACTCTGAGCTAGAAAGTTTCTGGTCATGCCCGCCTTGAGAGAGAGCGTAAGAACCTGGGCTTGAGTCTTACTGTCAAGCACACCATCCCCTTGGCCAGCCTGCCCATCATTTCCTATTTCTTTCTTCACCAAATGAGGGGATCAAAGGCTTTATCTTTGCATTGCTTGGTATTCACAGGAAACAACAGCCTCTCTATTACCTGGAGTGTAGATTTTTCTTGGACTTTGCTTGCAAAATAGGTCTCTACTGAGGAGTATTTTTCCAAATGTGCCAAGATCAGTGTCCCAGAACACACTCTGGGACTGTTCCTTTAGACCACATGAGTTCATCCTCTGTCCTGCTTTCTCCCCCACTTTCCTGTGGAAGAGTGCTTGTTTAGACTCCAGCTGGGAACATAGATGCAGCGGGTCACCTCCTCCTCTTGGGCAGCCACCTGCTGCTGCCCTTAGCCAATGCAATGGAGCAGCACGCACGTTGACTAAAGAGAAGGAGAGTTCCTCGCCACTCCCCACCCTCACCCCCACCCAGATCAGCCAGTCCTTGCTCTCAGTGTATGAGGTGATGTGTCACAGACCTGTCTGATATCTACCAAGAATCTGGGACTTGTCATGCTGCACAGACATTGAGCAAAAGGTTTGGAACCCATGTCTGGAGCAGGCTCCATCCTTGCCTGCATGTGACAAGCAAATTCATCTTTCACTCTCTGTACTTCCTCTACAAGTCAGGGGGAACGCCACATCATCTATGTCAGGTGGGGGTGATAGGCCTATTACAGGGCGGCCATCAAGGCTGTGAAGGAACACCTTTCTTTCATTTGGAAGAAGTGAGAATAATGGTTACAATGGTTCCTTGAAGTCATTATCAATTAGAATTTGCTGGAATGTAGACTCACTGGTTGAAATGGGAGTGGTGGCACCTACAGGTATGCTGGTGGTAGTCGCCTGGAATTTACCCTGTAGCTAGAGAAACAGAACCAATAGGTGTGTGTGTGTGTGTGTGTGTGTGTGTGTGTGTGTGTGTGTGTAAATTTACTTTAAGGATCTGGCTCACATGATTATGGAAGCTGTCAGGTCCCAAGATCTGCAGGGCAAGCAAGAGACCCAGGAGAACTGATAGCGTAGTTTTAGCCTGAAGGTCAGCAGGCTTGAGACCCAGGAAGAGTCAGTTTCGTTTTGAGTCCAAAGGCAGGAAATGCCAATATCCCAGATGAAAGGCTGCCAGGCAAGAATTCTCTCTTATTCAGGGGAGGGTCAGCCTTTTGTATTCAAGCCTTCAACTAATGGTTGAGGCCCACTCACATTAGGGAGGGCAACCTGCTTTACTTAGTCTACTGATTTAAATGTTACTCTCCTCCAAAAAGGCCCTCATAGAAACATCCAGGATAATGTTTGACCAAATATCTTGGGGCCCCTTGGGCCAGCCAAGTTGGAATGACACATAAAATCAACCCTCACATCTATGATCTGTGCTTTGTAAAGGGAACCATGGCAAAGTAATGAGGCTGAAATGCTAAGCCTTAGAGACTGGAGCAGCATCATCCCTGATGCAAAGCCCAAACCACTATTAGGATGTTGAAGTCAGCCGGCCTGAGAGAAGTTGAGAAAGAACTTTCTTTCTTTAGACACAAAATTTTGAGTTGAACTCTGAAAGGTGCTCAGTGGAGGAAATGCCATTCATTGAGACGCAATGACTGTCCCAGGCAAACATTGTCCTAAGTGTGACTGATTCATCAGCTCAGAGGTAGAACAGGCCTGGCACCTCCTTGCAAAAGCTTATTTGCTTAAATATCAGCCATAAGCTCTTCTCACCAAGCTCCTTCCAGGTGTCAGCTCTTTAAAGACCTTGTCGCCCTTAATCCTAATAACAACTCTATTAGGTGGGTGGTAGTTTCATATGAGGAAACCAACCCTCAGAGACATGGAGGAAATTGCCAAAGATCACATGGTGAATGGTGGCACTGGGGTTCTAGCTGAGATTTGTCTGACCAGGGAGCCTGCGTGGCTTCTGGCTTAAGAAAAGTGGGTGTGCCCTGGTCAGCCTGGATGTCCAGAGCCTTCTAGCAAGGTGGGCCTCTGCAGAAGCTGTTGCCCAAACCTCAGGAGGGCAAGTATTATAGGCTGAATTATGTCCACCCAATATTCATGTGTTGAAGTCCAAACCTCCTGTACCTTAGAATGTGACCATTTTTTACAAAGGTAATCAAGTGAAAATTAGGTTGGGCCCTAATCCAATATGACAGCTGTCCCTATAAGAAGAGGAAATTTGAACACAAACGTTCATAGCAGGAAGGCAATGTGAAAACACAGCGATGATGGCCAAATGCAAGCCAAGGAGAGGGGCCTCAGAAGGAGCTAATCCTGCTGACTTCTAGATCTCAGACTTCCAGCCATCGGGGTTATGAGAGAATAAATGTGTTGTTTGAGCCCCCAGTCTGTTGCATTTATTATGGCAGCCCCAGGAAACTAACACAGCAAGGTTCTCTGTGATGAGGAGAAATAGAGCAAAGGCCTCCCTGCAGACATGTGGAGAGACTCAGGACCCTCAGAGGGACAGCAGTTGGGACAAAAAAACCACCAAACCAGGATAGAAACAAGGGCAGGAAGTCTTTGGAGGAACAAACCTCTGCTCTGAAACCAAGATTGGGAAAGATCGATTGTCACCACTGGCTTTGGCGGTCTTGTTTGACGGGTTCTTAACAATATGTTTCCTAAGAGCAGATGAACAGCAATGTGGCCTTGTTGCCTGGTCAGCTACTTTTCACGTTGCCGGATGGAGCATTACTAGGAGTAGGAGACAATATAGCCCTTTTTGTCACCATCCCTGACAAGTGTCACAGAGAGCCATCCTAATGTCCCACTTCTTAGCTGGCACAGGGAAAGAAACACTGGATGAGGAGTCTGCAAAGTTGGGTTCTAGTTCAGGCAGATCAAGTATGGAGTCATATCCCATCTCTGAGCATCAGCTTCATCATCTATAAAAGATAAAAATCCCTGTTCCTCCTGACTTCACAGAGGTTTTCTCTCAAATAAGATCATTCATTATTATTATGCCCCACACCCTCTCCAAAATGATGGTAAGGAGCTTCTTGAAAAGACATATTAAATATAATCATCTAAGCAAGCATAAAATAATAGAAGTTAAGGAATGTAGACAAGAGATGGTTGTATGTCATACAGGCATGCCTTGTTTTATTAAATTTCACTTTACGGTGCTTAACAGTTGTATTTTTTATTTATTTTATTATTATTATTATTTTTTAATAAACTGAAGGCAGAACCCTCCACCAGCAAAAAGATTACTACTTGCTTTGTTGCAACACTTGCTTTATTGCGGTGATCTGGAACCAAAGCCACAATATATCTATGATATGCCTGTTCCACACAACATAGACTAAGCCCAAAATTTAGCTCTGAGCATTCTGGTGGCCAAGAAAAAAAGTGCAACACTTTCAAAAGTAGGAAAAAGAAAGCTATAAAATTTGCTTAGTATATTACTTTTTCACTTATTGTATTCTTTTTTTTTTAAGTAAATCATTATACAATTTTTTAAATGATAGTTTGATTTCAGTGTACAGGTTCCAAGCATGATGAACAGAATCCACCCACATTGTAAATTCAAACTTCCTACATTTCTAGACATTTTAGACTTCTTATTTAGCTTATATAGATGAAGTTATCTCTATAATCTCTTCACAATCACAGTCTCATGTTCTAGGCAAATCTATAAACTTTTTTTCCCCTCTCTTTATAAAAATAGCATTTATTCCTTTTTTTTTCCTAATTGTGAAAGTGTTTGCTCCAGGTAGACAGTATATAGGTGCATAGAATTACCAGTTTGTCAACCTCTCCTGGACTTTGAGTTCATCTCCCTTAAAAGGAAACTGAGCAGCCTGTCCCTGTGCCAGCTACGCCTCATCCTGCCTGAGGGTCTTTGAGGCAGCAGCTGCCTCCACAGGCATGGACATCTCATCGTGGGCACCCAGTTCGACCAGTTCCCACTCCAACAATGGGTTCTGTTTTGCCAATTGTAAGAGACTCCAGTCTGGAGGGAAACCATGTTCCAAGCTGCTTCAACTTATTTTGCCCAATATTTCTATCTTCTTGGAGGCAGAGTGGGCTTGGAAAAAGGATTCCTCATCACCATCCCACTCCATTAAAAAAAAAGTCCACTGCACCTGTCTGAATTTCTTGCCCCTTCTTTTCTTGTTTCTTTGAGATATAATTAACACACAACATTATATTTCATATTGAAAAATGACCACCACAGTAAGTCTAGTTAACATCCGTTGCCATACATAGTTCTTTGCCATTTTTATTTTACTATTCAAAATTCCACCAACAGGAATTTAACAATCCCACTCCATTTTAAAGTCCCACTCCAAAATAGTCTGACCAGTCACTCCTGGTGAGAATTGTGCCAACCTGTGATTCTTCCTCTCACACGTGACACTAACTGCACCAAGGAGAGAGAAGGCTAATTGGAGGGAGTAAGGGAAGTCATTTTAGATCTGAGTAGAGGAAAGAAATTCTCTGTGGCTCTGCAGGGAGAGTCATGGAGCTCCTTAGGGACACGGTGTGGTGGGATGTGCCAATAGTCCCTGTCGTCAGTGTAGACGCCCCTTTCCATGGAGCCCACGGGTGGACTTCCTCCCCCTGGCCTCTAAGGAGGGTTTCCCTCTTTTAGTTTCTTCTGGAAAGTGGGGGACTGAACTCCCACTCCTTCTGAGTTGCCCAGATGCCAGTTGCTCCTCCTGGGCCACCATGTACTCCCTGGGGGGGCACTGGCCTGGCCTCTTGGGGACCGCTGCTCAGCGAGGAAACATCTCCCTTGGCCTGGTGGAAGGCAGTTGGCTCTGGTGCAGGCTGCAGGGCCCTTCACTTCCCACAGCACTGCTAAGGCTGCACCTATCTATCTGGGAGACTTCACCCTAGGATAGGAGCAATGGGTACAAAAGGCCCTTAGGCCTAGTGAAAGTACCCACAAGTCTAAGCCTGCCGTGTCCTAGGGGTCCTCTCAGGAAGGCACCTCAGTTCCGATTATGCTCCCGTGACCTCCAGTCCACTCTCCTGTGGCAGAAAGTGAGTCCTTTTGCACAGTTCCATGGAGGTGTTCCTGACCACCACGCTCTTCTGCCACATCAGAGCTATCGTAGGGGTGCTTTAGGCTCCAGGCACAGGTCACCAAAACTGCTCTTGTCAGGTCCTCCCATGCCTTTCGTATTGTAAGATCCCATGGCCAGTCCTCAGTCTGCGCCTTGCCTGACCACCAGCACCGCTGGGCAGCACAGCCACTCCTCGACTCGTGTCTTCACTTGGCTTCCAAGACACAACGCTCTCTTGCCTCTTCCTCCTGCTTCATGGTCCCTCCTTCTCAGTACCTTTGTTTCTCACCACCTCCTTCTTTTCAGAGTGCCCTAGGGCTCAAATATCACTTCTCTGTTTGCCTTCACTTACTCTGTTGGTGATATTGACTGATCTTTATATTCTTAGTATATAATGACTTCCATCATCTATATGTCTCCAGAGCAGACTTCTCCAAACCCCAGGCTCTCTGTTTACTTGATAACTTCACTTGAAAATTGATTAAAATCCGAAATTCAACATGTGCTCAGTCAAAGTACTCATCACCAGAAGCCTTTCTCAGCCCAGTCAATGGCACTGCCATACAAAAATGAGGTATGTGTAAAGAAATGGGGCTTTATATACATTGCTATATTTTTACTTTCCTAGGGCGAGGGAGGATCTGGTAAAAGCTAATCGGTTTTCCAGAGGGCTTTGGAATCACACAGGTCTGTGCATTCAAATACCAGCTTCGCCACTTACTAATGACATATCCTTGGCCGAGTGACTCATGCTCTCTGACCCCGCCAAATCAGGAGGCTGTTGCAAGGGTCCAATGACATGTGAACAGGGCCTGGCACATACTGAGCTCTTGGGAAAGGTCCCTTTCTATCCTGTCCTGCACTGTTCACAGGGTATACTTTTAGAAACATCCTGGGGACCTGTGGACTTCCTCTTTGTCCCCATTGTGGCCCAATGAACTCTTCACTGTTGCTTTAACCTGCCCTGATTTTGCAAGTTCTGCACCTTTGCCTGAGATGGCCTGGCTCCACCACAGCCCTCTTTGTGGGCCAGTCATCCATAATTTGGGTGCTAATTGGCTGTTGTCTCCTCTGGCATGGCCCACACATACCACGCCCCCCGCCCCAAGCAGAGATAGCACCCACATAGTGCTCTGTGCTTCTTATTTAACACTTGTTTATTCAACTCTCCTAGCACTGAGCTGGAGCTGAAGAAATAGTGAAAAAATAATGAGGGGAAGCTAGCACATTTTTAGTGCTTACTCTGTGGCACTGTTCTAGTGATTTACAAATATGAATTTATTTAATCTGTCCAACAACCCCTAAAAAGGTACTTCTATTACACCTGCTTCACAGATGAGGAAACTAAGAGGAAGAAAGGATGACTAATTGGTGCAACATCATATAGCTAGAAAATGGCAGAGCTGGTGTTTGAAGCTCTGCACTTAGCTCCAGAGTTCATGCTTTTAGCCATTATGTATTTTTCTGCCAAATTAGAGCTGTTACAAATGGTCCAGGTTACAGATCAGGCAGCTGCTACTGTATAGTGAGAGCCTGTAAATAAATACAACACAAAGACAAAGATATCTCTTCCTTAGGAATTTATGATTTTCATATACAATTGACTCTGATCTATTTATTTTTTACTTTTTATATTGTACAGAATTTCAAACATATAAAAAAAGGCAAACCAGTATAGTAGCTCCCCACAAACCCATCCCCCCTTCCAGCTATGATCATCTAACTTACAGCCAATCTTGATTCACCTTCATCCCACCATTTCCCCTCCTGTGTTATTTAGAAGCACATTCCAGACACATCAGACTTCATCCCAGATAGTTCAAGATATACCTCAAAAGATAAAGATACCATTATTAAAAACCTTAATGTTAACTATTGTCTGTTAATATCATCAAATACCCAGTGTTATTCCAATTGTCTCATTAATGTCGTACTTTTTAAAAATAAATCACATTTTGAGAAGCAGATGTTTCTTTTGAGCCTCTTTCATTTATAGATTTTTCTCTCCACCTTTTAATTCACTGAAATTTAGTTGTTGGAGAAAGCAGACCATGCGTCCTGTGGAGTTTCCCACTGGATTCTGCAGATTGCATCACTATAGTGTCCCTTCATATGTTCTTCTCACCTGTCAGAGGGAATTGGGATCCAAGGGCCTGATCAATGTTAGCTTTGGATTTTTTTTTTTTTTGGCCAGACTGTTTTGTAGATGATAGTGTATTTTTCCATCCCAAGGATATCTTTGTGGGGCTGTTATGAATTCAATCCCATAAACTGATTAGAGATTGCAAAATAGTGATGTTCTATTTTCGTTTACTAACTGGAATACTTCTAATAAGAAAAACTTCCCCTGATCTACCATTTCATTAGCCCTCAGTACAGTGTATATAAGAAAAGCAGGCTACTTGTTTTTTTTTTAATTACCAGTTTTCAAAATAATGTCTTAGTTCATTTGCATCCTCCTACAGTAACTAATTTGTGAATGCACAGATTTAAACATATTTGATATTGCATTTCAGTATTCTTTTTTATGTTATTTTTAAATTTAATTTTATCATTAATTTCAAATATATAGTACATTGGTTAGACATTTATATAGTTTTTAAAATTATTGCTTTTTCTCTCCTCTGGCTCTCCACCTAGCTATTACATTAGTGCTAACTACATTCCCTATGCTGTGCTCCCCATCCCTGTGACCATTTATCATCTACTAATTTGTATTTCTTTAGCCCTTCACCCCTTTCTACTAGCCCCCCAATCTTCACACCTCCCCCACGATCACTAGATTGTCCTCTGTATTTTGAGTCTGTTTTTGATTAGTTTGTTCTTTTTGTTCCTTAGATTCCACATATAAGTGAAATCATTTGTATGTATCTTTCTCCATCTGACTTATTTCATTCAGCATAATAACCTCAAGGTCCACTCATGTCATTGTAATGACATGAATGGAATTCATTTTTTTAATAGCTAAGTAATATTCCATTGTATATATGAACCATAACATTTTTATCCAATCGCCTGTTGTTGGGCATTTAGGTTGCTTCTGTATCTTGGCTGTTATAAATTGCGCTGCTATGAACATAGGGATGCATAGATCTTTATAAATTATTGTTTTGATTTTCTTTGAGTAAATACCCAGAAGTGCATTTGCTGGATCAAAAAGAATATCTGTTTTTAATTTTTTTGAGAAACCTCCAGACTTTTCTGTAGTGGCTGTACCAACATTGCAGTAATTATTCTTACTGATGTTCACATTGTCCTATCTTGGCCAGCGGGATCTTCCTTGGGCTGCACCTGACACATGTTGCCATGACCCTCAAAGTCTCTAATAACTTCTCTCTGTTGGATGTCATGAGGTGTTCCAGACTCAACTGGTGTATTTCCTGGTACAGACGTGGAATCAGCCTCTTCTCCAAGGATCTTTGTTTTTGTTTTTTTTGTTGTTGTTTTTTTTTAAGTTAAAAACTTGAAAACTACAGTCTGAATACTAAGGATGCTCATTGCTCTGGGTTGGTCCCTGGTTTTAGGCCTTTAGAGTGAAAGAGCTAGGAAATACACAGCTATAAAATACTTCCTACCCCATGAGCTCCTAATGATACTTTTAACTCATATCTAGGACTGCAGATGTTTATTTAACCTCATCTGTCTTCCACTTCTATCCCCTTTCTTCCACACTGACAATCCTGGCTTTTAGAACATCAAGAATAATAGAATATCATATATTTGCTCTATTCTATATTATATACCAGAAAGCCTTAGAATAACAATACCAACACTATCTCAAAAAAAAAACCCCGAATAATACCAATTGTTGAAAACTATTAAAAACAAAAATTTTTGCAGTTATTTTGTCCTTAGGGTTTATTCAACTAGTCAAATTACTGTGCTTTAAATGAAGTTGAATTACTGTGCTTTAAAGGAAGTTGAAATAGTTAAATTCATCTGTATCATTTTGTTTTCAGTTTGTAAAGATTGTTCCTTTCAAATTTAATCTTGTTTATGACTTTGTAAAATATTCACAAGCACAGGAGACACAGAAGAAACTTTAATGTATATTGATAAGTGAAAGAAGCCACCCTGGAGAGGTTATATACTGTGTAAGTCCAACGGTATGACATACTGGAAGATCAGTCAGTGGTTGCTGGGGGGCGAGGGGGATGAATAGGCAAAGCAAAGAAGATTTTTAGGGCAGTAAAATATTCTGTATGATACTATAATAATGGATACATGTCATTTTACCTTCGTCAAAACTCACAGACCATACAGCACCAAGCACAGATACTAATGTAAACTGTAGATTTGGGGTGATAACAACAGGTTGATGCTGTTTATGGAGTGTGACAGTTATCCCACTCTGGTGCTGGATGTCCAAAATGGGAGAGGCTGTACTCATGTGCATGTGGGTAGGAAAGGTGTGCGAACTCTCTGCTTTCACCTCAGTTTTGCTGTGAACATGGAACTACTCTAAAAAGTAAGGTCTGTTATTTTTTTCACATAATTCCAAGGTCAAATATGTAAGAAAAAGGTATATTTAAAGAAGTTATGTTCTGTGCCTGTCCCTTCTATTCTCTCTTACTCCTTAAAGAAAATCAATTCAAATGTTTGGGATTATCCTCTAACTTTTTCAATATAACACACACACACACACACACACACACACACACACACACACACACGCACATGCGCGCACACACACACGTGCACACTCTATTCCCACTTAGCACTCTCTGGAGATTTCTCTATAATAGTTGTACATAAAACTTTCCATTAAAGACTTGTTTTCATTAGTTGGGAAGCATGGTAGTTTATCGAACTGTTGAAATACTGTCTCATTTTTCCTTCAGAGCAATAAAAGTTAATAGCACATTTGCTCATAAACAGGCATCCACAGTGGCAGTGGCCTTTTATAATCATCCCTTTGCTAGCTGTCTCTATGGCTTTCAAATCTCTAGGCTCTTCTCCATCCGGGGCAGGGCTAAAATGCCTGTCTTTTGAATTAGTGTTGGACCCCTGCCACTGTCCTGATGTGCACTGAGTCATCAACTGCTCGTCCAACCTTGTTTAAAGCTCTCACACACCTCCTAGGTCTCACGGAAAATAGAAGCAAAGTCCACTTGTAAAGAAAGCTACACATTCTGCTGATTTAAATGGATTGCCCTCTTGCCTCTCCAAGAAGAGCTCTATTGCCGAGTGGGGGTGAACAGCACTGACCCAACAGGTGGTCTCACATCTCTCCCAGTTGTGAAGCACCTGCATGGGGACAACTGGCATCTCCTCTCTTGTCACCCCCACCCAGTCATGCCGCACACCAGGGTCCCCTTTAAGTGTGCAAATTCCACTGTGCTCAGCCTTTTCTGGGGGAGGGATGGTGCTGTCGCATGTGGCTGTTGTTGAGACTGGTCAACTTGTGACTTTGTATCTTTAAAGAACAATAAGAGACCAGCTCTCGGGTCATCTTTTCCATGCTTAGTGGCATGTGCGTTTTCACACTAAGAGGTTTTGAGATGGGCTTTTGATCATAGAAACCTGGACTTGGGAGAGTGTTTGAAAGTCATCTAATTCAGTGGTTCTCAACTCAGAATGATCTTACCTCCCAAGGTACATATGGCAATGTTTGGAAACATTTTTCAGTTGTTACAATTGGGGATATAGGTTCTACTGGAATCTAGTGGGTAAAGGACAAGGATGCTGCTAATAGTCTACAATGCATGGGACAGCCCCCACAACAAAGAAGTACTAGTCCAAGAATGTCACTAGTGCTGTAGTTGAGAGGACTTGATCTAATTCCTACTTGGTCAACACGTGGTCTGCAGCCTCAAGCAGACAAATACATGCAACTTGGTAAATAGTGGGTCTTGGCCTCCACACCAGAGCTAGTGAATCAGAATCTACATTTCAACTAGACCTCAGGTGATTCATCACCCATTAAGGTTTGGGAATCACTGCTCTAAGAGATCCTGTCCCTCAACCATTCAAGTCTTCCTTATAAAGACTCTAGACTTTGTAGAGCAGATGCAAACATTTCCGGTTCACCCTGTCTGCATTCCTGACCCACAGAATCTGTGGTTATAATAAAACAGTGGTTGCCAGGACAGTTACCATCCCTGCTGGCTTAGAATTTGGAGTATGTGTTAATCATGTTTTTTGTCCATATAAATGAAAAAATCTTAACAATTAGCAGCAAAATTTATACATTTAAGTGAGCATTTTCTTCAATAAGGCCACATTAAAAATATAATTTTATTTGATTTCTTATTTCTCCACTGCATGAAGTTATACTTGAGGCCATGGATTGAAGACCCAGAGTGTGCCTCTTAGAAAGCATTTAGCACAAGTTAATTGAAGGGAAAAAGGTAGATGTTGACACCAACATTGATAGATGCCATAAGTTGCTGAGAAATTTTGATATTAACCAGAATGGCTAAGAATTTAAATTATGAGGTTAAAGAATCTATTCAATCATCGGTTACCAGGGATTGGCATACCTTCCTCACTGTCTATTTTTATAAGCAGCGTTTTATTAGAATGCAGCCATGCCCATTCATTTATTGCTTCTAAGTGCCTTTGTGCTACATTGGCAGAGGTAACTAACTGTGACAGAGCCTGGATGGCTTGCAAGCCTGTATTTAGTATCAGTTCCTTTCTGGAAAAACTTTGCCAGGCCCTGAGTTAGACAACCTGAATGTTAACCTCATAGCTTATAGAAGCGTTGAGTAAGTATAGACTCCAACAGTGGTTCTCAAACTTGGGCGAACATCAGAATCTCCTGGAAGGCCTGTTAAAGCACAGAGTACCTGGTCTCACCCCTTGAGTGTCTGATTCGGTAGGTCCAGGGTGGAGTCTGAGAATTTGCATATGATGCTGCTGGTGTGGGGACCATACTTTGAGAAACACTGGAGTAGTGGAAATATGAATAAAGAGAGACACTTCAGGCTCTATTCCTGGTTCTGCTATGACGCTCTAGATGGATGATCTTGAGTAAAGATCTAATTTCCTCAAATTTAAAGTTAGGAGACTGGACTACAGAAGGTCTTCCCAACTAGTATCTCAAAATAACTGATTCCCTCAGTTCTCCATGAGGCTAGGCAGGACATTGGGCCAGTTGCCTCCCGCCCTAGGCAACCTCCTTCATCAGTTCCAGAATACTTTATAAATATTGTCATTTTTCTATGACACATAAATATTGTCATTTGCTATGACATATAAAAGACTGGGAAGTGTTGGACCAGCGTACTTTTAAGGCTTTTTAGATCTGAAATATTATGCATTTAAATGTTTTGATTGACAAACACCTCTATCCCAAATATGTACTGATCATTGTCCAAATGTGGCAGTTAGCCCACACCATGCATATGTGGTGCTTTCATTTCTTTCTTATAAATCAGATTCTAAAGATACTTTCCCACATAGTTGCTTACTTTTTCTAGAACATAGATCAGGTGTCCAACAGCCTTTTCTAAAGTAGATGGATTTAATGTTCAGTCAGCCATTCAGCAACATTACTTGGCCTTCCTCAGCTCTGGGAGCTGGGCTACCTGGGGTTTCTTCCTTCTGCCCTTTAATGATACTGTCTATATTCCCCAACAGAGATGGGGCTGGAAAGTGGGTCTGTGTTACTTTTCTACCTCTTCCTCCTCTTCTCTGCTCCAACAGAGAGAAAAATCAGAGACAGTTGTAAAGAGACTAGAAATCTTTTTTTCCTCCCATCTTAAGAATTCTCCCTGGCATGTTGTAACTTAATAAATGTTGATTGAATGAATGAGTAAACAGATGGCATAGTGGTCCCCAACCTTTTTGGCTGCAGAGACCAGTGCCCCTATGAGAATCTAATGCATGATGATCTGAGGTGGAGCTGAGGCGATGAGGCTAGTGCTGGGGAGCGGCTGCAAATACAGATGAAGCTTTACTTGTTCACCAGCTACTCACCTCCTTTTGTGCAGCCCAGTTCTTAACAGGCAACAGACTGGTACCGGTCCGTGATTTGGGGATTTGGGACCCCTGCTCTAAGCAATTTCTCTAAACAGTTGCTCTAAGCAATTTCCAATCTCCAACCCAATACCAACAGAGACCTGATAACAAAAGTCAAATCTTTCACTGAAATGTAGTACTCAGGAGACACTTTGCCTAAAAAGCTCTTTTAATTAATTCAAGATTTTTTTAAAGGAATTATTTAGCCTAATGGAATTCTATATATGTATTATATAATGTGTGAAGGCATGTACTAGGATAATTTTGATTTCTAAAATGAAGATAAGATTCCACAAACCTTTCAGTTGTGTGTTCCAGTGTTGTGAAGCTCTCTTAAGACTCTTGGTAGGAGTATCTGCTGGTTAGTTACAGAGGATGCAGCTTTGAAACCCTCGCCCACCCTAGCCCCAGTCACTTCCTCAATATCAGAATAACCTGCCTTGAAAGTGGGCTTCACAAGAAAGAATCAAGGTCTCCTTCTCATTCCATTTCTCCTCATTCTAAGTAAGCACAATGCCGGCTAACTGGTAGATACAGTCTTGCCTCGGTACCCTCAGAAGGTCAGTTCCAGGACCCCACAGATACCAAAATCTGCAGATTCTCTAGTCCCTTATATCAAATGATGTAGTATTTGCATATAAGCTACGCATGTTCTCTTGTATCCTTTAAATCATCTCTAGATCACTTCTAATACCTAATACAATGTAGATGCTGTGTTAATAGTTGTTATACTGTGTTGCTTAGGAAATAATAATGAGAGAAAAGTCTGTAATGTTTATACAGGCATGACCATCGTAGGTCTAACTACATGGTACATATCAGTAACAACATTACTTTTATTTTTCTGAGTATTTTTGATTCATGGTTGGTTGAATCTGTGGATATGAAACCCATAGCTATGGAAGGCTGACTGTATTCCACATGTTGGATTGAGAGAACTGGGAAAAGAGAAGGAAGGAAGGTAGGAAGGAAAGAAGGAAGGAAAGAAGGAAGGAAGGAAGGAAGGAAAGAAGGAAGGAAGGAAGGAAGGAAGGAAGGAAGGAAGGAAGGAAGGAAGGAAGGAAGGAAGGAAGGAATTATACACACCCGCTCCATGAGACATTCTGAACCCAGAATCTGAAGTCCAGGAGAATGAAGCCCCCTAAAGTGCAATCACATGCAGGTCATCGCCACTGAGAGGGTGGCTGAGGAAAGCAGTGAGATACCAGGCTGCTCAGCTCCCACCAGTCCCCTCTAAAGGCCTCAGAATTGCTTCTGAATGTTCTTCTAGCTGAAAGTCATCAGCTTGAAGACTTTACTTTCTCCCTGTGTACCCACAACAACACATCCCTTTTAGAATGATAATCTCCATGACTGGCCAAGAGTTCAAGAGCTATCTAGAATTTGGACCTGACCCCTGAACTTTCTGCCCACTCTTGATTGCCCTTCCTTGCACATTTATGAGAAAAACCAAAGCTGATGTTTCATTTCAGTTAGAGAACTGTTGCCACCATTATGCCTGTTACCATGCTGATAAAGCACCTGACCTAAGTGTTTTGTATTCATCTCGTTATTCTTCAGCCCTTCATAGTGAGCTCCTTAACAGGAAAGCGGGCCTCAAAGGGTACAGTGATTTGCTGGCAGAGTCAGGATCGAAATTATAAGTCCCTTATGCCAGTGTTCTCAGAGCCAGTACAAAAAACAGTGGCTTATAGAGCTAGTAAAGAGATGACAAAGCAAGAAAGGCCTTTCCTTATTAATATTAAAAATTTTAACTAATTTTTAACCAATTTATTTGTATTTCACATTGTCTTAGAAATATTTTCTGGTGGAAAGTAGAAGGTGGGTGGAAAAAAGAAAACCAGTCTAGGAACATAACTAGAGGCAAGAGTAGAGCTGACACATATATGTTTGTAATTAAAGACATAGACATTTGCCCACAGGAAAGCACACATATTTGGCTATATATATGCCAGTGTAAAAATAAACTCAATTTTAAACAGATGAGTAAAACAATTGCTGAAAGAAAACATAAGTGGTCCTAAATCCAAGATAGCACATGAACTTCTCCTTATAGTCCCTAAAGAAGAGTCGTTTTGGCAACAAGTTTCAGACCTTTTGCATGAAAAAGGCAAGGGTAGCATATGGAATGGCAATTAAACAAAAGACATTCTATAAAAGGCATCACCACACAATACTGGGATATTATCTCTGAAAACCTGGTTCATTCCAGGGGTAGCCTTGACGCATCCAGGGCCACCTCCAAACATAACCACCGCTACCTGCCAGCACCTTGCTCTCGAGCCTGTTGGCAAAGCCAAATTTTCCTACTAACAAGAGCTCTTCCTTCAACTTTCCATCTTTCTAAGGGTTCCAGCATCCCTTCTTCACCCACACCCTTGCCGTCAGAAATACAAATATGGCTGACGTCTGTGAGAGGCTGTAAAGGTAAACTCTTTGGACTCTGGAGGCAAAGGGCCTAGGCTTGAATTCTGACTCTACCACTGCCTGATAGTGTGGCTTGGAGCCATTAACTCATCTCTCTTAGTAAATGGAGGGTAATAATAGTGTCTAGCAACTAGGTTTCCTGTGAATAATAAATGAAATGATCCAGTTATTCCACAAATATTTCTTGAGCTCCTATTATGAGCCAGGCATTGTCCTAGGCCTTTGGGATACATTGTCCTTGTGGAACTTACAGTCCTGTTATGAGTGTCAAACAGTGTTTGGCATATAGTTAAGAAATGTTAGCTGTCCTAGTGCTGTTGAGGAGTTGGTGGTGGTAACAGGGAAATTCTTTGTTTCAGTCAGGTGACTAATTAAGATGGGTGAATGGCTGAATGATGTCACTGGAGAGGTAACTAAAGCCTGATTTATGCTCTCAAAGTTTACAATCCCCATGAGGAGACAAAAATCTGAGAAAAACATAGCACAAAGCATCATGGTATAAGCAGGTGACAAATTGATGGGGTTAAATGATATGAAGAGGAACTCATTCTGACCTGGGGAGGTTATTGGACAAGGGAGACTCCCCTTGGCAGGGCCAGCCCAACTGGAGCTTACCCCACATCTGTTTCCTCCTCCTCCTTACCTGTCAATGGAATTGATTGTGTTCAGGTGTCTTCCTCTCCCTGTGAAGTGGGCAAGGTAATCTGCCTCACTGCTCCTGGGTGGGTGGAGGACCTTGATTATTCTACACTGCTCATACCAATCCCAGGCTTCTGGTCAGTGAGGACTTCAGAAACAGGCATGTGAACCCAATTCTGACCAGTAAGACCCAAGAGAAAGGTTCCTGGGCAATTCTAGAAAAACTTCTTCTTTAACCGGAAGAGCTGCTGTTGCCTTGATCCCAGAACACGGGGGAAGCTACCTAAGGTGACTGCAGAGCCAGGAGATACTGAGAAGCAGGGCTGCGCCTGAGAACCAGCCCTTCTCTCTGGACTCCTTTTGATGCAAGAAAATAAATTTCTCCATTGTTTTAGTATAGGTCTTCTGTTACCTAAAGCAACCAAATTAATAATATCAGGTATGGTGAAACAAGGATTTAGCAGGACTGCATCACCTCCCTCCGGACTGTTCTACCTGTGTGTCTCTCTGGGAAGAGAGGTCACCTGGAAGGCTAGGCAGCTTCCTTGACTCCATAATTTTCCTCTCCCTGAACATCCAATCAAGTATGTTCTATCTCCTTTCTATTTTCAGAATCTCTTTTCTTCCTTCATGAGCACTACCTTTGTTCTGAGGTTGGCCATCCCTTTCTTTAAATATTACCATTGTTTTCTAATTCATCTGTACCCTCCAGGCCTCTCTCCAGGGCATTCCGTAAACAGCTACCTCAATGTTTAAAATGTGAATCTGCCCATGCTGTGACCTGATTGTTTAGAAAAGCTGCCTCCCTATTAACAGCAATATGCAAAATCTTTCCTTCTGCTCTTGGCTTCCTTAACTCCTCCTTCCCATCCCTTGTGCACCCTCCCCTGCCCCACATCTTCCCTGCAGCAGTGCAGAACCTGGGGCAGCGCTAGGCCCTGTGCTGCTCTCACCTCCAGGTTCTTGCCCAAGCCAATTCTTCTGCGTGGGAGGCCTCCCTCCCTCTCACCTGTGCCTGGCCACTTTTCCCTCCCTTGAAAGCGGCCCAAATGTGAATGTTATTTCTCCTGAGCAGAAATTCCTGACTCCTAATTCTATATTAGGTGCTCTTTATATGGGCCACCAATGCATCTGAATTTCACTATCTTAGTACAGGGCACTGTGTGTAATCTATTTACTTGGTCTTGAATAAATAATAAGTAGCCCCATAAAGCTTTGGCAGAACTATGGGCCACCATAAACATTGAATTTGTGACTTTGGATATGAGCTTATTTACTTTAAGTCATTCCGTTTGATTGTTGCACAGTTGCCTGGGCACCTTATCGTTAATAAATGGTAACTAATGCAGCAAGTTTTCAGCATTTAGGGTAATAGGAGGAAGCATGATGTGATCAAGGCCAGATCACATCTGAAATCAATTCACTCCATTCTGGCATCTCTCCCTTCTTACCACCCTCTCACAAAGCAAACAGGGAAGCTGGGAGAAGCAAACCCAGGGCATTGTGAAATTGAACCACCCACACTAGCACAGTCACAAGTTGACCACACAATTATGTCAGAAATTTCCCCAGGTTCTCTTGCTCGTTGCTCTAATGCACATTGGCCACCCACTATGTACCACACCATGTGCTGCACTTTGAGGACCCCCTCGTGACAATACCATGTCATTATGGTGTGAACCAGAACAGTGTACAGAGCACCAGGGGAGAGTTGGGCCAACTTAACAAAGACAGACATTTTAAAGTAGAGGAGAGTATTTTAAGTAGAGAGAGCAACTGGGCACTTATAAGGATCTAGAAAACATGGTTATGTTTGGGGAACTTCACACATGGAGTCTGAGATGACAGGAACCAGTGCTGACACTGAACTTGAAGGATCTCATGTGCTGCTTTGGAATCTGGAATTTATCCTGTGACCAATGAGAAGTCCCAGAAGGTTTTCTTATGGTGGTGGGTGGGGAATAGGGGGACATGACCATCTCTGAGGTCTGAAAAATATCTTGAGTAGCAGATCAGAGGACAGACTGCAGAGAGGATGGACTGTAGAGGCTGTGGGCTAGATCCATCATGAAATTTCAATATTCTTTCCTGAGTCATTTCATGGAATGGCTCAGTTGTAATAAATAGCCCAAAAGACATTATGGTTATTCAAAAAGTAAAACACCTTCCTGCTAGGGTGTTATTTCGGACTAACTAATCTCAGAGTGTGCACTCTAGGGTTCTAGAAAGCTCTCATTCTATAAACAATATCAGGTGAAGAAATAGTCCTGCTTTGTGCTCAAAGTTGAAATCTGAGGCCTAGGTTAGGCACTTGAAATATTTTATATTGCTCAGATTTGTCATTAGAAGGTCTTGACTTGAGCTACCAAAATGCTACAGCAGTATCTGTAAGTGTCAGCAGGAGGGTTCAAAAGTCAGCAAAATGGAATTGGAGGCTACCAACTATCAGTCCCTCAACCAGGCGATCCTGTCCTAAAAGCAGGAGGGCCCTAGTTCATCTATCTTAGTAAAGAGTGTCTCAAGGAAAGTTCAGGTGTTTCGCTTACAGTCCTTACTCTCTCAAGATCATCTATTTATTTAAGACTCGACTGCCAAAAACCTCTCCGCTACAGAATGACTAAAAGAGATGTTCGTCTAGTGCACATTTCTTTAGTGTGGTTATCCTGGAGGCCTAGGCCAAAATCTTCTAAAATCCATGATACCACACACTTATAATAGGTGAATTTTATTATGTGTAAATCTTGCGTCAGTAAAGCTGGAGTGAGAGGAGGGGAGGCTAATGTCCTCTTTTGAAGAGTCTCAACTGGCTGTCCTAACAGTTGTCCTCCACGTGCTAACCTGTAGGATAGAGGTGATAGCTCCTGCCCCACAGGCAGCTCGTGTGAGAGTGTCTATGAAACCACCTGTCATAGCACCTGGCCCAGGGTGGACTCTCAAAAAATGATCACTATACACAGAGACATTAGAAAGACATATTTCCTTCCTAGGAAGATTTCAGACAGTTTGAACCAGTGCACATTTATAAATACTGTTTCTCTGCCTGTGTATCTTGTTCACCTTTATTCACACCTGTTTAGAGAGTGACATTTTCTGTCCTGTTCTCATATATTGGAGAATGAGGCAAAGATGAGGCTCACAGAGAAATTCAGATCAGATGGCTTTCCTGGGACAGTCAGTGGACCATCCACTAGGCTATTTCGTCTCTGCCAACCAGCTATCTTGGTCATAGCTTTCTGTTAGAGCTAAGGGTGCAAATGCCATTTGACTCTTCCTGCCTGGATCACTCATGGTCCCTGATATGGTGCTGAAACCAAAACAGGAGCCCGATAAACACTTGGAGATTAAGTAGACATAGCTAACATATCCTACATAAGACAAATACCATCTGACAACACAGGTAATACAAAAATAGTATCAGAAGAAGACTTGGAAGTTCGTCTTCACAATGAGAAGATTGACCGAGGATGCTGGCGGAGGTAGGTGTGGTCTATGCGGTTCCATGCAGGTGATGTCCTCTGTTCAAGTGCACAACCAAACGTATGAATCTCATTAACATATGTTGAATGAAAGAAGCCAGACACAGAGAGTACATACTGAATGATTCATTTATATGAAGTTCAAAATTCACCACTGGTGTTAGCAGGAAGGAGAGCAGTTACTTTTGGGTAAGGTAGTGACTGACAGAGAGGCACAAAAGGTGCTTCTGAAATGGTGGGAGTATTTTGTTTTTTAAAATTAATACCCTAATGGATATGTAGATGCACTCATTTGGGTGAAAATCCCTCAAACTGATAATCTCCCAGTATGCTTATGATCTGGTTAGAACTTCCAGTACAATTTTTTTCATTTATGTATTTTTAAAACTGAGATATAATTCACATACCATTAAATTTACCCTTTAAAGTATACGAGTCAGTAGTTTTGAGTATATTCTTTATACAACTATCAACACTGTGTAATTCCAGAACATTTCCATCACTCCACAAAGAAACCCTATCGCCATTATTAGTCATTCCCACTCCTCTCCTCCCTGCTCCTGGGAGCTGTTAATCTACTTTCTGTCTTATCTTGATTTGTCTGTTGTAGACATTTATATAAATGAATTCCTACAACATGTGGTCTTTTTCATCTGGCTTCATTCACTTAGCATAATGTTTCAAGGTTCATCCATATTGTAGCATATGTCAATACTTCATTCCTTTTTATGACTGAATAATATTTCATTATGTGGATAGACCACATTTTGTTTATCCTTTATCAATTGATGGACACTTGGGTTCTGTCACTTTTTTGCTATTGTGAATGATGCTGCTATAAATATTTGTGTACAAGTTTTTATGTCTTCAGTTCTCTTGTGATTTACCTAATCATGCAGTTATAATGTTGAATAGAAGTGTCTGGAGCAGACATGATTGCCTTGTTTCTGATCTTAGAGGAAAGGTAGCCTTTATAAAGTTCCCTTCTATTTCTAGTTTGTTGAGTGTTTTTAACATGAAAAGTGTTGGATTTGTCAAAAGCTTTTTCTATGTCTATTGGAATAATCATGTAGTTTTGTCCTTTATTCTATTAATATGGCATTATTATTATTATTATTATTATTATTATGTTGATTTTTGTAAGTTAAATTTTGTATTCCTTAGTTACAGCCTATAATGCTTTCTATATGTTGCCAGATTCAGTTTGTTAATATTTTGTTGAGAAATTACTTCTTTTCTTGTAATATCTTTAGTTTTGGTATTAGGGAAATGCTGGCCTCATAGAATGAGTTAGGAAGTGTTTTCTCCTATTCTATTTTTTCCAAATTTGTGAAGGTTTGGCATTAATTCTTTGTTATATGTTTGATAAAATTCGCCTATGAGGTAATCTTGGCCTAGGCTTTTCCTTGGAGAAAGTTTTGATTTATTAATTCAATTTCTTTATTTCTTATAGGTCTATTCATACTGTTTATTTCTTCTTGAATCAGTTTCAGTAGTTTGTGTCTTTCTAGAATTTGTCCTTTTCATTTAGATTATCCAATTCATTGGCATACAACTGTTCATATTATTACTTTATTATTATTTGCTCTCTTTTAATCTCTGTGTGTGTGTGTGTGTGTGTGTGTGCGTGTGTGTATGTGTGTGTTTGTCTCTCTCTCTCTCTGTCTCTCTCTGTCTCTCTCTCCCCCATTTCTCTCTACCTGTCTCTGTCTCGATTTCTATCTCTGGCTAGCTAAAGATTTGTTAATTTTGTTGTTCTTTCCAAAGAACCAACTTTGCTGTCATTGATTGTCTCTATTTTTCTATTCTCATTTTATTTTTTTCTACTCTAGTCTTTATTATTTCTTTCTCCATGTTTTAGATTTAGTTCACTTTTATTATTCTAGTTTAAGGTAGAAATTTAAGTTATTGATTTAAAAATCTTTCCACTTTTTAAATATAAATTCACAGCTATAAATTTCCCTTGAAGAAATGCTTAAGCTGCATCCCAAAAATTTTTGTATGTTGTGTTCCATGTGCTCTTGAAAAGATTGATATTTTGCTTTTGTCAGGCAGAACGTTATTTAGATGTCAGTTAGGTCCAATTGATTGACAACATTGTTCATATCTTCTATATCTTTGCTAACATTCTTTCTTCCTCTACAAATGACTGAAAGTGGGATATTGAAGTCTTCAACATAATTATTGAATTACCTATTTCTTTATAAACTTTGTTAGTTTTTTCCTTCATATATTTTGGAACACCATTATTACACATGTATACATTTATAATTATTATATGTTCATAATGAATTGTATTTAATTATATTATTATAATGAAATGTCTCTCTGTCTCTAGAAATAGTTCTTGTCATAAAGTTTATTTTATCTGATATTTATATAGTCACTCTGACTTTCTTATATTTTTTCCACTTCTAAAACATATATTTTTTTATTCTTTTACTTTGAAACTATTTGTGATTTTAATCTAAAGCATGTCTCTCATAGACGAAATACAGCAGCATACTGTCTTTTTAATTCAACCTGACAATCTCTGAGCTTTGGTTGGAGTGTTTAGTCAATTCTCATTAATGTGATTATTGATATGGTCAGATTTCCATCTGCCATTTTGCTGTCTGTTTACTGTATAGCTCATGTTCTTTTTTGTTCCTCTTTCATTCCTTTACCACCTTTTTTTGGTGTTAAACAAATATTTTAATTCCTCTGTTGATTTTTTAAAGATATTTTCTTAGAGGTTGCTCTAAGACTTACAATAAACACTATCTGCTTTAGGTTGATACTGACTTAACACCAGGAAAATATAGCAACTTTGCTCAAATATAGTTTCATTTCCTTTCTTCCCTTTTATAGTATATTATTGGAAAATGTATTGATACTCTATTATTGTCATATATATTATATCCATATGTGTTATAAGCCCAACAATATGTTATAGTTGTTGATTTTTATAATTTTGTTTTTTAAATAAATTAAGAGTAGAAAATTAAAGAAATCTACTTGTACAATCTTTTATAATTACCCACAAATTGATCATTTCCAGAGCTCTTCATATCCTTTCCAGTTACCTCTTAGTGTTATTTCCTTTCAGGCAGAAAGACTTCCTTTAGTATTTCTTGTAAGGCAGGTCCACTAGCAATGAATTTTCTCAGTCTTTGTCTAACTAGGGATTTTGTTAGTGCCTTTATTTTTGAAGAATAATTTTGCTGGATATAGCCATCTCAGATCTACTGTTAGGCCCACCTTGTAAGTTTTTCCTTTTGGGTTTTTTTTTTTTCAACTATAGGATTTCTACCTGATTCTTTTATGTAGTTTCAATTTCTTTGTTGTTATTTTTCTATCAGTTAGGTCACTATCCACATATTCTCTTTTAAGTCTTTGGACACAATTATACCAGTTGCACAGTAGTTTTCTATAAAATCCAATATCTGGGCCCATTCAGAATTAGTTTCTATTGATCTTCCCCCGTCTCATATTTTTTTGTTGTTGAAAATTGGACATTTTATATAATATTATAACAACTCTGAATTCTAGTTTTTATTCTGAGTCTCATATGTCATTTTTAATTTTTCTGGAATTGCCTATTTCATATATATATTTTTTTAATTTATTGCCACATAGCAAACCCAAAATTTCTTTTGGAATATTAAAATTCTAAAGTGTATAAGAGAGTAAAATTTCTTCTATTTTGAAATAAAGTGTTTCATTATTTTTAAAAAGGTACTTTTTGTAAGAGTTTCTAAGGTAATATAAGATACAGCTATATGCAATAGAAAATAATCGATACCATTAAAAAAAAAGAATAAAAAACTTCTATGTGTACTAATTTGGAAAGATGTCTAAGATTATATTTTAAATTTAAAAAAACAAGGTGCAGAATGGTGTATATGATATGCTACCATTTATATATGTGCTACTATTTATATGTATGTATCTAAATTATCTCTGGAAGACAGTGTGGTTATTGGGAGAAGTGGGTGGCTGAGGAATGGGAGTGGGAGAAATAATTTTTACTCTCTTATACTCTTTGGAATTTTAATATTTGAAAAGAAATTTGGATAAAACCTTATAACTTACAATAATGAACATTTAATAAGTACTCAAGATGTGTAGGCATTTTGTAACTCATTGAGTCCTCACAATAATTTTAAGATATAGTACTATTTTAAGCCCCATCTTATAGATGAGGAAACTGAGACATAGACCCCCACAAATCTTGGTGTCCAAAACTCCAAAGCCAGTAAATGGTGGAAATGGGTTCTGGGGCTCACGCTCATAAAAAACTTTATAATATGTGGCTCCATTAACAGCTTCCTCTTCTTCATGTGTCACTTTGAACACAAAATTCACTGGTTAGTGTACACATCCTGTCTCAGAAGACTGTAAATTCTATGAGGAAGGGCTTTTTATTTTTAATATGATTCACATAATAGATGCTCAGTAAATATTTTTTTAAAAAAGAATTAATCCTTAGATTTTTTTTTTTTTGCACTATGGTGTAAAATCTGTATTTCCTCATATCAGCCTGGAAAAGACATAAAACACATTTCAAAAGGTTAGAGACTCTATAGAATGATGTTATGATTTTTTTTATTAATCTCTAGAAGTCTTCTGACAGCCTCTTGCTTCTATCTCTCAGCACACAGCCTTTTCAGAGGTGTGTCACTGGGAAATGTAGTTTGTGTATAAGTTGTGTATAAGTTGTGTATACACAACTCATACTTAGGCACATTTGTGCACGTGTTAAGAGTTAAAAACCATGAAGTTCTTCTGGCTCTCACCCTGTCTTGACTGTACTCTCAGGCTTCTCACCTGCCTATGCCTGTCTTCTTCCCCTGCTCCCTGCTCCAGTTAGAGTCCAGAAGTCACAGAGATTATCTGTTGAAACACAGTGAACCATCATTCACCTATTCTAAATGTGTTTTCCCATTAAATCATCTCTGAAATTAGATGCTTAATACAGCCAATGATAAGAAAAAAATTGTGTCATTATTTAATTGTAATTTTTTTCTTTTTTCATGATCCATGTAGCTTCTCACAATAGTTGGCATGTTATGGTGAAATACAGTTGGCAAAAGGACAAGTAGAAGTTCAATTTCTCTGAGAACTGATGCTCAACTCAATTTAGATTCTACACTCGCCTTTCTGTATATTCCCATCACTCAACTAACCATAGTGTTTAAAAATAGCTCCTAAATAGCTCTTGTTATATGCCACACACTAAACAGACTACCTCTCCTCTTTACAACAACCAGAAAAAATAATTTTCTTTGATTACAGAAAGGAGCAATTCAAGGTTAAAGAGGTCAAGTAACCAGGCCTTGCTTAGGTGCTTTCCTTCCAGCCAAATGTGTGGTCCATCTAATCTTTTCCTTATTTAAAAACATTTCCTGGGGCTAAAGGGTATACATGGATTCCTCTTGAAGTCCTCCCATCAGTGGCCTCCTCAGCATGAGTCACATATTATTACAAAGATGACTAGTTTCCCAAATGTCCTGAGGTTTTCAGCATTAGGACACATGTAGTTGCAGTTGTGTGCTCTGCACAAACCGTAGACAACCCTGTGTGGGCTGCATCTTCAGGAGAAGTGGAGGGCAGCTTGGTGCAAGATAAGATGTCAGAGGATGAGAAGGAATAAGGAAGAAGGAGGCAAATGGTAGCAGAGCCTCACCTAGCTACAGGATTCTAACTCAAGACAGGGAACCATTAGCCAGTTGCCTATATAATGCTGCATAGGCAGTTTCCATCAGCAATCTTGGTAAAAGATCTTCTAAAATATTAAATATTCTCCATATGTTTATGAATTTTTTTCACATTCAATACATTGGTTCATTACTTTCATGCACTGCTAGGGAGAGAAAAATATAATTTCACAATGTGTTTAAAGAGAGCCTAAAATTGTTTTCATACCCTTTGACCAAGAAATTCCAATTTCTAGGAATTTATACTGGGGAAATCATTGGAGAGATACACAACTATTTCAGTACTAGAGTGTTTATTGCAGTGTTGTTAAAATAGCCCCAAACAGGGAACCAATTTAAGGGCCCAAATAAAAAGGAAAACTTAAATTACTCATGGTATCTATTTACAATGAAATAATTGCAGCCATTAAAAAAATAATTTTAAGACTGCTTAATCCAGGACATAAGATTGAGTGAAAAATAGGTTATAAACAACATGTATAATGTGATCCAATATTATTGAGTTTATTTATATGTAAAGAAAGCCTGCAAAGAAATACAATAAAATATTAATATTAGCTATATCTAGATTTTTAATATACTTTTCAGAAATTTCCAACAAATTTTATAGTGATAATGTATTACTTTTACATTCAGAGAGAGAAAAAGACATCTAAAAAAATTGTTCACTTGATGTTGATAACATGAAAATAACTTTCTTCAAGAAGGATGTTAGTTCTTGGTTAGTAGGTTTAGAGAAATTGTTTCTACAACTAAAAAGAGAAAGTCCTGTGCATTTACTGCAGAGCAAACGTTATTAAATAGATTGGGATAGGAAAGGTTAACACTTATCTAACTCTGTAGATCCACTCTGTTCTCATCTATAATAATCTCTTAGGATCTTCTGAGACAGTCTCCTGGACAATGAGAAATGAGCATTATCTGTTTTACAGATAAGAACAACTTCTGCACAGATAATTCTTTTTTTTTTCTCTAGATTTAGCAGCTCAATAAAATCTTATTCTTTGAGATTCTTTTCCACTGCGTTGACCTTGTTGCTTGTCTGTAGGTTATTTAGAGAGTAGAATCCCCAAGGTAATACAAGACTCTGATATTTGTTCCAGAAAACCTTATTTCCTGAGATCAGTAACACAATAAGTTAATGGAAGCTGTTTTTCTTGGCTGGGCACAGATTCTTGCATTAAAAGGGAAAGTATGCTTTATGGTTTCATTTTGTCCCCACAGAAGTGATATAATTTATCTTTCCCATAGAACATTTTTCAAGCAATATTGTTTCTATGAACCCCACAGGAACTATGAATGAATGAAATGTATTCAACAAAAGATAACTGGGAAATCATGGCAAAGGGACCAATGGTAAGCACTGCATATATTTAAAAATAAAATTTAGACTAAAACAAATGTGAGAATAAAGTGACATCAAAATGTAAATGTTTTGAGACTTGAGAAGCTAGAAAGGACGCAACAAATAAAACTCACTGGAGAAAAAGGAATATGGGTGGAGAGTAGAACAGGTTGGTTTGTTGATTACCTCCTCTACACTAGCCAGGAGTCAAAAATATCCTTAAAGCTGACAAACCAAGTAACAGAAGTATAGTGTATATATCAGTACAAATGTGTAAACACCAAGAAAGAGAACACCCTTAAACTGGGTGATAAAAAAGAGGAAAGGGATACAAGATGAAAAGAAACATTTTAATGTTATTTTTCATAATAGGGAACAATTTATAATAACTGAAGAAATTGATAACTAAGAGTATTACATAAAATTGTAATTATAAACTACTTGTGTAAAAATACAAATATTTCTCTTTAAACATCAGGAAAAACTAAGACCCCCCAAAATACAAAGAACTAAAAGTCATCAAACTACATATTTAGAGTGGATAAATTTTATGTTATGTGAATCATATCTCTATAAAGCTGTTAAAAAGGCAAAGGAAATGATCACATAATGAAAAGCCTTTTTTAAACTATGAAAACATAAAATATGAAATAAAATAATATGACAGGACTAAAGTCAAACATCTGTAAATGAGATTAACTCACCTATTAAATAAAAGAGTTTCAGATTGGCTCACAAAGCAAATCGCAATTCTATGCTGTTTGCAAGAAACACAGCTAAAACAACGTGATTTAGAAAGATTGAAAATAAAAGAACGAGCAAAGTTTCTCTCTTAATTCCAGCTTCTTTTAAATGATTGTCATCTATCACAACTCAACAAACGTGGCAGTCTGCTAGAATAGTGACTAATTTTGATGCTATTTTACAAAGTACTTTCATATAAACTATCTGTAACTTAAGGAGAAAAGTACTTTTATTGTTGTTTTACAGACAGGGAACCCATACATAAAAAGTGCAGTGACTTACCCAAGTTTACTAGCCATTGTTTGATTAAGCTGGAATCGGTCCTAGGTTTTCAGGTCTACTCATCTCATGCCATTTCTTCGACACTGTTACACATATGCAAATAATTCTCTCTTTATAAAAATTGCTTCCATTTTTCAGCATTTTTATGGGACTCCTAAGACTAGACATTTTATATGTTATACCCTTAATCCCCATAACACCACTATGAGTTAAGTATCATTATCTGCATTTTTCCATTTGTGGCTAGAAAGATTAAGTAACAAATAAGCAACAGAACTGAGATTCCAAATCAGGTTTGCCTAACTCCAGAGCTTGAGGGATTTCCGGTATGTTACTAACAGTGATGTTAGTAAAGCTTGGTATGGAGAAGGTATACAATAACTCAAACTGAACAATCAATCCTTAAACATTTTTTATACTTTGTAAAGGCAAATGAAACCTGAGCTGGCTTTATGGGCATGTGACCTGTGCAGTCACCCAGGGCCATGAGCTCAGAAGGGACCTGCACTTTATTTAATGCTCTGCTGTACCACCTTGAAATTCTTAATTCTATCTTTGCATTTGTGTTTTGCAAGTGAAGTTTGATAGGACACTGGAGCATAAGCATGAGCAGTGGAGACACACTCATATGCATCATCTGCCACCATTCCTTGCTGCCCCATCTGCATATCGCCTTCACGACAGCCTGTGAGATTCCAGTGGCCCTGTGATGTGTGAGAGTTCAGCAAGACCCAGAGTGGGTACAAGGTAAAGAGGTGTATCTATGACTAAGTAAGCAGGGGTGCTGACAGCCCCGAGAGGCCACACTTTCCTTTCCAACCAGAATTTGCTTCCAGTGCAGAGAGAAGGCAATGCTGCTGCTCTAAGAAACACAACCAAGGAACCCTATCATATCCTTTCTTATACTTGTACTCTTATTCCCTGTGTTAGCTAATGACATACTGAAAATGATGACACAGAAGGAAAAAGGAAGATAGGGCAACTCATAGTTCCTTTTCCTTTCAAACCTTCTTACTCATTAGTAAGCCAAAGTTTAAGAATATTGGTAGAATGTGTGTAGCAAGAAATGAAATAAAAACAGTAAGTTAGTTTCACATGGTTTTTCCATGTTTCTTGTGAGAACAAAATACATATGTATGCATAAGTTATGAAATATGTATTATGTAATTTTTATGATTTTGCATTTAAGTTAAGTGTACTTATACTTGTATTTTAAAACAAGCATCATGTAATACAAAAGTGAACAGTAAAATTCATGCTAATAATTAACATTTTTTCTTTACTTAAGTAGCAAATGAACATTATGACAAGTCAAGAAACGGTGGAAGAAAAAAAAAGCTATATATTTTCAGTACCTTCAATGGCACTTTTTGAACAAGAAGCCCTATGTTTTCATTTTGCACCAGGCCCAAATCTATAAATTATGTAGCTGGCCCTGAATAAAACACGCACACACACATGCGCACACACACAAATATGTGAACATGAGCTTTTGACAAACAACTGCCCACTTTACCAATACATTTATGTTGTAAATATTTTGGGATCTGGAGCTTTCAGTAACATCTCCAGTTCAAAGAAAGACCTATCCCCAATGCTCATCGATTCAACTCCATTTCATAGTCACACAATTTTGCACCTAGAATGAGTTTTTCTTGCCACTGATTAACTGAGACCATGTCTGTTGTGTCAAATGTGGCAACCTCTGTCATGTCACTGAGGTGACATCTCAGTTGCTATACGTGCTACCAGTGACCTTACCCAAAGGAGGTGAGGGTCTTAGAGGCTGACCAACAACAGTAAAAAAAAATAGATCAGTAGGTGTGGTAGGTTGACTAATGGCCTCCCCCAAAATAGGTCTGTATCCCTGGACCTTGTAAATGTTAATTATATGGAAACAGTCCTTGAGGATGTGGTTGAGTTAAAATGAGCCTGATTTACAGAGTAAGCCTTAAATATAATCACATGTACCCTTATAAAAAGGAGTCAAAGGGATATTTGAAGATACACAAAAGAGGAGGCCATGTAAAGACAGAGGCAGAGATTAGAGTGATATAGTCACAAGCTGAGGAATGCTGGCAGCTACCAGAGTTAGCAGAGGAAATGAAGGATTCTGCCCTAGCATCTCCAGGAAAGCAGCCTTACTGATGCTTTGATTTTGGACTTCTCGTGTCCAAAACTATGAAAGAATAAACTTCTGTTGTTTTAAGCCACTAAGTTTTGGTAATTAACTTATTCCTTCATAGAAAAAGGAAAGAAAAGAAAAAAGAAAGAAAAACAAACAAAACAAAGCCTCACTCTTAAGGTAGAAAATTAAGACTGTAATAGTAGAGAGTTAAAGGAAATTATTTAAAGGCCTTAAGGAGATTGAAAAACCTTTAAAAATCATCTTGTCTCCTCTATTCCTGTCCACAAAAGTTCATGGACCATGTGTAGCAGAACCTGAGAATCAAAACGTGATTTTATATAGTCATATTAAGCTGTCCCTGATAGTTTGTCATCACAAAGAAAAGCTTCAAGACGTTCATTAAAGCACGTTGGTATTTGGAAAGACATAGTTTTTATAAAGAACAAAGTTTCATAAATGTATTTTATAAATAATTTTGTGATTATAGGATTTACATAACCATTAGAGAAAAATGTGTATCATGACCCTTGTAACAAAATAATACCACCTCTAACATTACTGATTTACAGCCTTGCTTCTGTTAAACTGACTGTCTTCTATTCATGTAGTTTACTCATTGCCGGATGCATAGATTTGCACCTTTGAGAAGTTGATTCACCCTGCAATTGCTAAGTGCTCTGTCTCCTTGTTAGGTTCATATTATTTACCCTGTGTTTTCTTCTTTCAAAAAATAAATCTACACAACATAATCTGAGTAGATATAAGAGAATAACACTTAGTATAGTAGATCTTTATAGATTGTGGCAGAATTTCACATGAATAATAGATTTTATATCATTAAAATATAAAGGAAACAAAAACTTATGATCTTTAGATAATCTGATTTTTAAAAATTATGTTACTAGTATTCAGAATGATATGCTTGCCAGTTAGTTTCCTCCCTCTTCCTTTGCCCCTCCTCAGGAAGATACAAATAGCTATTAAGCACCTGAAAAAGTCCTCATTGTTTTTAATCATTAGGAAAATGCAAATTAAACCCATATACCTCTAAAACAAAACCTTCCTGTGAACCTTCCTTACCAATAATGTGTTGGCAAATAGTTAACATCAGCTCTTTGAGGGAAAAAACAGCCCTGGTTAGTAGCATTTGCCGATCTCTTTGGTGTAAGTACTCCCACTGTGGCTGGTATCCAGCCACCCATCTGACGTCTGAAAGTGGAGTCGGGAAGAGATGTGCACAGTCAGCTCAGGGTGAGCCACCCTCGGGCACCACTGCTCCTTACACGCCAGAGCTGCCACCATCACCTCTCCATTCAGAGGAAAGGCCCATGGGGGACATCTGTCTATCTGCCCAACTGCAAGGGAAGCCCATACCCTTGCCTAGAAAAGTCTCCATTGTCCTTTATTCTTTAATCGAACAAATAAAGAAGGCTTGCCAAACTGAGGGCAAAATTCAGTAACTCAAAAGAGGAGGCCCTGGATGAATGAACGAGACCCTGGAGGGAGCCTGAGATGATTTAGGGGTAAGAGGAGATTTTATTTTGAAATTTCAATTTGTATCCTCAGAGAGATTCAAGGAGATATTCCATCTTCAAACATAATAAAAATAGCTCTTGGAAATATAAAATATTTTTTGCTAAGTAAAATTTCAAGGATGAAAAATGAGACAATTTTTATACATTTATACAAATTTGTAAATTTATACAAAATTTATACAGTTTTCTTTTATATTACACAAATGTATAATATAATGCATACAAATATACATAATGTATAATTGCCACCATCTATCAAAAAATATATTAGTTAGATGTCATATCTTCAAAATATTTTTATTTTAAAATAACTTTAGACTTATGGAAAAGTGCAAAAATAGTACAGAGAGTTATGATATACTCTCACCCCATCTTCTCCTTATGCACAGAAAGAAAGGGGAAGGGGCTATTCCATGGAAAGTAACCTCACAGGGCAGGTCATGGTGGGCAGTCACGCCCCACACTATAGCTTTTTAGCAAAAGGTTAATCTTTGCCTTAAGCAAGTGCTCTCTATTATAATGCATCTAGGTTGACACACCTTTGAAATAAACCCTCACCACCCTCAAGAGAGCACATAATTTTGTTTCTATCCTGTAACCCCATCCCCACCTTGCTTTCTCTAATCTTATGTTCCTTCCTTAATTTCAAATGCATAAGAGATACAAAACTGTCATTCTCAGGAGCATTTGAGATCTTGCTCCCTGGCATATGTAGTCAGTTTGGCTCAAGTAAACTCGTACAAAAATTCTCTACAGATTTGGACATGTCTTAAGTTGACATTTTCCAGCCTAGTCAACAGGATTCTGAAGAAGCTGGCCAGAACCACCCTGCTGACCTGGAACCACCGTGGCTCACTGGCGTTGAACCAACTGGACGTGGGTGAGTTTCTCTCAGAATTGAGAGCCTCCTTGCTCTAAGTAGCAGTAGTTTAATTTAATCGCATTAGCAAAGTCATTTTTGCCACTTAAAGTAGCATATCACTCAAATTCTGGGCATTTGGACATGGATACCTTTGTTCAGGCAGAGGGTATTTTTTCTGTCCCTCATGGGTCAAAATAAGGCTAGAATGGTGGCTTCTACTGTTGTAGCCGCCAGCCCCCGATAGACACACAGACCACCAGAACTCAGTGAGTTATAGGAAACACACTCTTTATTCAGCCAGCTGGGTCTGCCAGGGTTACGCAGACCCCAGATTAGCAGCCCCGAAATGTAGAGGTATGGGGTTTTTAAGCCCAAAATCCCATTCTTCATTCTGTCTGAACACAAAGGTCTATTTTTCTTCTATTCACTACCTGTTGACTCACAGGTCAGGTGTGCAAGTGGGGGTATAGAAGCAGAAAGCTATTGTTAGAATGTTATGTTCCTATGAGTGACAGCCTATGTTCCCATGGGCGATAGCCAAACAGTAATATTCCAGCCAGCACACTACCATGATGACTGAGAAGCCCGATCATTTCTTAATTAAAGGTGGTAACGTATTTAACGGAATACTGATAGTATTACATAGTTTAAAAAGAGAAGACCTTTTTAAATTCCAAAACAGTCTCTAGTAGTTTTTTTTTTTTTCATACAACCTGTCTAATTTTTTAGGTGGCTTGTTCTAATTGTGCATACAAAAAAATTAATTTAAAAGTATCAAAGGATCCTCCTCTTGGTCATCTTGGTATTAAGGGGAGGCTGACGGTTCATGGGCTTGTTGGCTTGGGAGGCACCATTTCCCTTACACGCTCGTCTCTGGACAAGCCAAATGCGGTGAAGGTCCCTGTAGGACTGCTTTACACCCAGGAGGTAATATTGCCTCAGGCAACCCCACAAAGATTCTTAGTCACCTGAGCAAGGGCCAGCGAGAGCTTATGGGAGGCCACTGGAACTGTGATGTTTTCCATGGCATGAGAGATTTGAAGATGTTACGCTGCTGGCTTTGGAAATGGAGGAGAAGGCCACACGACAGGTGGCCTCTAGAAGCCAGAAAAGGCGAGGAAATAGATTCTCCCCTGGAGCCTCCAGAAGGAACTCAGCTTTGCCAGTGTGGGGGAGGAAGACACCTTCCTCTACCCTCTTTACCCTCACGGTTCTTCTTCTTAAGCAGATAGATATGAGACAGATTAGCAAGAGAAAATCACCAAATGTAAACACATATGTATATATGGGGACCCCACATACATAAGAGAGTCAGACCCCCACATGCATGAAAGGTTCAGAGACAGAGGTAGATTGAGGAATATAAGGTATTCTGAGCTATAGCTGAGGTAAGGTGCCTTTGGGGGCTTCAAAAGGTCATTGCAGGGTGATAAGAAGATCAGACATTTAGTAAATAGAAGTTTGCCTTGCCCTATAGATAGGTCAAAAGAAGTTATCTCTGATAATTAACTATTATGGGCAAGGACCCTAATTCAAATTATTCTAGGTAGTTAAGGGAGGGTCAGAAGTTTCTGTTGAAGTTGCCTTGAGCTCAGCACAATCCCCATATCACAGAGGCACATCTTGGAATGGGGGAGTAATGGGCTCACCTGAACTCCCACACCACCATAAGACTTTTAGCTCCATAAGGCCCATTTTGGACTTCTGACCTCTATAACTGTAATAAATTTATGTTGTTTTAAGCCACACAATTTGTGGTAATTTGTTACAGCAGGAATAGAAAACTAATACATTGCCTCAAAAAAATTATTTATCCTTTTTTTATTTGCCAATAATATAGATTTGAGTGATATAAAATTGGAAAGATAAATTAAGTGGCCCACTATAAAAATACCTGAATTTTCTCAGTCTGTGCTATTCGTGGCATTTGGAGAGATGATACATCTCTATTCATTCTAGAAAATAAAATTGAATAATTGTATATGAGTAAACCAGGCGCCAAAATTATGTATTTTTTCACAGGAAATTCCCAAGACTCCATCACCTGTATTATTTCTAATTTGTGGTAATTAACTAGAGCAGGTCATTAAATAGATGCACTTTGACAAATTCTGGTTTTGTGTAATTAAACCTGAAGTGAATAAGTAGGGCATTTGTGTCTGTTTCTTATATCAGATGATAATAAATTGTAATATTATTGGCATATAAACCAATTATACATGCAACATTACCATTTTTATGCCTGGAAGTTTGAGATAATTTCTAAAAGCAATGGCTAATGAGTTTTGTTTTTTTTTTTTTTTTTTTTTTTTTGCCGCAAAATGCAGCGAAGAAAGCACGGGAGAAATTAAAAAGATCCCTGCTTCCTTATTTATTTTTGACATGTCCCAGGGATTTTATATTAATTAATTAGAAGAAGTTTTTCCAAATACATTTTCTAATACTTTCTGAAGTAGTGACACTCCAGATAATGAAAAGCTACCAGCATCTACTGCCGATTTGGGCAATATGTACAGTTGCTTGTATTGCTTTTGTATGGGCCTCTTTTCAGCTTCTTCCAAGTGCCTAAGGAAAGTAAACTTTATTTGAGAATGTCAAATATGTTATTTGCTCTCTCAACATATGATGAAGAATTATTGGATGGCCTTTTCCCCCTTAAAGTAACATGTTTTCACATAAAAAATACTTTGAGTTTTTTGTTTGTTTGTTTCTTAATTTGAAGTAAGATAGTGCTATGCCCCTTAGGTGATGACAGAGATTAGACTATTCACTGTCCCTAGAGCAGTCCCCCCATTTTCTCTCTTTGCTGGTCTACCTGAGAATACCAGGTTTGGGTTATAGGTCTTTGTCTCCCCAGCCTATACCTGTGTCCCTAATTCCCATAGCTTTCCACTCAGCAGCTGGTAAACCAGGCCGTGCTGTAAAGATGAAAGAGGAAGCTGTGGAGAAACTATGACTTGGACTCCACCTCAGCCACTCCAACCCAGTGTCCCAGGACAAGCCAGTCTTGTACGAAGGAGTTGGCCCATGTGCTATAATTTCCTAAGTGCTGGGAAGAAATTTGCTTCTGAAAACATCTTCCCTTCTCTCAATTTCACAGCTAGAGTCTCCTTCATTTCTTTTAAATAGGTGGCTTTTCCCTCCCTTTGTTAAAATGCAGATTTCCAAGAAAAAGTAACACTGTGAGGCTTATCAGGCATTTATTTTATAGGGTGGGTAAATTACCAGTTTTCTTCCTGAGAGTAGATTTTGGTGGAGAGAGAGACCATGAAAACCTTGGTAGCTAAAGAACAGTAGGCATTTGTGGAAGAAAATGATTCAGAAAGAGCAGGCTGTTCACAGGGAATCAAATCAACATTTTATAGATTATCCTAAAACAGATCTTTTGTTCAAAGTATAATGATCTATCCATTCTTTATCCTCCCTCATCTTTAAATCTAGGACAATACCTTCTCCACCCGCAAAAATGCCTTCTCCCTGCACCTTCTACTCCCCTTACCTCCCCATCCCAACCAGTAAGGATATAACCTAGCACTAACTCTGCCCACACCGGTGACCACACTCATTACAGCTAGAAGACACTGGAGTTGCCCACTTTGCTCTAAAGAAAACAGATTGAAGAAATGTTTTAAATACTTCCACTAATAAAAAATATATATTATATTTAGATTTTACATAAATACATTAAAATATAATGCAAAGATATGTTAAAATAACAAAAATAAGTAACATCACTTCACACCCCCTAGGATTGCTATAATCAACCAGAAAGACAGATAATAACAAGTCTTGGTGAGGATGTGGAGAAAAATAGAACTCTCATACACTGCTGACAGGGATGTAAAACAGTGCAGCTGTTTTGGAAAACAGTCTGGCAGTTCCTCAAATGATTGTACATAGAGTTACCTTATAACCCAGAAATTCTACTCCAAAATATATACAAAAAAGAAATGAAAACATGTCCACACAAAAACATGAGCATAAATTGTTATAGCAGCAAAAAATTTGTAACTGCAAAAAAGCAGACAGAACCCAAATGTCCACTGATGAAATGTCGAGAATAGACAAATCTATAGAGGCAGAAAATAGTACTGGTTGCCTAGATCTGTGGGGAGAGAGTGACTGCTAATGGGTATAGGGCTTCTTTGCAACCATGATGACAACATTCTGAAAGTGATTCTGGCGGTGGCTACCCAACTTTGAAAACTACTGGATTGAACATTTTAAATGGGTGAATTGTATGGTATGTGAATTACTTCTCAAAAAAGCTATTACAAAAAGGAAAGAGTAACATGACACAGAGGCTGGACTCTCTTCATACACCATGCTGAGAAATTTGCAAATTCCCATTAGAGCTCAGTCAGCCCAGGGATGCTGATCCTGACCTTCTCCCCCACAGTACCCCAGGATTCCAGAGAATCTCACAAGTCCAGGTGGCATCTAACCCAGCGGCCTGTGAACCACCCCAACTCCAACCCCTACCTCCAAATACCATGGACATGATTTTATGGTTGTTGTTGAAGTTCAACTAGCAAGTTTTTTATTAAAGAAAACATTCTTATTTAGAGTGGGTATATCTCATAAACTATATATGTATATATTTAATACATATGTATACATTTTAATGTAATAGAGATTTATCCACATTATTATAAAAATGAATTCATTAGTTACACCACAAATATTTATTGAGCATTTTACTAAGCTCCAGATGCTGTACTTACAGCTGGAACAGACAAGACAACATGAACATCTGTGATAATGATTCAGATCATAAATAATTACCTTCCAATAGTGTCAATACTGTCTCTCCCTCACAGTAAACCTAATGCCACAACTAGCTTCTACTCTGGAACTGGTGTGAAAAAAAATGAGCCCAGTTTTAGAAGGCAAATCTCTCTTTGATGAGACAGGAAAATGAAGCCCAGTGAGGGAAGGTGACTTGCCCCAAGAGCACACAGGGTAGCACTATTAAGCCAGTAACTCTCAAATCATCTGTGAGGCTCTCAAAGCCTTGAACAATTTTACCACTCCCTGACCAAAGGAGGATGCTCAGGAAACATTCTGTGGTGGTGCTGGCTTTTCTCCCTAATATAACAAACATTGTGAGTCCACCTCCCAACCCTGCCCTAGGATGTTCCTGAAAGCTTGCGTTTCCAAGGTCTTCCTCACCCTCTCTTCAGTCTTTGCCCTCTCAACCAAGGCACCACTGAATTGTGGGACTATCATTCCCTTTAAGAAGAGTTTGGTCAGATATAAATATGTATAGCTAAAGTCATTCTGAAATGTTATAAAGGAAAGTGTGTTAAAGAAGAGGAAATCATCTTATACATTTGTATGTATTCCCCATATTGCTCAATAAGGTGCTTCTGCAGACTAGTTCTCAGCAGCCAGTGTGAGGCACTCAGGTCCCTCAGAGATGGCATGAGTTGTGAAACCAGACAAGTATTTTCGAATGAATTTAAATTGGTTGCTGATTCTCTTCTCCTGGAACCTATTTTCCAAATGACTTTTAGTCATAATTTTATACCTCAAATTCTTCCTTCCCCTATTCCAGGCCATTTTGCAGAATCTGTCTTTTCTCAAATAGATAACTATGGTACCCACTTTTGTTGTTCACCCCTCAACCATCAGCATCTCCATTGTGGTTCTCATTGCTTTATAGAAAAATCACTCAGTCTAACTCTGAGACCAAATAAAAAGGTCTTTAAAGCCAAGCAATCTGAGGGACAGAGCTGGAGAAAATGACACTCTATTACTGGAAAAACTTCACAAACCACTTTTTAAGCCAGCATTCTTACTGAAATAGACTACTATGAAACCTCTGTACCATTCTTCAGTGAAAAGATGATGAGGGGTCTAGATTTGAATGACTCAACGCAACCATTTTGTGCTGATCTCATCATTGCCGCTGACCTTCTCTTCTCCCCCAGTAGTTTTCATGAGGACAGTCCTCTGAGGCCAAGCAACAGTTCTGCTAATCCAGGACCAGCTTGCCAATTCGGCACATTCAAGTGCCACACATGGGGCACTTTGGGGGATGTGTAGTGAATTCAGTGGAGCGCACCCAGCCTAATAAGCACACCTAGAATTGGTGCATATGACCTTACTTTGAAAAAGGGTCTTTGCAAATGGAATTAAATTAAGGATCTTGAGAGGAGGTGCTCCTGTATTAGGGTAGGCCCTAAATCTAATGACAAGTGCCCTCAGAGAAGAAAGGGAGAGGAGACACAGGAGAAGGTGGCCTTAAGTCAGAGACAGAGATTAAAGTGATACTGCCACAAGCCAAGGAAAACCTGGAACCACCACAAGCGGGGAGAGGCAAGGAAGGATTCTCCCCTGGAGCCTTCTGAGGGAATGCGCTGTCAGCACCTCGACTTCAGATTTCTGGCCTCCAAAACTGTGAGGATAAATTTCTGTTATTTTAAGCCACCAATTTTAATGTGGCAATATGTTATGGCAGCTTCAAGAAGTCAACATGTGGAGAGCTGAGGGGAAGGAGAGAGAATGAAATAGAGGCTTATGCAGTGTTACTCTCTGTCTCTATTTTTTTTTGTTGCTGTTGTTGGTTTTTTGTTTTGATTTTGAGAACAATTTTTATCTTTTTATCTTTTTATTAAGGAGGAAAAAATATTTAATATTTTTGTTGCATAAGGAATGATGTTACTCTCTCTTGAGATGGGGTAGAGGACATGGAAGCACCCAAGTCCAAGTTATTCCTCTGTATACGCCACATGCCAAAGAGCACCTGGTCAGAAACGCCTGGCCTCCGAGTCCAGACCATCCTGAGAATTCTAGCAGATTCCAGGGATTGGCTGATGTACCAGAATCAGCAGAGCTTGTCTCTTCCTTGGGTTTTGTTCTTTTTGCTTCTCCATTTTGAGTAACTTGCTATCTTGTCATGCCTAAAAGGTAACATAGAACATGAGTGTAGGACTGTTTACCCAGTGCCTGTCACTAGCACAGTAGTTTGTCCTTGGAGGTGATAAATAAAGGCCGAATGAAGAATTAAACATGTGGAAGAAATAGCATTTGCCTCACAGCTAATGAAAAGTGGGCCGTTCCTCAATGGAGAGTTTCTAATTCAATAGATCTGGGATGGGAACCTGAGAATTTTCTTTGTCACAGGTTTCCAGGTGATACTGATGCTGCTGGTCCAAGGACCCCACTTTGAAAACCACTGGCTGTAAAAAAAAAAAATAATAATAATAATAATAATAATAATAATATTTAAATGGAACCACTTTAAAATGGAGCTGGAGCTGCCACCCTAGGGAACTGCCTTGCACATCTTCTGCCTTAAACCTTTGAAATGTTAAAACAGGGCAAAATAAACTTTGGACTGGGCCTAAAGCAATATTGTACCCCAAAGAACCATTTGCAAAGATAACAAGAAAGCAGTTATGATACAACACTGAAATTAATAACATTGTTTGGAATTAGCGTTGCTATGTTAGCTCATCTGCACCAATAGAAATCCCTTTCTTCTGTTGATGTAATGTTCCCCTTACCTTTCTCCCCTTGTCTTTGTTTCCTAATTGGAATATTATTTGGGCTTCTGCCTGAATCAATGCTTCTCCAAATAGCTATTCTTTGATCTCAAATAAATGATAGTTGCCTCTCACTTTGAAAGACCTTTTATTTTTAGGTTAACATGGCCTAGAACAAGAGTGCCCAAGATTCTGTTTCATGATCTCAACAACAAAAATACCATTCCGTCGAGAAAAATTTGATCAAAATAAACTATCACAAGCTTCCCTTTCCACCCCTGGCTTATCTGATGACAGGAATAACAACTATGAAGCCTGCTTTCGATCCTTCCGGAGCAAATTATCTTTTCTTCAGTCAATGATGCATTTTTCTGCCTGATACAATCTTTTTACTCGCAGCCCCCATGCTTTTAGGTAACATTACCTGCCGCCCTGGGTGTATCAATTGAGCCTCTCTCCCTGGAGAGGTTTCTCCTCCTCATGCTCAATGAAGAAAAGCCCGAAGAGGGCAGAGCAACCAGGGTTTCTCCCTCCACACCACTGTCTTCCAGTTAGCCTGGGGGACGTGCTGCGATTCAAAAGTTAAGAGACCGATGAACGGACACACTAAGTGTGGTATGTGCGTACAATGGAATATTATTCAGCCTTAAAAAGGAAAAAAATCTGACATATGCTATAATATGGATGAACATTGGAGAAATTATGCTAAGTGAAAGAAGCCAGACACAAAAGGGCAAATGCTTTTTGATTCCAGCGATATGAGGTACCTAGAATAATCAAATTCATAGAGACAGAAAGTAGAGTGGTGGTGCCAGGGGCCAGGGTAGGGGGAATGGAGAGTTAGTGTTTAATGGGTAGAGTTTGTTTGAAAAGATGAAAAAGTTCTGAAGATGATTGCACAACAATGTCAATGCACTTCAGGGCACTTAATGTACACTTAACAGTTAAGTGTACATTATGTTATGTATATTTATTTACCCCCCCTTTTTTTTTTTTAAGGCAATAGACACTTGCTTTCCTTTCCCTTTTTAATGTTCCTCTCAGTGTTTGCAGAGCACAAACCCCTCCAGTCAGAAAAGGAAACAAAAATAATCTGGAGTTTACCACTATGTTGTTTTTGTTGTAGTTATTTGTTGTTGTTTTATTTTTAAGGGAAGGATAGGTAGAATCCTCCAGAAATGCTCTCTGGGTTCACACTCCAGGTGAAGACACACATCCAGGCATGCGCTTGTGAAAATGACCAGTGTCTTCTCACCCGCTTTTGCTTTCACACGCAGATGTGGTTTTTTCTTAGCACAGAGGTTTCCAAAGTGGGGTCCCAGAGCAGCAACATCAACATTGCCTTAAAACTTCTTAGAAAAGCAAATTCTCAGGCCTGGTCCCCGACCTACCGCGCCAGCAGATCCGAGCCAAGGCCCTGGAACCTGCTTTTTAACAAGACCTCCTTGTGGCTCAGTTGTGCGCTCACGTTGGGGCGTCCCTGGCCCTGGTCTCCCGCTGCCACCTGCAGCTGTGCCTCTCTCCCAGCCCTCAGGGCCTGGGGCAGAACAGCAGAGTCCCGGCTCTGGCCACGGACAGGTGACCCTTTGCTGGGGCTCAAGGTGCGCTAACCTCTGCTCCCTGCTGTTCCAGCGCCTGCAAGGGCGGAGCCTGGCCACCACGCCTGCACACCTCCAGCTGTACAGGTAGCTGGGCAGGGCCTGGAAACAAAATCATAGGAGCAACACCTTTAAAAAAAAAGTCTTCCCGCCTGCACTCCTCGCTCGCCAGTCGCAGGAAGCCCTCGGAGCCACCACCATGGGTAGGCTTCCGTGTCCGGGCTGGGGCGGGGTCGCGGCGGAGCGGGGTCTGCGCAGTTCGGGTGTTGCGGAAGGGATTCGGCGGGGCTGAGACCCTCGTCCCGGCGGTTCATAGACTTGGCGCGCGGATCCGGGAAGGTTGGCGCCGTTGGTGGGCGCAAGGGCAGAGACGTGTCAGCGCGGCGGGAAGCGCCTGGGGAGTCAGGCAGCCGGGGCTCGCGGGCTCCCGGGAAGTTGTCCGGCGCCGGATCTCTGGTGCTGGGAGGTCCTGGCGCTCCCGGGGCGCAGAGGCGGAGGGCTCTGAGGCGCCCAGACTCAGAGGTTACAAAAATGAACGCAGTATCTTCCACCTGCTCACCTGTCGGCAATCCTCCGTCCTCGGGTTCCCACCCTGCGATCTGCGAGTGCGCTCCAGGGTAGACTGGGTCGTGCATGCGATGGCAGGGCCAGCAAAACCTCCACCTGCCTGTGGGCGCTTACGGCTGCCTTTGCACTTCTCTCGCGGCTGCCTGGAGAGGTGGCCCCCGAGCTCTGGAGCGGCCCAAGAGGAATTGAGCCTGGTCATTTGTGGCCCTTCTTATCATTCTGTCTCTGTCCTCAAGCTTCACAGAGGAAAGTGGCTGGTCATTCTTAGGTATGGAGTGTCATCAGGACATCTAGGAAAAAACTAAATCCTGCCTGCTTCAGGATAAACGACTCTAGAATAAATGCAGAAGCAGAGAGCAGGTTCTGGAAGAGACATGAGGTCAGCCCAGCCCGCTTCTCCCTTAAAAATAGGGAAGGTGGGTCGACTGACTCCCCTTGAGTTGTACCAAGGATGGGCCTGGGCAGGCGCACTGTGACCACATGATTGAGAAAATCGGGTCTGACTTTGGCTTACCTGCACGTGCATTCGCAGTTCTTCCACTTGCTACTTCCTCAGTTTTTAGACCAAAATATGAGTGCGGCCTCAGTGGCTGTACTGAGGCTGTACCTGGTGTGCAGCACTCCGGTTGGCTCGCGTGGTCTCCCTGCCCCATGCAGTGTCATGGTTCTGAGGCATCAGTATTGAGTGATTCATGCGTGGGACTTCTAGTTGTGGCCGACTTTGCTTGTTCCAGAAAGAAGCTGCAGCAGTGTGTGCTTTACAGGCTAAAGACTCCTGGGCTGGAGCCCTGGATCCCACCTCAAATACTATTTGCTTGTTATTCATGGCAACTTTTCTGGGAGGTGCTCTGTGTTATTTATTTTGGTCTTCAGATGGCAAACACCTGAGTAGCATCTGTGCTGAGTTAGAACTTCTCTAAAATGGTTCCAATCAGGGTAGTTGATAAATGTTGAAAAAACACAACTTTTGAAGCATAGTCCCCCCAAAATGTACCCTTCTCAGTTTGCACATTGGTCCTTAAGTGGTTTTTGGTTTTGGAGTTTTTTTTTTTTCTGGTGTTTCTTTTTCTTTTTTCTTTCTTTCTTTTTCTTTCTTTCTTTCTTTCTTTCTTTCTTTCTTTCTTTCTTTCTTTCTTTCTTTCTTTCTTTCTTTCTTTCTTTCTTTCCTTCCTTCCTTCCTTCCTTCCTTCCTTCCTTCCTTCCTTCCTTCCTTCCTTCCTTCCTTCCTTCCTTCCTTCTTTCTTTTTTGCATCTGAGGTTGACATAGTGTGCAAATAGCAACAGAAGTTACATGCAGATGTTAGTTTTGTTTGCTCAAGTCCTAAATTTTCGATATCTAAGTTTAGTTAGTAAGTGAAACAAATTAGAAATATTTTCAATAAAAAGGTAGCAGTAACTCTTAAGAACAAAATTATTGTCATTTAGATTATGTTAAATTGTTTCAGATCCTCTGGTGACTGAAATTGAGGGGACTTGGAAGGGTTGATGAATGCAGCAGGAGGGAAAGAAACAAGGAAATGTTCTTAGAGAAATGTTTGCTTTGAGCTGATTTCAACCCATGTGTAATTGGAACTAATTTTCACATTAGTTTCTTTTACTTACCCTGGGATTGGAGGGGCAGAAGTTATGACTGCATAGGAAAGTGAGGGACGTGATGAGAGTCAGAACTGTGTCATTAGGCATTAATTAGAAGTAGTAACATAAGTAACAGGAATCCACAATATTAAACTAGATAAGAAGTTGCTTTGGATATAGCAATGCATAGCTTAACCTGGATGCCGTATCTGGTTAGAATCTTGAACTGCCAACCCTTTGCTTTAGAGAGATGTCAGCACATTTTTCTTGTAAAGAGCCAGAAAGTCAATATTTTTGGCTCTGGGGATCATACAGTCTCTGTGGCAACTACTCAACTCCACCTTTGTAGTTAAAAAATATGTAAACAAATAGGTGGAGTTGTATTCTAATAAAACTTTATGGGCACAGATATTTGAATTTTACATAATTTTAATGTCACAAAATAGTCTTAAAATTTTTTTTTACATCCTTTAAAAATGTAGAAACCATTCTTAGCTTGCAAGCCATATAAAAACAGGTGGTGGGCCGGATTTGCCCCTAGAACCATAGTTCATCAACTCTTGCTTTAAAGTATGGGTGAGCTGATCAGAGTTGGGGGTGGAGAGGAGGCCAGTTTCCCAAGGCTGTCTTGTGTAGTTAGGTCTCAGAATGTCCAAGAACCTCTCAAGTGGCTGGAGAGTCACCTCTGAGGCCTTTGTAGGGCTAGGGATGCTTTGACTAAAGATTTCAAATAGTCCATCTCTCTCCTCTCACTCCACCTCACCCCCTTACCCACTTACCCAGAGCTTTGTAGGTATCTATGCTTAAGTTGTTCTCACAAATCACTTTGTTCCTGAAAAACCATAGATCTTGCTCTGTCATTTGCCACATATTTTACTTTGAAAATTAAGTATAAAGAAGCTTCAAGTTCTATGAAGCACTTCCCTATCACCCTCTGCCAGGGCCTCCAGGCTGGTTTGGAATTTTTACTCACTTAATAAAGGACACTTTATTATATTCCTGTCTCCTCAACCCCAACTCTCCTGTTGGCTTTGTATAAGATTCTGATGAGTTTTTCAAGTTGGCCTCTTGCCTGAGCAAAAAATGATGGACTAGTCTTAAAGATGTCACAAACCTGGCCATTTAAAAGTTCCTCTGTATTCCCTCTTTCTTAAAGCTTTTGGGTAAACCAAAGAACAATGCTGAAGTCCCAGGGAAGCTGGTACTCCTGCTACAGGCTGTAAGTGTACTGCTAGAAGCTAAGGTTGCGCCACACTGAAAGGGGCCTCAGGCATCAGATCCTTGGAGGAACCTTCTCCCAGAGAACTTCTGACCCTGGGTTCTTTCAGGATGACATTACTCTAAGTCAGTGGCTTTCAGACTTTAGCATGCATCAGGATCACATGAGTGAGGGCTTTTTCTAACATGGTGCCTGGCCCTATCCCTAGAATGTTTACTTCAGTAAGCTCTGGGGCAGGGCTCAAGGATTAGCATTTACACAAGTTCCCAGGTGATGCTGCTGATGCTGCTGGTCCCAGGACCATAGTTTGAGAATCACTGCTCTAAATGACAGGCTCTTTTTCTTGACCCATGCCATGTTCTAACGTTGCTACAGTGCCCCCAGATGAGATCATGGGTAGAAGAAGATCTAATGCAGTTTTGCCCCTGCGTTGTCCACAATGATTAAGTTTTGGGTAAATTTGTTCTAGAATTGAAAAATTAGTTTACAAAGACATAAGAAGGTAGAGTAGAAAAAGAAGAGATGAATTGCTTTGTCCAGCTAAGGCTGGCAGGGGGCAGGCTTAAGTCACCTTCTTATGTAGGTATTCACTTACCACGTGAGGGCATAAAATAGTCCTGCCTTGAAAAAACTCATTTTCTCAGGGGCAGGAATACAAGCCCATAAACAACATTTTTCCACACTGAGTTATAGTGGAGGTGAATAAAGTATTATAGACCAGCAAAAGCAGCAGCTAATAGTGGCGTGTCAAAGGTGGAAGATTTGCCATTTTAATGCTAAATTTTTGCATAGTCTTTCACACCTCTGCGACATGTCCTGAGTGGAATTATTTATTTTTTATATACTTGTATTTTTTTATTAATAATTTTCCTGCTGCCCTTTGAGTTACTAAAGAGCAGAGAACAGATTGAGGGATTAGTCAGCTGGCTAGTTGAGCTACCAGGAAAGTTCACTAGTGAGGCAGCATCTTTCTCCAGGATGGAGCTGCTAATGAGGGAATGCATGGAACCCCGGGTGGGACCACCCAGCCATCCCACCTTCAGATGCAGTTGCATCTTGATTTCATTCCGGCAGGTCAGAAAGTGGGTAGGTGTCCCAGGTGAGCTTATAAGGAAATAAAAACAAGGGTGGAATCTGAAGATGGTGAAAGAATGAGAGAAAAATTATCAGCAGATGAAAGAAAACCATTGACTCATAGACTGGTGTTGCAACATAAAGAATCAGGTTATCACTGTTTCATAACTTTGTCCCTTGGTGTCAGAGGACATAAATATATCTCTGAGGAAACTGGAAGGCCAGGTCATTTCATGGTGTCGATGTGAATGGGGCTATGTCAGACAGGCTGGATGATTGCCTCTGCTCGCTGCCGAGACTAGGTGCAAGCACAGCTACCCTCCACAGGCAGCACAGAGCTGAAGCACAGTCTCGGCAGGTGGAAAGTACTGTGGCCAAAGGTAAAGGATAGGACTTTCCACAGACACTCCTAAAAAAGGAGTAAGATTTAGTTTCTCCAGATTGGAAACCAGCCAAGTCCTCCTACTGGTCTGCCGAAAGGAGACTGTCACTGGGTTAAGGTTCAGAGTCATTGCTTATTGTGCAGGGCTATGTGAAACTGTGTGGGGCTGTGTGGAACTGAGCACAGTGACCAAAGGAAAATTGGGTTTAAGCATCAGACTTACGACTGGAAAACTCGCAAAATGTACTCAGCTAAGATGACTCATTGAAAACTCTGAACTAAGCATTTAAAACTTCTACAATCTGCCTCAAGTGGCAAGATTTAAAACAAGGAAACGTATTCTCTCACAGTTCTGAAGGTTGGAAGTCCAAAGTCCAGGTACTGGCAGGGCCGCTAGGGGAGAATCTGTTTCATGCCTTTCTTTCTGCTTCTGGTGATGCTGCCAGTCCCTGGCATTTCTTGGCTAGTAGACACATCACTCTAATCTGCCTCCATGATTACATGGTCATTTTCTCCCTGTTTGTCTTTACATCCTCTCCCATCTGGGTGTGTCTGTCTGTTACCTGGCTATCTGCTTGTAAGGACACCAGTCTTATTGGATTAAGGACTCATCCTACTCCAGTGTGACTTTATCTTAACTCATTAATGTCTGCCATGACCTAATTTCAAATAAAGTCATATTTTGAGATTCTGATAAGGAAATGAGTTTGGGGAGGGGGGACCCATTATTCAACCCAGTACACATGGCAATAGAAAATGTACATCACTTGAACATAACTTTAAGTAGATAATATTCTTAGTGTGTAAAGTTGACTGCATTGTGGTCTGTACCTCAGCTCAGGTGCAACGTTTGCTAACTAGTATCTTCCCAGCAAAGCAGATGGGTTTTCTGGTCATATCAATTGAAAACAACCATTCATTTAATAATAGAATTGGTTTGTAGAAAATACCCCCGTGCATAATAAAGGTGAATAAGAAATTCTCAGTTATGTCATAGACTCAGGCAACTTACCTCAAATTAATTCTAAAAATTATGTCTATATTCCACTGATACTGAACTGTGGACCTGTGAATAGTTCCCAGGCAGCATTTAGGTATGAATATTTAATTTTTTATAGCTGTTTCTTCTATGCATGCTTATTTTAAAATACAAGACTGGAAAAAAATAAGTCACCAAACACTTCTATGGAGAGTTGTTAAGTAATATCTAACAATTTAAAATAAGTGTAACATTTTTTCCAGCACTCTACTTCTAGAAATTTCTTATAGTCTCATGATAGGAATGAGGCACATGCAATCTAAAAATCATGTAGTGGGGGGAAATGTGCATTCTGTACATAGCTTTGTAGCCTAATTTCACACTGACTGTGATCATAAAGCAAATTTTCTAGTCATGATTTAACACCTGAGAGTAAAAAATCATTGTGTCTAAAATTTAGGGTCTCTAACTTAATTGACTCTAAAACAAACCCCCCAAAGGACCAAGAGACTGGTTCCTTTTAATTTAGTGAAACCTGTGTGTCTTTGGCATTGTTTTCTCCTATGATAGTATATGATATTATCAGGGCTGATGCCGTTATACTTGTTAGTGTTGCCTGTTGGGTGTGTACAGTTCACTGTGTTGGGAGGGTGTTGTCCAGGATGCCGATAGCTGCGTCCCTTCATGTTCTGTCCTCTTATTTCCTTTTGGAGTCTGGTCTGAAGATAGGTCTGTCTTCTCTTTAACCTGAGATTACATGTGTTTATTCCCTGTCAGTTGTCATAGCATTTAAATTAAGCCTAACTTAAAGTTCAGAGTGAAGGGTGTCCTTCTAGAATAAAAGAATGTCCAGGTGTAGATAAAAGAACTTGGTGAGCACGGGTTGCGATCCTAACACCATCTGAGTAACTGTTCCCTGCCTTCACCTGTCCCTGGACCTTTCTGTTTTGCCTAACTACCTATTAACTCTGTAGCATCCTTTGGCTTGGCTGCCCTTGCCCTGAAATTGAGGCATACACAGTCTTTGAGCATGTGTGAAGGCAAGTGGATCCTGGGGTCCACAGAGATCATTTCTTTCTGAAGGAGAAGAAGGAAGGCAGTCTGTGGTGCAGATCTGTAGTCATGGAAACAATGATAAACGTCACAGGTTATTTATAGAACCATCAGAGGCAGCCAATATGGGCCTCTTAAGCCTATAATTTTAGACAATCATGTGTAGAAATGTTTTTAAAGGTAAGAATATTTGTAACCTACAGCAATAGGTGTTGCACTACAAATGCTCTCAGACTGTTATAGGTTAATTGTATCCCCCCGGCCAAATTCATATGCTGAAGTCCTAATCCCAGTGCCTCAGGATGTGACCTTGTTTGGAAAGAAGGTTGTTGTAGATTTAATTAGTTCAGATGAGGTCATACTGGAGTAGAGCAGGCACCTAATCCAATATAACCAGTGTCCTTATAAAAAGGGGAAATTTGGACACAGACACACAGGGAGAAGATCATGTGAAGATGAAAGCAGAGATCCGTGCAATGCTCCTACAAGTTAAAGAATATCAAAGATGGCCCGTAAAACCATCAGAAATTAGGGAAGGGACCTAGAATAGATTTTTCCCCACAGCCCTCAGAAGGAATCAGCTCTGCCCACATCTTAATCTTGGATTTCTAGTCTCCAGAACTATGTGTCAATACATTTTTGTTGTTTTAAGCCACTGCATTCGTAGTACCTTGTTATGGCAGCTCCAGCAAACGAATGCAGTGACCAAGATCTGCCTCTCTCAGCCCTGACCAGTGGACCCCCAAGCTGAAGAAGGTAACAGTTTAAAGAAAGGCAAAAGCATGGCTTTCAGACACACATAGAACAAGGCGAGGACAAGGCCTGTGTGATAGATGGATAAAGATACAACAAAGCAGTTGATCACTCACACAGACAGTGAAGGAAGACTAGCCAAAGGTGCCAGCTCGTTGTGGTCCTGGTTCCCACAACAAAAAGGGCCAACACCGAAACAGCAGACACGGAGGATGATGGCAACACTCATTGTGAGACTTCCCATTGCTGAGGAGCCAATGTCAGACTGTAGCTAAGTAGTTTTATATTCTGTATCTCTCTTATCAGGAGCTAGACAGAAAACCCCATATTCCATATCAGTGGGTCTCACGCCTTTGTCTGGGCAGATAAGAGCAAGGGAACAGGTGCTCCAGGGCTGAGCTATATCCCCTGTGATGGCACCATGCCAAAGTAACTTAGTAAAACCCACGCTGTCTCATTAGCACCGGTTTCCCCACATTTCTAAAGTAGCTTCATGATATTATCATTTAGTTGATGTTCTTAGCACTCAAAAGACAGATAACTCATTTGCTTTCAGCAGTGAGGCAGGCAAGACAACCAGTGGCTTGATTAAAGTGGCATTCTGAAGATCATATACCAGTGCGTTCTTTATTTATGTAGCTATTTGTTAACATGTCAAAGGAAAAATAGGTGCTCTCTTAGTGGAAAAGAAGGTGGTTGTGGAGAAGACGCTATTTCTATTTTTAAAAAATCAATGGATGGGCAGGGCCACACCCCTCAGGTATGCAGGCTGCACCCTGCATGAATACCCCAGCTAGAGGGCCCCTAGGGGCTGGAATGCAGGCCATGTACCATTGCCGAGCAATGTATTCACCCAGGGACACCTTTTTTATAGGAGCCAAGCCACTATCTACTCATCAAACCATGCCTCCTAAGGCAGCATCCAGCCTGAAAGATCATAATTTTCTAATGCAAAAACAGTGTTATATGGACTAGCAGAGACTCTGAGGATGGGAAATATGGCAAAACAAGTCAAGTAAGAAACCACCTCAAAAAGAGCCACCCCAGAAACAAGGGCCTTGGGTTACAGGCACAGAATTTATTCTAAGGCTAACCTGACTACTGCTATGGAATTGCTCATTTAAGGAAAGAAAAGCATGTTTCACTTCTTGATCAAAGTTGATCTGTTGGGGGAAAAAAGTCAAGGCAAGTGTGCAACACAAGACACTCAACGTCCTTCCCCTTCCCCATGCCTTCAGTCACATTGCCTGAGATCAACTGCAGTTGTGCCCGGTACAAATCCTGCTAGGCTCTTTTTGAAGTGGCACACACGGCTTTTCTCAAAAAAAGAAAAAAATGATATGTGAGGCTCTGTAACATTTCTCAAAGGTCAGAAAAACTCGCTCTGTCAGGGGCAGTTGTAAAGAGGCTAAAGAGACCTAAGAGAGAGAGAGAGTCTTTGGGGGGCCGAGGGGGTGGGGAGGCACTAACCACCCGGAGGCTATGGGAGGCTATGGTATGGGAGGCTATGAGAAGCCTCACATGCAGAGAGAAGTCCTGTGCCCGCATTCCACGTTGAGTGGAGGAGGATGGATGTCAGATTCCCAAGGGCTTTGAATGCTATGCTGACCTCACAGGTAGCAGAGAGCCAGCAAGGTTTGAGAGCAGTCCTGAAATGCTCCATGTAGGGAAGCTCAGGCTAATAGGGTGGACAGGAGACACAGGGAAGATAAGACAAAGTGTCTGCTTGTCTCAGTCATCCTGATGAATGGTAGATTAAGCTCAGGGAGAAGGAAAGAGAAGCAGAGGCCAGAATCAAATCAAAAGATCTGATCATAGGGATGGTGGTCGCCACCTAGCATGCACACCTTTGCGCCAGGCCCTTTCCTTTATGTAACCTAGCATCACTCTGGAACAGTGAGTCACTCCCAAACTTAGTGCATCAGCATCACTAGGAGGGCTGATAATATGCAGACCTCAGAGTATCTGATTCCGTTGGTCTAGGATATATTTGAGAGTTTGCATTTCTAATGAGTTCCCAGGTGCTGCTGCTGGTCCAGGGACCACACTTTGAAAACCACTGCCCTGGAGAATTAACAATGATCCTTAAATTTCTATAGCTACCCACATGCCACACACTGTAGTGCTACCCAGTAGAAAAGCACCTTGATTGAAAGTCAATGTTTGCCATTGTGGCTTATATTTGAGAAGACTGACTTTTATCTGTCTTAATATCCATGGCCTAAGTTCCCCAGAGGACATTGTAAGGACCTTATGCTTTCTGTCACTGTGAGCAGCCCGGGAGGGGACTGCCTCTACTTTTCAGAGCCACCTTCCCAACCCTGCCAGGGGTCCTCACAGTACATTCTTGTTCATATTTTCATTTCAAGTCAGTCCATTGCAAACATTCATTTGTACTATCCAGCTGTCTTCATGAGAGGCAGTGAATAACCTCATTTTATTGATACAGATTTGATCTTACAACTTGCAAAGAAGATGTTAGCCTCTCTAGATGGAGAAATGGAGGTCCAGTGATTCAGTACATTGAACAAAGCCACATGGCTACGAAGAATGTCTTCTAGCTGTGGTTCAACTTCCTAATTCCAAAGTCCCATGTCCTCCCCTCTACAAGATGCAGAGGCAACATTGAGAGAGGAGTTCTCACTTTAACTTAGAAACCACTTTAGCTAAGAATGAGGCTAAGTGTATTCTAGCAGAGATCATTGCATTCCCTGGGGTCTCACATGACCTATCTTGTTGGCACGGGCATGGCCTATAAGAACCACGATCAACTTAACGTTTTAACCCTGGTTTACAAACCCCTTTTCAGATGACCTCCTGCCTTGTAGCAACCCCGGAAAGCAGCTTCTCTGTTTTCAGAGACAGATAGTGAAGCGTCAGTAGCCTGAGGAAGATAGAAGAGCAAATACAGATTCTGCCAAATCACATCAAAAAGGCAGGTGCCAAGTACAGATTTCTAAGCCCCCAGGTTGAAAATGTAGCTTAAGAAAAAATATAAAAAGAGTATTTTGCTGTCAAATAAAATTTGCTGGCAAGTTTGAGTGTTCTATATAAATAGTGATAAAAACCTATGTTTACAGAGCTCAGGGCGAACTCATGTGTTATTATTTCCTATTGCTGCTATAACAAATTACCACAAACTTAGTGGCTTAAAATGTCACAGATACATTATCTTACAGTTCCAGAGGTCAGAAATACGAAATGGGTCTCACTAGGCTAAAATCAAGGTGTCAGCAGGGATGTGTTTCTTCTGGAGGGTCTAGGGGAAAATCTATTTCCTTTTTAGCTTCTAGAGGCCGCCGCTTCCTTAGCTATGGCGGCCTTCCAGCAGTTGCCGTCACTCCCACTCTGCTTCCTCCTTCCACTCTGCTTCCTCCCTCGTGTCTCCTCCTTTGACTCTGAGATACACGGGGCCCTTCCCCCCAGGTGATCCAGGTTGAGCATTCCATCTCCAGGTCTCTAACTGAATCACATGCACAAAGTCCCTTTGCCATGAAAGGTAACATAGCCCCAAGGCTCAGAGATTAGGACATGGACTTCTTTGGGGGACCACTGTTCTTTCTACCACACTATACAACTTCAGAAATACCATCTCAAATACATCATGCAACACTTAGATTATTCACTCATTTTCACTCTTGGTGATGATAGGGAGGAATTTTTCTGTCTGCCTGAAGGTGAGATCTCTTCAGACTTCAGCAAAATGCTTCATTCCTCCCCTTCCTAAATCCAAGTCCTAGAAATGCACACTGTCCACCCACCATGCTGCTGAGGGGGTTCTTAATTTACAGATAAGGAAACATTAGTATTTTCCATCCCTACATGGTTCAAAATATGGAATGTGCTTTGTTAGATAGTCAGGAATATCCACCTTGATGGAGAGGTTTCATGAAGTCATTGGGAAATAGGAGAGTCTTGTTTTTTTTCACTGTCCCCCAAAGTCAGTAATCAGAGAAATGCGTAATGTACATTTATTAAATTTTCTAGCCGAAAGAAAGACAAAAGCGCTGTAGGCTTAAAATAGCAATAAAAGCAGCATTGATTAGTGATCGCTTTGTGCTTGTTACTAACCAAGGGAGCTTAATGGCAGGCTTGCTTCTAAGCTGTTTTACTCTGGTCAGTAGTTAAATCCAAGTGACGCACGAATGATGCTAGAAACATCAGACCACTCCGATGTCCTTCTCCCAAGGACAGGCAGAAATGCATCAAAGTAAACAGACTTTTGTGACAGTTGAAATTTTAGTTCATACTCAAGGCGCAGTGTAAACACCACTTCTGTACTTGAGCTTTCTAAGATAGAAATCCTGTTGAATCAGGTGTGCTGAGATAAGAAATGCTGACTGCAACATTATATCCAGCAAACAGCTCTGAATTTTGTAGATGAAGCTTAGCAACCTCTGCCCTGCAATGATAAAGGTAGTTCCTTGGAATGCGCACCTGTCAGAAAGTAAAATGCTTCCGGAGTGATGATTGGGTACTAACCCTCAGAATTTCTCTTGAGTGAGCTTAGGAATGTCATTTTCCATAATGTTGTTCTGGGTGTGAGTGTTGTTGTAACAAGACCTGAATTCTCTGAGCATTTTGGTATCTTTTCTGTTACTCTATTTATGTTCGAAGTAAACACAACCTTTGCCATTCATATTTAGCAATAATTGGTGCTAAATAATATTTAGCAAAAAATTATAGGTACTACTCTGACCAAGAGAAGCTTTTCCCTGCAAACCCAAATTCTGAGAAACACACTAGCGATATGATCTCAGTGAAGCTCCAGGCTATCTCTGTTGAGTTTGTGTTCACAGCTTCCTCCTGCTTTTCTGTAGAAGGCCCATTGCAAGGACCAGTTTGATCCCTTCTGTGGGTGTCACCCCCTGCTTTATCTGGTGTTTAGGAGAAAATTATAAGACCATGTTATCTGAAGTCTAAGTAGGCAGAACATCATAAGGTCCTGCAGTGTCCTCAAGAAGATGGAGAACCACTACAGTGAGAAGGGGCTCTGAAGACTGCCAACAGGCTTTACAAAAGCACTTGTCCTTTTATTTTCCTGAAGAGGGTGGTACTCTCCCCAGTCTAGTGATGAAACCTGGCTTGTGGGCTGTATCAGTCATGGCCTCATCAGGAAATAAATGTCATGCTCAAAATAGGAGCATTTACCCACAAAAAGGCTAATTAGAAAAGGGTGGGAGATTGGGAACCATAAATAATAGAACAGTGAGGTCATGGCCTCACTGTTAAACAACCTGTAAAAAGCAGCACAAAACAGTGACCAAAACGTGGAAGGGGAGAGTCTAAATGGAAAATGCCAACTTCGGAGGAGCACTATCTGTCACTTGAGGACACAGCAGTGTAAGGTGACCTTTAGTAAAGAAGCCAGGAAAAGAAATAACCTGACCCTCTGATCTTCTGCAAGGGCTTGCCATTGGTCAAAGCATATGGGGAACTGGGAAGACAGAGGAACTGATGAAACCTGTGCAGGTCAGCCTAATGGGGAGAAGAGGTTGCTGAGCTTGGAGGGGCAAATGGAACTATCGAGTGGCAGAGCCGGTATCGGAACATGGAACTTGATCACTGATATGACTGGTCCTTTGGAATATATATTCACTCAACAAGCATTTAATTTCTACCCTGCAAAAAGCACTGTGTGTCCCTACTCACTGCTTTTCCACGTCTTTTTTGGTCCCTCTCACTCCCTGCCTCTGAGAGGAGACCACACTCTGTCTGTGGAGTGTTACCCCTTTTCTAATAAACTTTCCCTTTGACTCTAACAAAAAAAGAAAAGCACCATCTGAGGTGCTGAGGATTCTGAGGCAGTAGCATCTCCCACTGAATGATGGATGCATAAATCCCTGGGCTTGAGCTTCCCACAAGGACCTCTTACAGCATTCCTACGCGGTGCCTGGGGTTATCTCTTGGTAGAAGAGATGTCTGAAGGGAAGATAGGCTTGCCCAGGAACACAGCTGGAAAGTAACAAGGCTGAAATTTGATCACATGTCTGACCCTGTGCCGACGTTCTTCAGGTGTCATCCCCCAAAGCAGCCCTTTCCCACAAGGAAATGTAACTGGGGAGAAAACCAGTGTTTTAGAGTTGCAGAATCTCCTTCCAAAACTTTTATAGGCAGGTAGAGTTGGGAATTGGACCTTTGTGAGACCAGGACCATTCATTCATTTCCCACCTTAGGACAACGATTGAAATAGCATTACTATTCTCAAGTGAGCAAAAGTGAGACCATGTGGTGTGAGATGGCGATTGGGGGGCACACCGAGCGTGCCCGCAGCCTAGAGTGACCAGGATCAGGAAGCACCCCATGAGGGGAGTGGCAGTGGAGGTTGAGGGAGAGCAGGCTGCAAGACCGGGTGGGTCTGGACCAAGAACGTGGTTCCTCAGGCAGAGTTGCAGTTTTGTTGTGGGATAGGGCCCTAGACTTGCACATAATAAAAATACAAGGTGGCAGATCTGAGAGGAAGGGCCCCAAATGGGGACCTGTGAGAGTGTGAGGTGGGGAGTCATGCTGGAGACTCAGAGTACTGTCCAGCTTTGGTGCCTGCTCTGGAATGACACAGAAGTCCCCTCTTGGACTTGGGGCCAAGGAATCAGTCAGGCAACTCAACATAACAACCTGCCTGAGGTTCTCAAAATGTGGTCCCTGAAGCAGCAGCATCGACATCACCTTAGAATTTGTTAGAAATGCAAACTGAAGAGGTGCCCCCCAGACCTGCTGAGTCAGCATCTCTGGGCATGGGGTCCAGCAACCTGTTCTCACAAGCCCTCCGGGTGATGCTGAGGCACACTCTAATTTGAGAACCACTGCTGTGGGGTCACTAATTTGTAATGGGGAATATTCAGGGGGCCCTGACAACAAAGAACTCTAAGCTGTGTTTGGTGGGGACTGGGGAATGGGAGGGAGATCATTCCCCATGGAAAGGGGCCTAGCGAGTGACAGACACTGGTGAGCGCTGGGCAACGTGTTGGTGTAGGAAGCAGCATGAGGAAGTGTTAAGACTTAAAGCAAGACTATGGGTCAGTTCTTGTTGAAATTCAGGGGAGACAGAGAAGCAGAGGCTGGGCAGTGGAGATGAAGAGCACTAAGATTTAGAAGGTAGTCAATGGCTCTTGGTTTATACCAACTCACTTGGATTCTCACTCTTTTTCTTCTTGTTCTTCTAATTCATTCGGGCATCAGGCCCTCCTGTGTGGTAGGTATCAGAAAAGACATTGAGGGTGCAGAGTTGGACAAGTACATGGTTCTTCCACGAAAGTGGAGGCAAATATATAAACTGTTATTGCACTGTGATAACGGGTCAGAGAAGGTTTTGTGAAGGCAGGGAGCCCATTAAAAGGAGCATTCCTGATGAAGAATTTACTGTCTTGAGCAATAAGGACTTTGGGTGAGCACACTGTGTGTTCAGCAAGCAAATATTTGCGTGTCTTGGAAGCCCCTCTCTGCATGGGAAAGCTGCTGGAAGGAGGGCAGGCCCCGGTAACAAGAATGGTGGTTGAATCCTGTGGTGTGTTAGCTACTCTTTAGCATTTTATATTTCCATTATTTAACCCTCCCTAAATCTGCTAATTTTGTGAGATAGTGAAGGACACACTAAAAGTTTATATTTTATCCTGTGGGCGATGGGCAGCTTTCGAAGTGTTTTAAGGAGGAGATGGTTTGGGCACCAGTCTCTGAGCCTCTGGTTCCCAGTTCTGACTGCACATGACAAGTGCCTGAAGCTAATTAAAAGAAAATGCAGCAGCCGGGCCCCATTCTGGCTCAGAAGCACAGCTTCGGTCTGGGATCTGGGAGAGGGCTCGAGCTGTCTGGGCAATGCATATGACTGCCAGGAATAGTCAGAGGGTTTGAGTTCAGACTCAGCAAAGAATATTCTAATTACCTGACTTTAATAGTGGCATTTTGTTTTTCTTTCAGGAATGTCCAAATCACCGGTGAGTCTTCATTTTTTTTCTCTGCATAGCTTCATCTCATAAACTTGGTAGTCCGTCTTGCCCCAGTCAGTTGTGCTTCATTCATGTAACACATGTGTGTGATGCATCTAACATGAATGAGGGGACAATCCTGAGTTTCTGTGTGACATTCCTTCTCTTTAGGAAATGTTGTGGAGAGTCCTTCTCAGACTAACAATAAAACTAGATGCTTTATTTTATTGTCATCTCTGTGTGGAGCGGAAGGGAATAAATTTGTTTTAATTCTGTATTCCACCTCTGGATAGTCACTGACAAGTTTCTAAATAGTCATGGACTACTTTGCATACCGTTAGCACTCATTTGTGAATATGGACCAGCGAGGAGCACATTTTAATCCTGAACTGTTTCTTCTTGTCAGAGTTGCTTCGGTTATCCCCTGAGCATCTTCTTTATCGTGGTCAATGAATTCTGTGAAAGATTTTCCTACTATGGAATGAGAGGTAACTATTTTTGCCACCCCAGCCCTTTGCGTGAAGAGCGTGATTTACCGTAGCCACTCCTAACTGTGTTTTTCTTCCCCTTCCCGTTCCCTCTTTGAATAGCACTCCTGATTCTGTACTTCACACGGTTCATTGGTTGGGACGACAATCTGTCCACTGCCATCTACCACACATTTGTTGCTCTGTGCTATCTGACACCAATTCTTGGCGCTCTCATTGCCGACTCCTGGCTGGGAAAGTTCATGTGAGTAGTCGCAACTTTCTTGTTCGCAAGGAAGCCAGAAAATAATTATTAGTTTTGTGGTTTGGGATGGTGTGCTCTGGGAACAAAGAATCAAAAACATAAAACTCTTAGGAGAGCATGCTAGACCCTGTTTCTGCTCATTATCCTATCCCCAGAGCCTGGCATAGTGCCTGGCATTTAGTAGTGAACGCAAGCAGCATTAGTAGGGTTTTTCCCCTCCTCCAAAGAGTGATAACACCTTTGTCTCATCTTGAAATAGTAGTGGGGATACTATCTATTATTAATGATGTTAGGGCTGGGAGTCAAGGAAACTCCCCAATTTATGTCCCAGGCTCACACTGCTGGATGATCAGAAAGGACATGTGGCACTCAGGAAGAGCTCTGCCAGTGCACTCGGTGAGGGAGTTCACAGGAAGTTCCTAGGACTTGTGAGCAAGGAAGTGGAGGCTCTTCCAAGCCAAAGGCATGATACAGGCAAAAGCAGGACAATTCACTCTCTAAAAATTACGCAATACAGTACAAAAATAACCAGTGGTCCACTTCTGGCCAAGTATTACCAGGCACAAGATAAGTATCTGTCATTTTTTAAAGATATAAGTACAGATTTCAGTAATTAGGTAAAATAGGACACGGAGTCTTTCAGTTAGTTCAAAGATAAAACAGATCTTTACCCTTCCCCTGGCTCCTCCAGCCAAAACTTTGCACTTGCACGCTAGGTCACAAACTTTTTGGCAGGTTCCTTTCTAAGAGTTACCAGTTTTACTCAAATTTTAGAAACAAATATATTCATGACTGGGCTCTTAAAAGTTTGAAGCAGGGGGCCTTTTTGTGGTGGATTGTACAATTAATTTGGATTTTCTTCTCCTCTTTAAACACAGGACAATTGTGTCACTATCTATTGTCTACACAATTGGACAGGTAATCACTGCAATAAGCTCAATTAATGACCTAACAGACTTCGACCACGACGGAACTCCTGACAGAATTTCTGTACATGTGTGAGTTGATGTTAACTTCTGCCCTACCTCCATCTTCCCACTGGCTGCTTGTTTGGTGCTCTTTTATTCTTTTTCATTAAACTTTACCATAAGTGTAAAAAGGCCCTTCTTCCCTCATCAGCAGTATAGAGAAAGCCATTTAATTGACTAGAGTTGAGTCTTCAGTCTGTCATCATCCTAACAGTTGTCTGGGGTCATTGCTCACTTGAAGGCTTGTTGTCTGGGGTACATCTTACATTATGCATGGTCAAGTGCACAGGATACTTCTGTTAATCTTGATCTTTCCTTCTTGGGAGGAAGCTGTGCTGGGTTTCCTCAAGACTCTATCTTTGGTTTTCTGTCTGTACTATACTTTTGCTGATTTTTCAGTAATGCAGTTTCATTTGTTCAAGCCCTATGTTCTGAGTTTTTGATGGAACGTGCTAGTGACAAATGCTTCTCTACTAGATTAATTTCCCTTTACTGCAGTCTGGTCTAGTAGACAAATTACAAAGATTTATTTTGTTTCCTGTTCTTGTGCTTCACTTCCTTAATCTCTGAGTAAAACTATCTTGTGGAATGGGCAAATATTATTAAAATTTAGATTAGTATCTACAGTCACTGCATTTCTGACTTGTTCATCAATTAGATTGCTGTTCAGACTACGGGCCTTGATGTAACACTCTTAGTGCCTGCAGGGAACTGTGTTGGTGGAGGGGAGTAGTTATAAGCATAGCCCAGCCACTCAGACTGTCAGTATCTGATTACCAGCTCTCCCACAGAGTAGCTGTAAGACCTGGGGCAACTTATCTTCTCTGTGCCTTAGTTTTCTAATTCACAATATCAATGAAGAACATGGACTTTGGAGCCAGGGTATGTGGGTTCCGATTCCAGCTGTGCTTTTAACTTGTTGTGTGATCTTAAGCAAGTTTCTCAATTTCTGTGCCTAAATTTCCTCGTTTGTAATGGTACATACCTCATTTGGGACTGTTATACATTAATCCAGGTAGAGCACCTGGAACATTGACTGGTAAGTGATAAGTTCTCAAGAAAGCTTAGGTGTTTATTTTATTTTGTTGAGTTAATATTAGAACATACCTACAATTCTCACAAGAGTGCATGGTGTATAATATTCAATTGGCCACTTTTTGTCTTTTGAAATGCTTTTAGTGACTTAATGCAAGTTGTATTAAGAAGCGAACAGTGAAAGAGAGGCTTCCACCAGTTATACCAGGAAGATGATTTTTTAAAGAATTGTTTCTCTGAGCAGTATCTTCATTGACTTTTCTATTTTACAAAATATTTTTAGCATTTTAAAGCAATATTAGCAGCCAAGAAAAAATGGAATAAACACTTATAAAACCTGCAATTTGTAATACCTACTATAAATTAGCAAAACTACAAAATGAGGGTTAATAAATTCTGTGAGTGATTTTTTTTCAATTTGTAAAGTAAAACACTTATAGATAACTGGAAAATACAAAAACAAATAAGAATAAATAAGCCTTAATCCCTTTTAATTATTATAAACAATCCTTTTAATATTGTAAAAGATTATAATAAACATTTTTCTCTACTTTCCAGTCTTCTGTGCTTTGTAAAAAAGTTAAGGTCATATTCAATAACCTGATATTCTGCTTTGCAATTAAATCATATTTTCCAGTGTCTTTTAATGATGCTTATCGGTCTATTATGATGATATCAGAAACAAGGCTTAAACATTTCACTTACTCATTCTTTTGCTGAAAATGATAAGACTGCAAAAAACTCCATACAAAAATTCTTGTTCAATATTCAAGCTATTGTTTTAAATTTTCTAGCTAGTAAATTATTATATAAACTTATCATTATGTAATTATGATATAATCTTGAAGGCCCATGAGATCAAGTTCTATTTATCTGTCAAGACTGCATTCCTATGCATCATCTTCTCTCATAGGTTGAGTCCCTTTTCTGTGTTTACCACTGAACCTGGTCCCCTGAGGAAAATAAGGAAAAAGGAAGCTCCTGCTTTTAAGGATTCTCCCATTTAGGCAATAACTCCCCTTCTTTCTTTAGGGCACTGTCCATGATCGGCCTGGCCCTGGTAGCTCTAGGTACTGGAGGAATCAAACCCTGTGTATCTGCATTTGGTGGAGATCAGTTTGAAGAGGGCCAGGTAAGAGGATGTGCCTTTACAGAAACCACATAAATGAACTATAAACCTCTAGAATGACACAAAGTCTATTCTCCACTTGATTCTTTTCAAGTAGACTAGAAAGTAAGATACCAAAACTGATTTAGAAGTAAGGTCAGATCATCAGCTACGTGTAATTAGTTGATACATAGCCAAAGTCATACTTTAACTTTATCCTTTTTTATTATAGGAAAAACAAAGAAACCGATTTTTTTCCATCTTTTATTTGTCCATTAATGCTGGAAGTTTGCTTTCTACTATCATCACTCCTATTCTCAGAGGTAAAAAATATCTGAAGGGAACTGGGTTTTTGTTTTTTTTTTTAATTAATTGTGGGGAGAAAGTCAGGTGAAAAGTTTTAAGTCCTTGTTCCCACCCCCCTTCTCCCATTATATTTCAGACACCAGATACTTATTGGAGTTCACATTGAAATCCAACATATGAGGTTTTTTTCTTTCTAGTTTCATCTCCTTTTCTAATCATATTTGAATCCCTTATCCCAATGACCACTGAAGAATCTGTAACATTCTTATCATAGCAATCAGTTTTCCTAAATTATTACTAATGTGGAGTCCTCATTCATAATAAGTGATAAGACAAGGAAAGCTGTGGAAACATACATTTTTGCCTTCCAGCTTTGCTCTCCGGTGTTGTTCAGTGAGTTAGGAAGAACTTAGTGGGCAAAGTTTTATTCTTTGCTTTCCTATCATCTCAAATATTTCTAAAAGAATTGCCCAAGAAAGAGGATGAGACAGCAACTGTCAACAGCACTCAGATTGTTGTGTTTGTTAAGAATCCATTGAGAGTTTGTGAATTTCCACATGGAAGGGAATATTTGGGGAAAATTAGACCAAAACAAGATCATGATGTGCATGCTGAATCAGATTAAATTGTGAAATAAATATTTTGTGGGGATTTACATATTTCTGCATAGGCTGATAGTTTGAAGATGACACTTAAACCACATTCCGACTTATTTTATATAAAAATTGAATAGCTTTTATTCATACGTTCATTCTGAACTCCTATGTCCCCACCTCCTAGAATATCTACTGTGCATATTTGAACTAGAGAATGTATTCAAGGATAATTTTTTAAAAGTAAAATCATGACTCTCATACAAATATGCTATGAGCATGTGATAAAGATTGTATATAATGTATTAATTAATGAGGGAACTGGAAAGCTACTATAGTCAACTCAAATAAGGATTTTGCTAACAGATATATTTATATTCTTTATTGGAGGAGAATTTATTTTACATTGCTATGAACAGGAATCATTTGCACAGCTATGGACAGGAAACACGGCATGACTATCAGTTTCTACTAGTTATCTTCTTTCTCTACAGAATTGAGAAATAGCTAGTTAAAGACAAACTTAAAACTGCTTTAAGATCAGATTCCTAGAGGCTCCATCATGCCATTGAAAAGATTTCCAGAATTCTCTGTTGTCCTTTCCAAAGTCTTAATTTTTTTCCATACCAATCCTAGTATTTCAGAGCTAAAATAGATCTTCAGACAGGGTTTGGCAAACTATGCCCTGTGAGCCAAATCCAGAAATGTGGACAAAACCATCCATTTGTGTATTGCCTATGGCCGCTTTCACCCTACAAAAGCAGGTTGAGTAGTTGGGACAGAGACTAAATGGTCTACAAAGCGTAAAATATTTACTGGCTGGCTCTTCACAAAAGTCTGTTGACCCCTACCCTGAGTCATTTAATTATTTTCTAATTATCGTGAGTTCAGGAACATACAATTTTGATTTTCCATGGCACTTTCAATTTTATTTACTGAGCACCCAGATCATTTTTATCTCCCTCACTAAGAAAATCTACAGAACATAGAACTGATTTTTAGCTTGGCCAGGAGCAGACATCTATTCAGGGGCTAAGATTAGAACCTGTCTCCATCTCCTGCCCTTTCTTCTACACAGCTGCTTTGCTTAGCTGACAATGACATCAATAAGTCAAATGAATAAGTCTAAAATGTTAAGTAAAAACAATACGTAATGACCAGTTAGGGATTTTTTTAAAATAGGAACTATATGAGCATTACCAATGCCATAATGAATTGTAATCTGGTACTGTCTCCCTAGTTCAACAATGTGGAATTCACAGTAAACAAGCTTGTTACCCACTGGCGTTTGGGGTTCCTGCTGCTCTCATGGCTGTAGCTCTGAGTAAGTAGAAATCAGTTGAATTAATACAATCCTATGATCAGGTTAGGCCCTCACATTAATTTTTGTGACCAATTTTTTTTAAAGTTTATGTAACAAATTGGAATAATAAGTAGTATAAAGAAATGTATGTTACATATGCTCTGAGATTTCAAAGGAAGTACAGTTGGCATATTGTTTCAGAGGGAATAGGATCTAAAAAGGACTTACATGAAAAGAGATAACTGAGTTGGACATTTAAAGGTTTGATACTATTTAGGCAGATTAAGATGAAGGTGATAGATTTCTGCTAGACCGGGTGAACCCATAGCTGAAAGCTTTTCTCATCAACATGTGCTCATCTACAACTTGAAGACATAGCAACCTGGCCCAACTGTTATTTCAATACTTCCAATAAACATCTAAATTTCCATAATATATCATCTCAAAATGTTTCTAATAGAATATCTTCCCTCTAGGATGAAGATATGTTTATAATTAGATACATTTGTTTGCACATTAGCTCTTGGCACTGGCTTCTAGGCACTTGGCACTTGACTTTACACTTCTAGGAAATGTGAAGAGATTTCTACATGGGTTAGTTTAGCTTGAAAGATGGCAGGTGTCTTCATTTCTTAGAACTCTCCTAACAAAATACCACAGATGAGTGGCTTAACCATCAGAAATTTGTCTCACAGTTTGGAGGCTGGAAGTCCAAGGTTAACACATCAGAAGGGCCATGCTCCCACTTAAGGCACTTAAAGAATCTCTTCCAGGCCTTTCTCTTTCCTCTCTAGCTGGTGGCAGCATGATGCCAATCTGCCTTTGGCCTTTTCTCTGTGTACATATCTGTATTCAGATGTCCCCCTTTTAAAGATATCAGTCATACTGGAATAGGTTCATTCTAATGGCCTTATCTTAACTTGATCATCTACAAAGATTATATTTCCAAATAAGTCACATTCCTAGGTACTGGGGATAAGGACTTAAACTCATTGGGGACAAAAAATAGAGAGTATAATTCAACCTATTACAAGAAAAAAAAACAATTTTTTTTTAATGTAGTACAAGAAAAAAAAAAAAATTATGATTTCAGCCTCCATAGCCTCTTCCTTTGCTCAAGTGAGGTACCAGTCAGCACTGTCACTTTTTCTGATGTTTGTTTTTCAAGTCTTCATAATATAAAGTATGCACCTTTTTAACCTTTTTTGTTTATGACATAGCAATTTTTCTTTTTCTTAGGCTCATACAAGAGCTCAGCATTCTGATTATGTCCATTTTATTCCATAATTGTTTAACTCTGCCACACTCCCCTGAAAGGCTCATATATGTCTTCTCTCTAATTCTGAATAAGAAAATTAAGATAGAGAGGATTTCAAAAATCATTTTAGGCTACACACTGTATTAAGTTGGCATTAGGTAAATTGTCATTTGATCTGTACAGGTCATTGTTACATCAAAGATTATGTTTTTTCTTACAAAGAAATTGCAAACAGGCCTAATCCTATGCATCAGCACCATCTCTAGAAGTTTCTGTCTGCAACAGTCTTATGCATGAATTAGGCTTCAGTTAATCAGAAGCTTAAAGTTGGCCAAAAAATGTAGACTCCATTTATTGGGTACCTTACCATTCATGTGTGAATTTAGGAAGATTGGCACTGGGCGAGAATACAGGTAAACTTTTCTTTATAGTTCTTCAACTATAAAGAACATCTATAATACAGGCAAACACTTGAAGATGATTGAGAATTGGCACCTGTCAAATCTCGGGCCCTCTTAATTGAGGAAAAAGAGTAGAATTCAAACAATTCATTGATGTTTTAAAATTATTGCATTCTGGTATTGGATAATCAGAAATACTGATATAAGGATTGTATTTTCAGAGCATCTTCTAGAAATGCTTTTTTTCCTTAAGTTATTTTCACAATATATCTTTCCTAAGAAGCTTCATGGAAGAATTGCCTCATTGTAAAAGTACTTTTACTTTTGTAAAACTGTAGCTACAGATGCAAATAATTGTAACTGTGTTTTTTACAATGACCATAGAATAAATTCTGTCACATATGATTAAATAAAAGCTTCAACAGATTTGTTCCTATTTTTTCCTGAAGATTCAAAAAAGAACTTTCTCTTGTCATTGCAACTGGAAAATTAAAGCTGGTTTTTGTCTTTAGAGCAATACATTAATCTGTTTTTTCCCTGATGCCCACTCTTCCAAATTCCTCCCCACTGCTCAGCCTGAACCTCTCTAAGTTAGTTTCTGTCTTTATAGAGTGACACTTTATTCTGTTATGTGAAAGCACTTACTCCTTTTTCCTCCCTTTACATAGAACTTGTGCTTAAATAGCTAGACTGTCTTTATGCTGTCCCAAGGGAAGCAGATATATATTAGGCTTCATTGTTTGTATGGGAGGACACAAACATAACATTACTCAGAAGCTCCTGTGATTGTTAGACTCAAAAGCACTTTGTAAATTGGGAGGTAGATAGGTAAACCCATTCTGTGAGTACTCCTAATATTTCTGAAACAGGGTTCTAACTCAAATAGAAGCACATCTAGATCACTTCTAGATCAGTCAGTTTGGATGATGCCTCATTAACACATTCTCTTTTGCCCGCCCCAGTTGTGTTTGTCATCGGCAGCACATTGTACAAGAAGGTCCAGCCCCAGGGTAACATCATGGCTAAAGTCGTCAATTGCGTTGGTGTGAGTATTTCAGGAGCTCTCTCTCAATGTCATGTAATCTCCCCAGAACCTTCTATCTCCTTCAAATTATAATTCAATGAAGTGTTGACTTTCCTTTACACATTTTATTAGTGTTCTTTACTATTCTGATAAATCGAAGTTTCTAATTAGGCTCACTTAATGGAAAAGGACAAATACAGAACTCAAAAAGAATGGGATGGAAATGGCTCTTTGACTTAAAAATAAGATCAATGGACAAAGAAAATCAAATGAAAGTGACTCTTTACCTGTCAAGATGGCAAACAGTGTCTGATATTTGTCAGGGAAGCAGTAAAACAAAAATGAAGAGGTGTAGTTTGGTACTGTATATCAAGAGTCTAAAGCACCAAAAGTGTCAGTAATCCTACTTTTAGGACTCAAGGCTGAAAAAAATAACTTTTAAAAATGAACACACAAAATGAACACATTCACATTCGAAGATTATCAATGTAATATTTACAACAACAAAAATTTAAGTCCACCAAGTTGCTGAAAATAGAAAAACGATGCCTAACTTACAGTCCTCTATGCCATATTATGCGGCCATCAAAAGTCTTATTTTCAAAGATTATTTGGTGATAGCAACATGTAGAATATGTTGTTTCTCTACACATCTACATGGGATATATACATAAAGGCATATTTTAAGTCAGGAAATAAATGTTGAATATAGGAATCTTTAAATAATGGAGTCAAATATTCTTTTACTCCCCATTTTATTCGTGAATACATACATTCTATAATTGGGGAAATGTATCACTTATTTATTTAAAAAAGTAATGTGTGTGGATGACCTTTTGGATGTAAAGGCAATCTTAAAATAATTTTAGGTCACTTACTTTCCCTTTGCCTGGCTTTATTGCATTAAATTATATATGTGTACTTTGTGAAATAAACATGTCCTCTCAGGATCCAAAAAGTTGTCTTCCTTTGCAGCTGTTCCTTTTCCTCCTGTACTTTCCTCTAACATTCATTGGATTGATTCCCACCACGATTTTTTCCAAACTAGGAGGGTATCTTACCAATGATCTCTCCAAGTCTTTCCTTACCAATTGACAACTCGGTTCAAACTTCAAAAGAACAACTTCAAGCTATTTAAAGTCATGAAAATTGTGTTTCCCAGCATCCTAAAATCAGCCCATCACTCTGACTTATCGCCTTTCAGCACATCTGTCCCCAGCCAGCACTACCATCACCATACCTTACAGATGCATGTTGCTTTTCCTAAAGGCCTTTTACTAACAAGGAGCTTAGAAGCCTCTAATTTTATTATGGGTAGGTCAGTATTCGAATCAATGTTACCATATTTTAAAATATATTTATAACATTTATTTTTTTGTAAATCCATTTCTTTGTAATGAGTTTTCATTCTCCTTTTGTGGCTAAAATACATTTATTATAGATCTTCACTATCTAATATGTAGCCACTAGCCACATATGGCTTTGAACCAAATTTTAAATTTCACTTCATTCATTTAAATTTTATATATATATATATATATATATATATATATATATATATATATATATATATATATATATATATATATATATATATATATATATATATATATATATATTTTTTTTTTTTTTAACGCCTATAGCACCTGGTCTTCCTAGATGGTCTCCCATCCAAGTACTAACCAGGCCCAACCCTGCTTATCTTCCAAGATCAGATAGGATTGGGCGTATTCAGGGTGGCATGGCCATAGACTATAATTTCTTATACATGTATTTTTATGAAGTTGGTTCTCTTTAAACATCAATACTCAATTTAGTTATTAGAAAACTTTAAAGTATGTTTGTAAATTATATTTTAAAGTTAGTTATGTAAATCTAGTTTTTCGAACATAAATTTTATGAAATGTAAACACAGATCAAATATATCTGTTAAAAATTTACCATTCAAATTGGAATGTGCTGTAAGTGTGAAATATACCCTGGATTTTAAAAACTTGGTATGAAAAAAGAATAAAATTTTTAAATTAATTTTTTAAAGTATTGATTACATATTAAGATCATATTTTCAGTTTGTTAAATTAAATAAAATTATTTAAAATGAATTTTACCTGTTTCCCTTTTGCTTTTAATATGGCTACCAGAAAATGTAAATTGCAAATGTGTCATCCATTATATTTCTCCTGAGTGTTCCTCTCTGGAGGTTCTGGAGAGCAAAGTACTAACAATGTGACTTTGTTTACCCCAACTCACAAATTCTTAGTTAATTAGAGATTAGAAATAAATTCATATTATGACTTTTAACATTGCCATCATACCACTGTATACAACTTTATATTTTGCTTTTCTCACAAGTTTTCCATTAAAAGGAGTTTAACTGAAACGTGTTTTCCTGATTAAGTTATTGGTTCTGTTTTGAAATTTGCTTTTCCTTCCTTCTTTCAGTTTGCCATCAAAAATAGATTTAGACATCGGAGTAAGGAATTTCCCAAAAGGGAGCACTGGCTGGACTGGGCCAAAGAGAAGTATGACGTGAGTGATCATTATTGCCACAGTGTCCCCAGTGACCTTCTAGAAAGTGAACATCCACAGTTGCAATTCATATTATTAAGTCTTCATGGACAAGATTAGTATCTTCATCTTCATAACCTTTATAAGCACATTAAATAAGACTCTGGGAGAAGGTTTTTTTGAATTGAGAAGAACTGGATAAACAATGAATATAATCTATCTGAAACAATTGTACTTTTCTATAGATTTTTATTTGATATAATCTGCCAGTATTCGTAATTGTGATCACAAAACTTTATTTCAAATATAGAAGCATTAAGTGGTGATGGTAGAATTTACAATTAAATTCAAGTAATTTACCTCCTAAACAGATGTTTTCACTCATATTTGAAACAGCTTAGGAAGTTTTGGTTTTCTAATGAAACTTGGGGTAGGGTTCTTTAGAATCCATAATCACCGCTTCTCTAGATGCAAATATGTCTACAGTGAAACTAACACTGCTGCTGACCGTGAGTGACAACAGTCACATCTGATCAGTTCCCCTCTCACTCCAACTACAGGAGCGGCTTATCGCTCAAATAAAGATGGTGACCAGAGTGATGTTCCTGTATATTCCACTCCCAATGTTCTGGGCCTTGTTCGATCAGCAGGTAATGTGAAACCATGTTTTTGTACATTTTGCATACATTTAAGGGAGCACTACTATGTACCATGCCATAGTTAGTTACCTAGTTCCTAAAAATATTCTCTTCCAACTTCTTGTTGATTTATTTATTTGATTATTGTTAGATCACAATGAGTTAAAAAAAAAAAAAAAAACCCTAGACGGTTCAATCCACATTTCTGTTACAAAACAGTGAAGAAATTAGGTGTAAAAGGTGTAAATTAGGTCAAGTAAAAGAGCCTTAAGAAAAACTCGATCCAAGTGTCCAAGACTCTTGTGGGTCAAAACAAGAATAGAGTTTTCCTACTGCAATCTCATGGTAAAAGGATGTATTGCCTTTTTTGGGATCCACATAATATTTAAACTGAGAGGACCTAATATCTTCCAATCAAAACTGGAATCCTCCCCTGAAATCATTCTTAGAGCAGGGAACTAGAACCCCCATCATTGCCTGTCACACTGCTCTTTCTTCCACAGCTGTAAGATGCGTGCCTAGGAATTTTCCAGTATAGGGTTGGATAATTCAATGCAAGATGCTCAGTAGCCAAAGTAATAAGATATTATTTCTTTTAGAAACTGGAGTTTTAACAAAATTTACAAATGTGATTTTATTGTGCAAGAAGGATTGTTATAAGGGTAAACCATCTCCTGGGAAAAAATTGAGTGTACACATTAACCCCTTCATTTGCAAGTATGGAATTTAGACTAGCATCTTAACGACCAAGGAGACAGTTTTGCATGTTAAATAGAGTCAGAGTGGTACTAGAAATACACTCATCACATTTTAGCTATTTAACAGGGCAAATTCCATAACCCTTCTGAAATGGTAATAACCCACAGCAAGGCTGTGAGGATAAAAAATAGAGAATGTATGTAAGGTAATGGGAGACTAACAAATATTAAGAATTCGAATAGTGTCACATTTCCTGGCTTTCTATGATATCTACCTAGTGGACTTGATAGATTATTTTGAAACATTTATATCTTTAGTCATCCATGGAAATACCCATATATATTTGTACAGTCCTAAGTCATCTTTTCCTATAAAATAGATTGAATGTAACAAGGCTGCCCCGGTTTAAATTCCTCGCCGTCTTCAACGAATCACATTTTAGGACAGCCTTGGCTATCCAAAATGGCTCTTAGCAATAATAATGTTCTTGAAACTATAATGCCAGTAAATAAGAATAGTCTCAGAGTGTGAAGCTGTTTCCAGCTTGCCACGTTTCTCAAGAAGACTGAGGAATGCACTTTTGTCCTGCCCAAGGATAGCTTTATCTAAGAGTAGTACTTTGTAGCTCCTTTGTGGGGGTTTGAGAGTACCATATGTTGTATTAACTCGTAGAGCGGAAATGCAAGTTGTTTCTTTTCACCCAGTATTACAGTGGAGATAAGAGACAAACTTGATGTTGAAAAACATTTTAAATTCTGTAACATTTCAGACTGCATTCCTGATTTGGAAAAAAAGTCAACATTAACTTGTAAAATGTTTCAAACCCACATTCCCAAATGATGCAGTAAACGTATTCGTTTTTTTAAGGGCTCTAGGTGGACACTGCAAGCAACAACTATGAATGGGAAAATTGTAAGTTGGAGATGTCAAGATATTTTACCTCCCCTGGTCACTATTGCTTTGTTTTAGTTCCTTTGCCCTTTTTCTTATTCCTTTTCATAATATTCCCAAGCCCACTATGGGATCATGTGTAGGAACTTACCACTGAGACTTTTTTTCTCCTTGTCTTTAGGGAATTATTGAAATTCAACCAGATCAGATTCAGGTAAGGAAAATATTTAAGCTGTTTTCAGAGATCAGACCCTCCTTTGAGACCACAGTAACAGTTCATCTCCACTTCCTCTGCAGACTGTGAACGCCATCCTGATTGTAATTATGGTCCCCATCGTAGATGCTGTGGTGTATCCTCTGATTGCAAAATGCGGTTTCAATTTCACGTAGGTGACTGGTGGGTTGGGATTGGGATGAGGTCTGTTAGTCCTAGGGCTTTGCAAATAGGCTACACTCCCTCAGCTACCAGGCGTCTGTCTTCCCTCCCACAACATCACCTTTATGATGGCGTTTTAAAGAAATATATTTGAATTCAAGGTCTGTGTGCTGATGTTTCTGAAAACTTGCTCTTAAAAAAGTACTATTAATAGCAGCCTGAAAAAGCTTCTAATTTAGGCTCTTTTATATAGAAGGTAGTGCCACTTTGGCATGTGAAATATTTTGAGCTGAAGGCAATCAAGGCCCCGGGGCTCACGAGAAACTTCTGCCCCTTCCTTAGCTACCTAGAAGAATCTAAACTGAGGGCTTTGAGCTGAAGGCCCTCTCCTTAAAGATTTAAATTTGAGGCCTTGCCATAATAAGTTATTACCAGAAATAACTTTATGGCTTATCTATAGGACGGGGCAAACATCTCAATTACTGAACATCAGGCTCTTCTTATCATCCTGTAAATTGCCCTCCTCCCCTCTGAAGCCCCAAGGCATTTTACTTCATTCTTTGCTTCAGGATGCCATAGATACCCCATTTTCCCTTTCTGTCCCTGAACCTCTTGTTTACTTAGGGTTCCTATACAAATGTATGTAATTACATTTAATTACTTTCTCTTTGTTAATCTATCTCATGTTGATTTGATAAATCAGCAGAAAAAACCTAAAATGGTAAAGGAAATTTTCTTCCTCCCTTATAATGTAGATGATAGAAATATTAACTCTAATTCGAAGTATCACTCAAATTCTAGTTTCTAGAAATTAAGTGTAAAGATGCAAATAATAAGCTGTATTATATTTATCCTTTCATGAGTAAGATGAAGAGATGATTTCAATCTCATGTGTTTGAGGGGAAGTTGGTTTTGTTTAGGGGGATGGTGAGAGAGGAATGCTTCCTTTAGGGCTCATCATTAGCTCATTTGTATGAGGCTAGTTGAGAGTCACTCTCTTGCTTGTCCCATCAGCTCCTTGAAGAAGATGACAGTTGGAATGTTCCTGGCTTCCATGGCTTTTGTGGTGGCTGCAATTGTGCAGGTGGAAATTGATGTGAGTTGCTCTCTGATTCTTCAGTGGCCTTCCCACCCAGGTCGCTCAAGTTTGGTGTTCAGAAGCCTTCTTTCTCCAAGACTGAGATGATTAGGGAATGCCATGGTCTTTGCTGATAAACTAGGTCCTGGAGCTATGGACAGTGTACCACGAGGGCAAAACAGTCCTTTTCTGACAGTGTGTACTGCAGGGTCTTATCAATGAAAAGGACACAGCCCAAAATAGGGTGAAATGGGTGCCTTTAATTCAGAGAAAAACTAGATGGCAGTTACATAAAGAGCTTCCATTTATAATTCAGTTTTTATAGTAGGAGGGAAGTTTATAGAACTTGTTCTTTTGCAATATGAACTCCTAAAAGGTCTAGTTAGAGGAAGTTCAGCACTCACAAAGTACTTCAGAAAATGTGTAAATTATCTTTGATGAGTCTTCCTTTTTGAATTCTAATGTTTCTAATAATGATTAATTTCGAAGCTAATTCAAGGTCTTTGGGCCCACCATGGGGCTAAACTACTCTTCTAATGCCCTTAGTCTGAAGTCAGGTCCTAGAAATAGGGTGTTATGTAGTATGTACGAAAAGAGGTAAAACTGCTCTCTCCCCATCACTCCCTCCCTCCTTCTCTCTCTTTTTAATTTTTGTTTTAAAGTTTTTAAATTGTGATAAAATATACATAAAAAAATCTACCATCTTCATCATTTCTAAGTGTATGGGTCAGGAGTGTTAAGGATATTCACACTGTTGTGTACTCAGTCTTCAGAAGACGTCCTATATTCATTCAACAGAAACTCCCCCTTTCTCCTTCTCCTCAACCCCTGGTAACCACTTTTATTGTACTTTCTATCTCCATACATTTGACTCATCTAGATACCACACTAAGTGGACTCATACACTGTTTGTCTTTTTGTGATTGGCTATTTTATTTAGCATAATGTCCTCAAGATTCATCCATGTTGTAGGATGTGTCAGAGTTTCCTTCTCTTTAAAGGCTGAATAGTATTCTATTGTATGGATATAGCACATTTTGTTTATACATTCATCCGTTGTGTCCTACCCCTTGGCTGTTGTGAGTATGGGTGTACTCACTGTCTCTTGAGCTTAGCTAACTTTGTGGAAAATGAATTGTTGGGCTAAAATAGACATAGATTGCTTCAGTGACACTGAGATTTTAGAGAGGGCATTGTAGGGAAAAGCCCTTTTCCATCATAGGGAAAAGGCTTTGTGGACGGGTATTAGCATCCCTCAGCCAGCACGGCTTTTCGTGGCTGGAAGGAAAGTGACTAATGCCATGCTTAAGATTCTCTTCAATACAGACTGAAGACCTCACTGCCAATTATCTTTCATTTTGCTCAGAAAACTCTTCCAGTCTTCCCCAAAGGAAATGAATTCCAAATTAAAGCATTGAATATAGGAAATGATAGCATGATTATATCTTTTCCTGGACAAACGGTGACACTTGACCAACTGTCTCAAGTAAGTAGAAGGAGATGCAGTTTTCTTTTCCTCTTATGACCTGAGTTATAATAAGATTTGCAGAAGCCGAACTTGGTCTTTGTATAAATACCGAGAGAGCCCAAATATGAAATGTCTTAGTATCTTGATCTCCTTTTGTTTTCACTCTAGACCAGTGCACTTCAAACTTTAATGTGCCTAGGAATCACCTGGGGAGCTTGTTAAAATGCATATTATTCATCAGAAGTTCTGAAATGCTGTATTTTTAACAAGTTCTCAGGTGATATTGCTGCTTCTAGTACATGGAACCACACTTTAAATAGCAAGATCTGAGTGAGTGGTTCTCTACCAGGGCCAATTTTGCCCCATTAAAAGACATTTGACAATCTCTGGAGATATTTTTTATTGTCACAACTGAGAGTATGCTACTGGCATCTCCTTTGTAGAAGCCAGGAATGCTGACACATAGTTCCTCACACCAAGAATTATCTGGCCCAAAATGTCAGTAGTGCTGAGATTGTAAAACCCTAATATGGATAGTCATTGTTCTGGATTAGAGGGTCTCAACCTTGAGTCCATATTGGACTCACCTGGAGAGCTTTGAAAATTCTGATATGCTTCCCAGCCCCACAGATTTTGATTGAACTGGTCTCGCTCCTGTTTAGACATGGTCGAGAACCACCACCTTAGATTCCATCAAACTAATAATTTTGAAGAAACAAGAAAGTTCAACTCCTGATGGTTGGGGCAGCCCAGCATTGATTATTTCAAGGGCTGTTGCTTTTCCCCTGATGCTATAGTTTGTCCAATGACAGAAATGATTTTCGTGGCATTTATTTTATAAAACAAAATAAAAGTAAAATGCTAAATGAAGGTATAATTCTTGTGGTAATACTAAACAACTTTATGGCAGAGTCCATAAGGGTCATGGGGGATGGAGACAGACTAATGCCAGCTCTCCCGTGGCATTTTTAGATGTGTATGAATATGCACTGGGAATGTCAAATAATATGTCATAACAGTGTTTAGTTACACAGTGCAAGCAAGCCTCTGTGGTATTCACTATGACTCCTCTTCCCCACTGTAGACAAATGATTTTATGACTTTGGATACGGAGAAACCAAACAAGATAAATGTTTCTTCTACTGGATCACCAGTCACTACAGTAAATAATACCTTTGACAAGGGCCATCGCTACACCCTCCTAGTGTGGGCCCCAAATCATTACCAGCTGGTAAGTAGCTGGACACCTACATCTGACTCTTTTTTATTTGTGATGTTGGAGACATAGTCTTTTAGTGGTGTGACTTTGTTTTACTCCTATGTAGTATTGCATTAGATAATCCTCAGTTTCTTTCTTCTTCAAGGACACAAGTCAATTGACCTCCAATAAAAGTTCTATTGGTGGATAGGAAGAGTTAATCTTAAAGTATTTTTAAAGAAGAATTTTTGAGGATGGTGTGTGTGTGTGTGTGTGTGTGTGTGTGTGTACACAAGTCACAAAGATTAAATGCATGTGAGCATGTATATGCATTTTCAGTGAGTTCTTCAGATTAAGTTTAAAATATATCTTTAATTGTATTTTAAATATTTGCACTGAGTAATTAGAAAATTAAAACAGTTTCTGAAAAAAATAGTGAATACATCAAGTAAAAGCAATAAAAACACATATAAAATATTTAATGACAAAATATGGTGTCTAAGTATGCCATTCAGCATATAAAGAAGCTCTGAAGGTGTAGTTGAACTAAAGGAAGGCATTGTGGGTGTTCTGTAAGGTGAGCTTCTATAGCATTGCAGTATAGAATTAAGACTTCTGGGTCGTGTGTTTAATGAGGGAGCTGCTGCATGGCTTGTTCTAAATTCTTGGAAAGCAGTATTCTGTGGAACCACTGGAAAGCAAACATCAAAAATTTTAGAGGCTCATGTTAACTTCAAAACAAACAAAAAACAAACAAACAAACAAACACAGTGCTCAGGAATGGAGCCCAGCAAGTGTAATCATTATGGCCTTAGCTCCTAGGATAAATGTCAACATCATTCTCCTTCTCAAAGCCTGAAATGGTAATCTAAACATATTCTTATGGATTAGATTTGAAAATATTTTCTTTCTCAGGTGAAGGATGGCCTTAACCAGAAACCAGACAAAGGAGAAAATGGAGTCAGGTGTGTATATTTCTTTAAGAATTAAGTTAAGTCAGCTTCTTTTGGAAGTAATGCATAACCCATAGTAAAGTCCAACTGTAACAAGGATATAAAATGAGAGTATGGGGTTTATCCCAAGAAGGTAAGGCTGGTTCAATATTCAAAAAAATCAATCAGTGTAATCCATTATCTTAATAAACTAAAGGAGAAAATTCATATCATCTTATCAATTGATGTAGAAAAAGCATTTGATAAAATTCAGTATCTATGAGAAAAACTTTCAGCACACTAGTAATTGAAGGGAACTTTCTTACTCTGAAAAGGGACACCTTAAAAATCCCCATGCTTGATGTTGAAAAGTCAAAAGTCTCCCTGAAGATCAGGAACAAGGTAAGACAATCTATTCTCTTTACTCCTATTCAACATTCTTCCAGATGCCAGTGCAATGAGATAAAAAAAGAAGTAAAGGTATCTAGATTAAAAAGGAAGAAATAAAACTATGCCTACTCACAGATGGCATAATTATTTACATAGAACATTACAAGGACTCTACAAAAAAGCTTATAGAATCAATGAGTGAGTTTAGAAAGGGTACAAGATACATACTTTATAATTGTGTGATTGAAGCCTAAACAACAAAAACCAAGAGTCTAAACTACAACAATATCATATTTCATTTATAACAGCTCCCAAAAAAGATAAAATACTAGTTATAAGCCTAATAAAAAATATATAGGATTCATGAGTTGAAATTGCAAAGGGCTTATGAAAGAAATTAGTGAAGGGCTAAATAAATGGAGAGATATGCTGGGTTTGTTGATTAGAAGACATAATGTAGTAAAGATGCCAATTTTTCCCAAATTGATTTATGAGTTTAGTGCAATTCTTATTAAATCATAACGTTTTTGTTGTTGTTTATGATTTTCCAGTTTTATTGAGTTATAATTGACAAATAAAATTGTGTATAATAAAGTATACAATGTGATGATTTGATATGTGTATACATTGTGAAGTACTTACCACAATCAAGTTAACACATTCATCACCTCACAGTAAACCTTTTTGTGTGTGTGATAAGAATGCTTAAGATCTAATCTCTTAGCAAATTTCAAGTATATAATAATACAGTGTTATTAACTATAGTCACCGTGTTGTACATTAAATTCTCAGAACTTATTCATCTTAGAACTATAAGTGTGTTCCCTTTAATCAAAATCCCATTTCCCACCCCCGCCCCCAGGTCCTGGCAACCACCATTCTACTCTCTTTGAGTTCATTCAACTTTTTTTTTTATTCCACATATAAGCAATACCCTACAGTATTTGCCTTTCTCTATCTGATTTACTTCACTTAGCATAATGCCCTCCATGTTGTCACAATAACAGGATTTCCTTCTTTTTTATGGCTGAGTAATATTCCATTGTGTATATAATTTCATTATATATGTTATAAAGAATTTCACATATGTGAAAATTTTGATAAATTAGATTTTATCCAAACTAAAACATTCATTCTGTAAATCTTGCTGTTAAGAGAATGAAAGGGTAAGCTACATACCAGTAGAAAATATTTATAAATTACATACCCGACAAAGAATTTGTACCCAGAATTACTCTCAAAACTCAATTATAAGAAAATAACCCAGTTAAACAACAAAGCAAAAGATTTTAATGGACATTTTACCAAAAAAAGATATACAAATGGCAAATTAATACATGAAAAGATGTTTAAATCCACACTAATGACCTGATTTTACTTAATACAGTAATTCTGAAGTGCTGAGGATTAGAATTCCATCACATGAATTTGAAGGGGGACACAGTTCAGTCCATAACCCCTTCTTTTGTGTGTTCTGGATTGTTCCTCTGTGTCATACACATGCACATACCACCGCTGCCCCAATGCTGATGACAGTCACTGGGCCTTTTCCTGATCTTTGTATTTGATTCTGATTGCAAAGCTGGAAGTGCCTCTGGGATTTCCTTTGTACCTCAAAGTGTGCTTTTCTGCCTCAGAACCCACTGTTGATTTCTTCAGAAATGTCTCCTAACTTTGGACACTTTGGACGATTTGAGTTGCGGTATCATTTCTTCCGATACTGTTAATGCTACTTTTTTTTTTTTAATTATCTTTGTTGAGATCTTGGGAAAGAAGGACCCATGAAATCAGCAACACTACCCCACCAACGTACCCGTGTGGTAAAAGATACACCAGAAACTTTTTTCTTTTAATTAAAATATCAAATCCTTAATAGATCTAAGTTTTTATTATTCCAGTAACATCCAGGAGACAACCCATAGAAAAAGGGGAAGTTCTGAACAACTAGTCAGAAACTAACTGATAAACAGAACAAGTTCAAGAATTTCAAGAAGAAATCTAGAAATTAAGAATTTAAAGAAAGAGTACACAGAATTTTAAGCAAAATGGTGTCCTTTTAATTATGTGGTACCCTAAACAGAGCCTTTTAAATAAAGTGATAATACGGCAGCCAAAAATTGGTTGAGAACTTAATACTGATCTTTTTTATGCATTTTTTTAATGTTACATATTACAACATACATATGTATCTATAAATGTTCTTGGCATGTTTTTAAATAATGTGTTGTTGTCCTGTGAATGTCATTCTGAAATAATATAAATAATATAAAAAATTATTTTAATATTTTGCCATATTGATATATATATCCCTTATCCATGCACTCAAAGCACTCTATAATATTAAATTGCATGAATATACCACATTTTATTTACCTATTTCTCTATTCAAGGAAATTTAGGTTATTCCTATTTTTCCAAACAATGGCACAATCCTCATTCATATGTGTTTCTTTGTCTACATGTGGAAAGTTATGGAAGTGGTCTTTAATTAAAACTTTTATCATATTCAATAAAAATATTTTGAGCATGCACTTACAATGACTACTTTTATAAAGATTATATATATAAACTACTATACCAAATTCACATGTGCATCATAAGTAATATAAAAAAGAAATATAAATAGGATAATAAAAGTTTAAAAAAGTGTCTTACAGAAATCATCAGTGTAGATAATGTGATTGTGTGCATCATTTATTTCTAAAAGAAATCTCAATTTAAGGATTTGAACAAAACTATGCCTGAGCCTAGTTGTAAGTTTAGTTTATTTCAATCTTGGTTTTCATAACTGTCATACTGATAAAGATACTTGAAGGAGGAAGAGAGGTTGAGGCATAATTGGCTATAAGTAGGATTCAAAAAGAAACCTTCATTTAAAAAATTGTGAAGGTTTTAACAAATGATGCTGGAACAACTGGAAATCCACACATAAAAGACTGAAGTTAGACCTTAGCTACCTGATAGCATACACAAAAATTAACTCAGTGGATCATAAACATAGTATGATAACGACAATACAATTCATAGAAGAATAATAGGAGTAAGCCCAACAACAAATTGGGCTTCATCCAAATTGAAAACTTTTGTGCTGCAAATGATATCAGAATGAGAAAATATTTGAAAATTATATATCTGATAAGAGGCATAATGAATATATAAGTCAATAATAAAAGGACAAATTTACACAGGGGCAAAGTATTTAAAGGGGCAAAAATATTTAAAGGGACAAAGTATTTGAATTGATATTTTTCCAAAGAAAATACAGAAATGCCAAAAAGCGTATGAAAAGTTTCCCAACATCATTAAGTCATTAGGGATGACTATGATTTGCCTAATGCAAATCAAAAATACAATGAGATACCACATCACACTCACTGAGCTCTAATTTTAAAACAAACAAATAGTTAGTGTTGGTGAGTATGTGAATAAATCTGAATCCTTATAAACTGTTGGTGGAAATGGAGCCACTTTGAAAAATTGTTCCTCAAAATGTTAAACATTTACCATATCATCCAGCAATTGCACTCTTAGGTATATACTCCCCAAAATGAAAATATATGTCCACCCAAAAAATTTTAGTTGGATGTTCATGGCATCACTACTCACAATAGACAAAATGTGGAAACAACTCAAATGCCCATGGAGTGATGAACTATGGTATATTCCTACAATGGAATTTTATTCAGCCATAAAAAGGAATATATGCTATAACATGAATGCACCTTAAAATCATTATGCTAAGTGAAAGAAGCCAGACAAAAGATCCCATACAGTACAATTCCATTTACATGAAATGGCAAGCAAATCCATAGAAACAGAGCAGATTAGGGGTTGCCAAGGACTGCAGTTAGGCAGCATGGAGAGTCACTGCTAAAGGCCAGTGAGTTTCTCTTTGACAAAAATTAGATTGTGATGGTTGCACAACCCTGCAGACATACTAAAGCCACTGAATTGTACACTTTAAATGGGTGAATTCTGTGGTATGTGAATCTATCTCACAAAGCCATTTTATTTTTAAAAATGAGAAGGAACAAATCTCTCAGCCTCTTGGTTGTTCTTTAAGGAACTGGTCCCATCTTGTCATTTTCTCAGCTGGTTTCCATTCTCCATACTTCATTCCATGATCACTTTGTAGCCTTGGATCCTGGTATTCCTAAGAGACATAAGCTAACTTTAGCCTTGATGGTACCCTAGGACCCAAAATTATAAGAGCACAATAGATTTTGACTGTCTGCTCTCCTCACCCTTCAAAGCACTCAGTATGTTTGCTGCTTATGCTCTACTATTTTCTGTGCATATGAAAACACATGTGATGTATGTGATGTTGCGCTTTTTTTTTTTTAGATTATTTTCATCCTTTTTGGTATTTGTACCAGCCTGAGAGATGTCAGATAAGGGTGGGATTTATTCAGAGTCTTATGGCTTTTAAGTGATAAAGCCAGGCCCTAGGCTGAAAGGTCTACTGCTTAACTTCATACTCTGCCCACAGTCTTTTTTTGAGTAGTTCATCTTAATCTTTGGAATAGTAGCTTTTACAGTTTGGAGCAGTATTAATTCGGCCTGTCAGGTTGAGTTTTCTATATGAATAACTTATCAAACTATACCAAGTTGAATATCTAGGGACATCATGACCTGAGTTTAATTCATAGAGATGTTCTTCCAGTCCCTAGAATTTTACCAACATTACTTGTTGCTACTTGTTGATGAAACTTGTCCACATATTTTAAGGATATAGAAGTTAAGTTATTATTTTCTATACTTAAGTGTACTCTATTAGTATCTCTTATTCTCTAAATCGGAGAGTCTACTGTAAATCTTCACTCACCTATTTGGTAGAAAAAATCAGCTGGTTTTATTTTGGGCAGCACTCTTCTCTCTGGGGTAGTATAAGAATATAAGGGTCTTCTATAGCCTGGGACATTTAAGGAAGGGGTTTGTAGTCATCCACCCACACTGTCACCACGTATATGGTCCCTTGAAGGCAAACAGTGCAGCTGGTTCTATGTGAAGCTTAGGCTTGGGGATTTTGCAGAAACCAGAAGTCTTTTGGGCATTCAATTCCTAGCTCTATTCCAGTGGGGTGCTGGTCACTGTCACTCCAGGACCTGCAGGCACTGGTCTCCACCCGAAGGGAATTCCTTAAAACCGTTTCTGATTGCTGGGCTGGTCCACTTCTTCGCTAGTCCTTGGAGTGCCTCCCTGTCCCAGGCTCCTCTTTAGAGGTAAAGGAAATAAATGGGCTTCCCTTACCAACCCCCGAAAAGAAGCTCCAGTCAGAGGCTGTCTTTTAGGTTCTCAGCAATTTCTGTTTTTCGTCCTTCACCGCTTTAGTTCTAAAGCTTCTGAAGCAAGGAACACAAAGGCATGGCTGCCTTCATGAAAGGGAAGCAACCATCACCTATTTCAGTCCATACTTAATCTCCCAAAACATTGTTGAAATAGTTCCTAGTTACCAAGCACTTTGAACAGTTCCTGGCATTTAACTGTATCAAACAAATTCTTTTTTAGATGTGTTCTCATGAGCAGATGAGCAAGGGCAAGCCTGGAAGTGCTTACTTTCTGTCTTTACTCTAAAAATCTCTGTAAACACCTTAAATTCGTTCTGATAGGGAGGATAGACCAACTTCCGGTGCACATATGTGACTTAGAACAAATCATTCCACAGTGCAGTCACAAGATACGTGGTTTTCTGTTTCAGATTTGTAAATGCTTTTAATGAGAATTTGAATGTCACAATGGATGGGAAAGTTTATATAAACATCGCCCCGCACAGCGGCAGTGAATATCAGTTTTTTCCTTCTGGCATGTAAGTACCTATACTGGACACCTTGTACCAAGTTCAAGGGTTTCAAATCTTTTTTGTTAAAATAATACATTTAAGCTTTTAATAAGAAGAATGTTAACCTATATTCTTTTTTTTCCCCCATAGAAAAACCTTCAATCTAAGCCTAACAGGGATGTCAGAACAGTGCACAGATTCTTTTAAATCATCTAACCTTGAATTTGGTAGTGCAAATACCTATGTAATCACAAGGAAGGTTAGTAACTCATTCCATCATATCAGAAATTCTACTCGGACTTTCTTGATCTGAGTCTTCTCAAACACTTAGGACAGAGTAATGATTTAACTAGAGTGGTATTCGGATCTGCATTTTAAATAGGTTTAGGATTAATTCAATTCATCACCAAGTCTTTAACTTATCATTGACTTAAGTTCATCATTGGAATAAAACTGAACAAACTGACTTAACTCTTATTAAAAAGTTCACATTGACCAGTATCTGATGCTTTTAGTTCAAAGAGATGGCAATGTTTTAAACATCCCTGACTACCAATCTACTCTCTTATTTAAGAGGAAAACAATAGTGAAGATACTTTCAAATCCCACCAGTAGCCATCACATTATAAAATGTTGTGTATTTACATTGAAAATGTATACTTGATAACCATACGATGTAACCCTAGAAGTCCAAACTTAATTTGCCTGTTTGAGAAATTTTTATTTTAGAAATGATCTCGATTTTAATTTCTTCTTCTCACTTTTGCCTCATCGGTTTAGAGTGATGGCTGCCCTGAACCGAAGATATTTGGAGATATTTCACCCAACACAGTTAACATGGCTCTGCAAATCCCACAATATTTCCTTATCACCTGTGGCGAAGTGGTTTTCTCTATCACAGGATTGGAGTTCTCCTATTCTCAGGTTTCTTTTTCATTGTTTTCACCAGCCTCCCCCTACACCCCTGCTTTCAAAAATGTTGCTGGGACTTAATGTAAATCTGGGGTAGCTATATAGTTATAGTTTTAAATAATTCTAGAAAGCATTCTGGTATGTTCCACCAAACAAGGTTTCTGAGTTCACCAAGTGTTGTCTTTATTGACTAAGAATATTACTGATTAGCTTCATGAGTACATATATCATATGTGTCTGTATCCCCACAGTCATACACAGAGGTTTATAGTCCCAAGTAGGAAAAACTTATTGATTGTCACCAGATCCTAATAGTCAGTAGACTGCTTTCGGAAACAACCAGATGGTATCTGCGAGTCATAAGTCATACTGGTGCTCATTTCCAAGTCTGTGGCCTCATTATCTTTACGGTTCAGTTGAGGTCTCTCTGCAGCTCCTAATAAATACTGATTAAGGCCTAGCTTTTAAAATACAAAAAAATATATTATTGATTTTATGTATATTATACTAATGAGGCAAATTTTGCTGATATCTGATTTAGAGCTTAATTTCTTAATTTTGATAAATGATTTTATCAAAACTACAGTTATATAGTCATTGTATCCCCACAATATCTAGCAGCTTTTTGGCATTAAAGTTTTTCAGTAAAGATTGTAAATGTGAACTGAATAATCCCTTTCCACAGTGACCTCACAGTCTAATAAAGGAGATGACTAACACAGGTGACAAGAGTTTAAAGAGAGGTTTCAGAGATGTGTCAAAAAACTCACAGATGAGCACACTCAAGGCTCAGAAAGTGGCCTCCTGTGTGGGGAAGAGGTGTCGTGCTGGGTGGCTTTGCTTGGACACTCTTCTGTAGAAACAGAATCAGTTCATCTGTAGATTTGTTCATTTAACTAGGATGGCAACTTGGCAAGTATGTGGAGAGTGAAAAAGGAATCTTTGTATGTTCCTGCAACTTGAGCATTTGCAGTATCTGGCTATCCAAGCAATTATCCCTTTTACATTTAAACCAGCCTGACTTTAAATGTGAATTTTTAGGGTAGACTGTTTAATGGAATTCCTCGGTGGGTTGAGTTCTGCTGCTAAGGTTGGGTATCTAGTTTGGGATTTTCTCTGCTTTCTCAGGCTCCTTCCAACATGAAGTCGGTGCTTCAAGCAGGATGGCTATTGACAGTGGCTGTTGGCAACATCATAGTGCTTATCGTGGCAGAGGCAGGCCAGTTCAGTGAACAGGTATGGGTTGGAAAAGGGGATAGAATGTATCTCTGTGCTATTCATGGTCATGACCGTCCCTAGCCATCTACATATACATGGTCATCTCAGCTAGTGGCTGAATAAAACTGCCAGGCCAGCCAGATAGGGCAGTTACAAAATGGTCTTTTAGGCCAAGCATGTGCTGATTCTTATTTTCACTGGGTGTTACACAGTTGGAAATTGACAACCAACATAACCAGATTGGGTTAATGTGCATACACCTTAACGAGGTTTACTATCAAAGAAAAGACTTTCTCAGCTTCAGTGAGTGCAACTTAATGGTCTCAAACCAGACATGTTATCCAGAAACTGTCATAATACTTAAAGTTAAAGCCATCATAAAGGTGGTTGTAATATTTCCAGCTACAATAAAGTAAAAGCTTTTTATGATACTTAAGCTCCTTCCTTCAGCACATTAACATATCTACCTCCTAAAGGAGTTGTCCCTTACCTGAGCCCATCAATTTCATCACTTCCTCTACTGGGTCCCACCAAAGCATCTGCATGCTCATGACCTCAAGGCACTGTGGAGGAATAAGACATAAGATGAGAGTCTTAACTACAAACAGCCCATCATGTTATTTTCCTTTCAAGAGTGCTGCCTGGTGCTTTCTTGGTCTCCATCTTTCTGGGGGCCAGCTACATGCCTTAAGACTTGGGTTTTTCAGGAATTTTCTCTCATCTTCCCAAAGTCTTGTATTTCTGATTTCCAGTGCTATTTTTTTTAATTGTTATTTTTAAACTCACACATTCAAGAAAAACTGGCCCTTCTGTATCTGTGGCAAGAACTGACCATGACATTTATGGTGGTGGCCTACCAATTTTCTATAACAATATAATTTAAAAGCACCCTCCATCCAGACACAGCAAGAAAATATACCCATGCCATATACATTACATAACTTGTATTGTTTCTGTTTTTTTTCTTACTTCAACTCTGACTTCTTCAAAGTGGGCTGAGTACGTTCTGTTTGCTGCGTTGCTTCTGGTTGTCTGTGTCATCTTTGCCATCATGGCTCGATTCTATACTTACGTCAATCCGGCAGAGATCGAAGCTCAGTTTGATAATGATGAAAAGAAAAAATACCCGGAAAACCCGTATTACACATTGGATCCCATCTCACAAACACAGATGTGAATGTCAGCAAGCAAGTGGAGGATGGATTGGGTCCAGCACAGGCCCTGACTTCTGTCCCCAGGTGGCAGGACACTCTGTGGTGTGGCCCCTAATGGGGAAGACTTCAGAATTGTGAACCAAACCAAGAAAGCTATTTTCTAGGAAACCATCAAAGTAACTAAAACTGGAAAAAGCCTTTTTTATTTTAAGAGAAGTCTTATTTAAAGTGTGCATGAGTACACATAAACACATACACACACACACACACACACACACACACACACACACTCTCTCTCTCTCTCTCTCTCTCTCTCTCTCTTTTGCAACCCTGAGAGCATATTCTGCATTTAACGCCTTTCCTATCATACAGATGAAATTATTTTTGGACTAACTTAATTTTTTGAAAGGGTGGCAAAGTTCCATATTTTTTGCATTCTAACACTTTATGAAAACAATGCTGAATGGGGCATGAGATAATGTGAAAGTGAATTGATAGGCTTTGGGATAGTAGCACCAGCTTGTATTAACCTTTTCCTTTTGTTTGTTTGTTTGTTTGTTTTTCCAGTCCCCACCTCTTTTTAAATTATGTACAACTCAAAAGATCACTCAGAGAAAAGCCAGTAATGAATTTTGGAGTTTCAATGATATGAAATAAATTCCTGTTCTTAAGAATAAGTGTCTATGTGTCTTTGGGTAGGGTAAAAAATCCTTAACATGTTTCCTGATTATTCAAACTGTGCACACTCATTAAAATTTCATAGGAAGTTGATAAAAGCATGCACAAAAGAAATGCCCACATATAATAAATTCCAAGAACATGAAATATTGAGATTTATTTCTTTCTGTTCCTATTTTCCCCAAGGGTGTGTATATCCACATTTCTCTTTTCTTACCAGGATCTCCCTATGTGTATATTTATCATCTTAAAGTGTTTTTCTCAATACCCATGAACATTTTTCTGCTTGAATAAAAATTCCTTCAAAACATTATAAACACTTACTGCCTAATTCATCCTGTATTTATAATTTAACCATTTCCAGGTTTCAGACCCAGAATGAGTCTACTTTGGTATTCCTGAAAAAACAAGCAACTATTCTTAGATAAACTTGTATATAACTCTGAATGTTGGAACTGGTTTCTGGATTAAGAGGAAAGACCCATGTCAGACCTCTAAGATGCTTCATGCACAAGCTCGTCATTGACCTGTGGAGATGGAATGAAGAAAAGGACTCAAAGTCCAAAGTGAGAAATGGAAATGGGATGACCAAACCTTAGTGAAGACTTTCCCCATTCTTAGGATCAATGCTCATTCCTTAACTGGGGCTCATATGGCTCTTTTTCCTCTGGACGTATCTCCTTTCTCTTTGCATACTCTGATCCAGCCAGCATCGAATTTCTTCTAGTTCCTGGAATACATCGAGTTCTTACTTCCAGGTCAAAGGGAAAAAAAAAAATCAAATCCTAAGACCCTTAGCACTGCTCACCCTCCACTTCTGTCTGGCTCAACCCTCTTATTTTCAGGATTCAAGGCTGCTTCCTCCAAGAGTTTCCCTAGCCACATTGCTCAGTGCATCGTCGCTCTCTAGCTTTCCCTAGTCTGAAAGCTCTGTATGTGCCCTGTTCCGCATTCAGTCTCCAGAACATGGTAGTCCTCTAGGTGCCAAATGTCTTAAACTTCTTGGCTATGAGGAGTGAGATGGAAGGAGCAGAGAACTGAACATTCAGTAACAATTTGATGAGCCTAAGTAATAAACTCTAGCGTAAAAGACTAGCTATAAGGGATGATTAATGTTGTCTCTCCCATTGTTTCTACCCTCTAACTTCTATCTGTTCCTTTGATGGGGGAAACCAACAGTTACAGTTGAGCAGTGTTTTCATTACACCTCTCTTCTCAATAATCAAAAGAGAACTAATCCTAAACCCTCAAGAGATATTCTAGTCCTAACTTCTCTTAGAGCCTCTGGATAAGTTTGGGCCACTCTGGACCTTTTAGATCTCATTTCTTTCTCTTATGAAACAAACAGAACACTACACATCTCGAGGTCTTAAAAATCTTTTGAGGGTGTCCGCCATACAATAGACTTAAAAATATTTGAGTGGAGGCATGCCCTTCTATCAACTCTAATGTTAACACTGTACATTGCTTCACATATAGTTGGAAATGACACCTACTACATCATCTGCATTAACCTTTAAAGGATATGACGAGGGCTTAGAGGGGAACTAGGGACTTTACCCATCAGCATTGAGTTTTCAGAGTTATCTTCCCTGTAGCTTTTATCCAATTCTAAACATAATCAAGACTGATGGGTGCCAACATCGGTGTTCTAGATGAGAGACATTAGACAATGACAAATGTCATGGGGCAGGGGTGGATGAGGACAGATCAGTAACATCTGGTCTTCTGCCCTTCCTCAGTCCCCATTTTTTTTGTGCTCTATGCCTTTTTCTAAGTTCTGGGCTAATCAGTGTATATTTAAAATAGTACACTGACTTGAAAGGCTGGCTACTGTTAAAGTACAATTCACCATGGCAACTCATGTTGATAATGGAAATGCTTTCATTGGAAATAGCAGGACTTCATCGCTTATATCAAAAAGCCGGAATATTTTGGGCAATGTTTATAATGTACATACAAATCTTTTTCGTAGTGACCTATTTTTGTTTTGTTCACACATTTCTCCATAATATTTTTTATTCTGTGACTGTTCTTTATTTCAAGACAGTAAAATATTTATTTTGCAATCTATCTTAGATTTTATAAAATCACTAAAAGTATGTTCAAATTTGATTTTTATTGACCATTTAGCCATAGCTTTTTGTCATGCATTTTGGAATTTTTATTTTTTGTAGACTTTTTTTTTTATGACAAACAGTGGTAGTTAATCTTCATTGGACAATGGATACGTGCATGTTATGCACGCACAGCATATTATGCACTATTGCATGAAGTTTACAAGCATGTAATTCTTGCAATAGCCCGATAATGTAGATTACTATTATTATTCCCATTCCACAGAGGAGTATTTCCCTTGACAGTTTCCATTTCATAGTGGCCTCCTAAAGCATTCTGTCCTTCATCACCACAGGGACGAGAGAGAAGGGAGGTACAGGCCATCCGTCACAGATCTTCATTTGACAGATTTCCCCAGTGTTGTAGCTGCCTGCAAAAAGTGACAAGAGCCCTTTCCTAAACTGCACCTTTGGGCAGAGATGACATTCTCTTTTGCCCCCTGCTGTTCGGCCTGGATTCTAGTCTTCAATAAGACCAGCCTTGAGTGAGATTAAACTTCAGTAAGTCGCAAGTCTTAACTCAGGTCCTTGGTTTGGTTTACAAGCAAACAGTTCTCAGCACAGGCATACCTGGGAAGCATTGCAGATTCCAGACCACCACAAAGCAAGTGTCACGGATCAAGCGAGTAATAACCTTTTTGCTGGGGGAGGGTCTTGCCTCCAATTTGTTAAAACTAACATCTGTGAAGTGCAATAAAAGTACTAAGGACCCAGCGCAGGCATCCCAGGAGTGAGTAAGTGAGCCCTTACAATGGAATTCATGTGCTTAAAAGGGAGAAGAGATCTCCCCTGTCTGCAGTGAGAAGGCAGCAGTCTAAAAGCCAGGAAGAGAGGTTTCACTAGAAAACAACCATAATGGTATCTTGACCTTGGACTTCCAGCCTCCAGAACTGTAAGACAATTAATTTCTGTTGTGTTGTTTAAGCTCCCAAGGGTGTGGTATATTGTTATGGCAGCCTGCGCTGATAAATACAGGGACGAACTGTCCCTATTTGTCAGAAACTGAGTCAGTTCCTTGGACAGTCCTGGGCAAACCAGGACAAGTTGGCCACCCTAATTTAGGAGCTGATGTCTATAAAGTGCTTGGGCTTCCTGCAGTGCATGGCATGCAGTAAGTGCTCTGTAAGTTCCAGCAGTTGTTATCTCATTCCTTCAACAGTGACTATTTGGTAACCTGCTCTGTGCTAAATGTGGCTTAATTTAACTAGGAGTACAAGATAGAAAAAGCTTGCTGTCATGGAGTTAATGGGCATTTATTGAGTGCCCAGACCAAACCATCAGGGTCTAGCTGTGACTGGTTAATTATGGGACTGTGTCAGAGTGGGAGGACAAAGTTCAGGCACAGCTGGGCTCTGGGTAGATGACCCTCAGTTACTTCTCTCAGCTGTCCTTCCAGCAGAAGCCACCGAATGAGGCAGTCACTTCAGTATTCTCATGTTTCTTAAAAAAAAAAAAAAAAACAAATGGAAGCTTGAGAAGCTGGACTTCGTCAAATGAGCAAAAGTGTTTTGCAAAATGGCTCTGGGTAAGCCCAGCAACCCCAAACTTTTCTTTTGACAAAGTCATCACAAACTGTTTGTATGGAAGTTTTCTATCTTGGCCACAAGGTGGCAGAAGAGAATGTGGTGCCAACCAACAGCTTTTGTAAATTGTCAGAAATAATCTTATTAGGAATTTTTCATGAATGCATATCAGAAGGCTACGTTAAATACTGGGTATTTATATATCTAGGAGTTTCTTTCTTGCTACTGGCATTTGTGGACTTTTATTCTCTATGGGACTCATACAAATTCCAACAGGGGTCACTTCCTCAGTCGTAGGTCACAAGGTCACATGTGAAAGCAACTGGCTTTATGTATACAGTTGGGAAACATTTATCAAGCACTTCCGACATGCCAGAGTTTGCATTATTTCACATCTATTCTCATCCACTCTTTATTCGTTCAAAAATGTTTATTAAGCTTCTGTTTTCCAGGCATTGATGCAGGCCAGATAAACATATATATCAGGTGTTGATGCTATGTGCTTCAAGTACTATGAAGCAAAAATAAACAGTAAGGAGATGGAGAGTGGTGAAGGCTGATATTTCAGATGGGATGTCCAAGGAGGGCTTCTCTGAGAAGGTGACATTTGAGTAGAGACCTGAATGGCATAAGGGAGCAACACAGACAAATGCCTAGGGGAAGAACATTTCAGAAGGGACCCTAACAAGGGCAAATTCCCTGACATGGAAATTTGGTTGACGTGAGAACAGCAAAGAGGCTCCTGGTCTGGAGTGTGGTGAGCAAGGGACAAGGGATAGGGGACTCAAATTTATCATATAAGGCCTTGTGGGCCATGGCAAGGACCTTGGGTTTTAGCCTGTGTGTTGGGAATCTGTCAGAGCAGTCGTCCTCACTGCGGGCTGTCCACTGGAACCACCCGAGGAGCTCTAATTCCAATGCCTGGGCCTAACCCCAGATAACTGAAATCGGAACTCTGGGGTTGCAGCCTCAGTGTGCTGGGTTCTTCTAAATGCTCCCAGGGATTCTAATATGCAACAAAGGTTCAAAACTAGCCCTCGATATCGTGTGTGGAAGCACAATAAAAACTGTAAAGACATGATGCATACACTATGATTAATGACAACAGGTGCCTTTCTGGAACAGCAACTTTAGCTCTAGTGCAACATGGACACATGGTGTCGGTCACTAAGGACAGCTGTTTAAACTTTGAACTTTAAATTGGAACTCCTGCCTCCCATCACCTCTAATGAATCTCTACTGGGGAAAATGCAGTTTCTAAAGCATTCTGAGTCACTAGAAGCTATGACGACTGGCATGATAAGCATGGTGATATAGCTAAAATACCGGCGTGCTTTTGTTCCCGTACATTTTTGGCGATATGAAATTTAGATACGACCGTCTCCCAGGCAAGGTTTGGATTTCAAGCATAAAGAGATGCCAGTGGTCACATCTCCATAAACTTCAAAATGCCTCTCACATCCTGGGCCTTTCCTCCCAAGACTTTGCTCTCTTTTTCTGTCCACATCAGTATGTGATATGCTGATGGAATCGATAGAAATAAGAATGTTCATTTAATTGAGCAAATGCATTGAGTTTGATCTAGAAAGAAAAAATGTTTTTGTGGTCTAAGGAGACTTCAGTGGTACTCTAGACCCTTGACACAGACATGTATAATTTTTTGATTATTTTCTTAAGCAAGGTATTTCAGCCAAGGCTTATGTTCCTTTCCTTTGACATATCAGAACATTTGCACAGAGGAACTATGAATATTATACACACAGGCTCTGTTTGGACCCCATTTTGTTGCAAAACAAAGTATAAGATTTCCTCACGACCTGAGTCAGGCTCCTATCTCTGCCCTGGGAAGATGATGAACAGTTTGGAACATTCTCTCCATTTCCTGGAACCCTCTTAGAGATTTTGCTGAATCTGCAAGCCCCTCTCCTTGACAATCCTATTTTCTCACCCTGCTCCCACTATCACTGCACCAGCATCATCAGCCCTGGGCCCAGGAGTTTTAGATGTAGATGCTGACATTCAGGCTGATGTTTGAATTTCATGTGGATAAAAATCAAATATCAGTTGAGTGTGGCCTTTAGTAGAGATTAAAGTGTATATGAAGCTTTTTGACTGGTCTCTGAAATTTCTATATCCTTTCAATTAAAAAAAATCTAAGAATTGTGAACCATAAACACTGTGGTTTTGACAGCAGATATAGGAAACAGCACCATACTGGCCCCTCTGTTCTCCAGAGCACCCAGTGAGGTGCAAAACGCACAGTAAATGGTGGTGCTATAGGCTTTCAGATGATGTTCCCTTAACAGCTTGGAAAGATTGTGTGCATAGCGGCTGATCACCTGCTACCTCAAGTTTATTTTTACAAGAGTAGGTAAGGCACTCAGTCAGCTTCATCCCCTCTCCACGCCCACCTGAATCAAAACGTTTGTCCAATAAAAAGTAAAAATATTCTCATTCATGTCTTCAGTCTGTGTTTTCAAAGCCTCTGAGAAACATTGTCAAAACTCCTATTAAACTTCATTAATATTAAAACTTATAAATCATAATTAGTCTAAAAGTGATCTCACTACAAACTTAAATGACCAGTTTTATTGATCAGGTTTATTTAATTCACTTATTTGTGAAGACTTTAAAAATATTGGAAACTATTTTTTAGTTGATTCCTGGTTTTTTTTTCTGCCATGACTATTAGCAAAACTTGGTGTGTTTAAAAGAATTGATTTCCACAATAGATATAAACAAGAATCAAGCTCGTTTAAAAAAAAAATGTTTCATGGTTAAGGTTAAATGAATAAAATATCTTAATATTCATTTATATTTCAAAAGAAAAAAATAACATTCCTTTAAAAAGTATTAATAATATTCTCTGGCTTTTGTAAATTGGCTACGGAAATTATAAGTTCATTTAAGCTTTATGAAATGGCTATATATTTTATCAAGACTTTTTTTGGAATCAATATGAATATAATAAAGATAGATATTATTGATCAGGAAAAAAACTGTTTGTCCAACCCCCGTCTATCATATTGAATACTCTGTACTAATGTAGTGTATTTTTTAAATTAGTTTTTATTTTTATCAAATTGAACGCATAAAATCTAAAAGGGCAAAGATCTCTACAAGACTTGGGGTTTTTTAAAAAAAAAGAGCAATCCTCCATTTCCCTGACCCTCCCATTTTCCTTTCCCTAGGGAACACCTTGAATTGTTTCATCTGATTGTTTAAATAGCCTTCTTATACAATTAGTTGTTGATTTTTCGGTTTTAAACTTTATGTATTAACTTCCTGCTATAGAGGAGAATTTAGCTTTTCTTTCCACACACCCTACCATTCACACCAGCTACAAATGCACACTAGTGTGTGGGGGAGTTCCTATCCTCTCAAGACAGTTATATAGTCATTTGTGTTAGATTAATATTCACCGTCACATTATTATGCTCGTGTAAGTGCTTTTTTTGCATAAGCCACATATTATACCATAATTAGCTTTCTTTTCTCTGCACAATACCATAGTTTAGTTTACCTGGAGTTAATCCTTCTTTTTCAATTTTGCTTACTTTCTACATATTTTTACTAAATTAACCTCAAATCTCCCTTGGTTTAATAATCTCTCAATATGATCGAATACACTACATATTTTATCAATTTCATAATTTTAAAGATGATTCTTCTGGAAGCTTGTGACAATGTTAATCTGGAGGCCAGAAAGATCCTGGGGTTCCCTTTACCTCTCTACTTTGTTACATCCTGTATTGTATATCCTATGTCATCATCTTTCTTGATTTTTTTTTTTTAAGGTTGGGCATTTTTCTGTAGTAGATTCCTGAGAAATGGAATATGGGAGGTAAATTTTTTGATGGGTCTCACATGAATGAAAATATTTTTATTCTACCTTCCCATTTAATTGACATTTAGCTGCTTGTACAATTCCAGTCAAAAGCCATTTTCCCTGGGAATTCTGAAAACCATTGTCACATAGCTTTCAATGTCACTATTAAAACACCCAAGCCATTCTGATTATTGTTGTTGTTTTTTTTTGTATGAAAACTTTTTTTCTCTCTAGAAACTTGTAGGATCTTTTCTTGGCTTCTAGTAATTTGAAATTTGGTGATATGTCAGTGTGGGTCCATTTTGTCCACTGTGCTGAACGCTCAGTGGGCCTTTTCAGTCTGGGAACTCATGTCCTTTGATTCTGAGCCATTTTCATGATTTTTTTTTTTTAAAGTTCTCGCGCCTCTATTTCTTGTTCTCTCTAGGAGTCCTGTTATTTAGATGTTACTCCTTCTTGACTAGCCCTCTAATTTTTTTATCCTTTCTCTCTTATTTTTTTCTTTTTGTTTTACTTTTGAGATTTGATCGACTTATTTTTCAAATTTTTTAATGCATTTAAAATTTTTGCCTTCATGTCTTTAATCCAAAGACTCTTTTTAATTTTCTGAATTGTTGTTTGTGATAGTGCCCAGCTTATATTTCATGATGGCAGGATCTGCTCATATAACTTTTAGGCTGTTGCTCTGGGTGTTTTAAGGGCTCTTCCTCTGCATAGTTTCTACTTTCTCCAAGATTTTCTTTTCTGATTTGCTTGTATCTTGGTCTGTTTTTCAAACAGCACATTTCCTCCAGTGTCCTATGATTCTTGGCTGTCTGACCAAACTTAAGAGGAAAGAGGAGTCTAAAAAGCTGCATGGAAGTTCTGTGCACACCTCCATGGTCTTCACTGTAGGAAGTCTGGATGAGCCATTTTATTGCAGAAACCCAGAAGGTGGCATTTTTAGATTTTTTTCCCTTCAGCCGACCCAGATGGAAGGGTTAAAGTGTGAGAGTCCTGAGCTCTGCGGGTGGGGTTGGAGGGAGGAGCTTAGTATTCAGTGTGTAAACCTCCATTTACACCATTCGCCATCTAGTACCCCACCCCCAATTGTGTCAGCTGTCTCCTGAGCCTGTAACCCTTCATTTTACCCCCTCAAGAGTCTAAACCACTACTGAGGTGGTGGGGCAGTATTAAAACGTGACTGTGCAGGGGAAAGAGAGGGTCAAATTCCTACTAGTTGCCCCACCTTCATCCCTGCTCCCAACAACAACTGGTGCTGTTGACCCCGAGGCGTGTGTGCACCTGTGTGCGCGTGTGAGCACGTGCACACATTGGCTTCCCTACTGCTGGTTTTGGATCCAGCTTTCTGAAGTTGGCTAAGTTACTTACCACTCATGTACCTGCTTTTCGGCTTCCAAAATTGTCAATTTTGTCTTCTGATTCTTGTAGGTTTATACATTTGTGTGTGTGTACATTTCACTATCTTTACTGTCATTTAGTGAGTTTAAGAAGGGAAAAAGTGTAAATATTAATATTCAGTTCTCATTTCTATCCAGAAGTCCTAATGCAGACTTCTTTATATTAAGCATGCTTTCTGTCTCTTTCCAACAGTTTGTTTGAAATGCTTGGAAAAGCTGTCTTCTCCACGTGTTTTTTGCTGACTTGTTCGTCCCAAGGTTAGCTGGCCTCCCATTCGCCTTCCACGGGGCTTCTAGCCGTAAACCAGCTGGCAGCATCCACTCCAGACAGACCCGCTAGGGCTGAAAACCCAGGAATCCAGGAAGAGTTGCTGAGGTGATCCCCATCAACATCTTGACCGAAAACCAGATAGCCTCAAATACTGACTGTCCCCCTCAAATCCAGGAGAGTTGTTTTCTGATTTGTTTTTAATTTTTTTTCCATCTGCTTAGTCATTTAGAAACATGAAAAACCCTAGCAGTGTACTTGCCTCTGGTTGCAAGTAACAAACCCCAAGCTAAACCCATTTAGGTAACGCAGACTTCTTTTTTTTAGGTTACATAATTGAAAGTCCAAAGGCGGGGTAGCCTTCAGGGCTGTTCTATAATGTCATCTGCGACCCAGTTCTTTCCATCTTTTCATTTTCTTTCAGTTTTTCTCCATCCACATCATTCTTATCTCGTTCTAAAACCAGTTCCCTCGTGGCTGTAGGAAGGCTATGCCAGCAGTAGTGCCTCCTGAGTCACACTCCAGGAGAGAAGTCTGGAGACTCCCCTGTTCATCAAACAGAATTTCTCCCCTTCGTTCTGATTGGGTGACTGCTCATCACATGTCCATCTTGTCTGCACTGAGAACAGAATTCCATACACTATCGGCTCAGGTCTGGGAGGTGTGGCATTAGTCCGGAGACCAGGACAGGGTAAAGGAAATGAATAAATGCTTTAACACTAGAGTGGTGGCAATAGGACCAGGACAGAAAAAAGAGTTTTCAGGGGGACATTAAAGCAGTTGGGAATTCAAGTAGAGAAGCAACTTAAAGAAGGAGAATTGGGAAGAAAGGACCAGTGGAGGGAGATTTGGAGGCATGAGAACCTGTAGGAAGAGAAAAGCCCCCTTAAGATATTACATTGGTCAGGCCCTGTTGTGGCCTAATCATATCCCCCACCCCAACCCTGACACCCCCAAGCAAACACACACACAGGTAGTTGAAGTCCTGTGAATGTGACTTTATTTGGAAATAGAGTCTTTTCAGTTGTAATCAAGTTAATATGCAGTCATACTGGAATAAAGTGTGCCCTTAATCCAATATGATTGGTGTCCTTATAAGAATAGATGCAAGGAGGGGAGAGTGCCGTGTGCTGAGGAAGGCAGATTGGAGCAATGTGACTACACACCAAAGAATGCTGAGGATAGCTGGCAACACCAGAAGCTAAGAGAAACATCCCTTAGAGTCTCAGAACCTGGCACTGCCAGCAGTTGGCACCTTGATCAAGGGCTTCTAGACTCCAGAATTATCTGAGAATACCTTTTTGGTATTAAGCCAGTTTGTAGTGATCTGTTACGGCAGGAAACTAATCAGGCCTCTGGCAGAAAACAGATGGTGCACTCACACAGGAAATGAGAAGGGTCTATAAGAACCACAAGCAAAGCGTGGGTGAGGCTTGTGATGCCAACACATGAGGATGAGCACCTGGATCTGATAAAGGCCTGCCAGGGTCCCAGGGAGGGAGCAGTTCGCCAAACCCAGAGAGATGAGCTGGGCTGGAGGAGAGGGCAGTGGTCCTCGCTGGAGGTGTGCAGCTAACCCAGGACACCCTGGAACAGAGTAAAGACACTGACCCTCCCTCTCCTCCAGCTTCCATTGGCTGAATCCAACCATGCCTGAGTTTTGCTTCTATCTATGGAAAAGTGGCTTGTTCTTAACAACTAAGGTCTCCCTTTGCAATTTAGATTTAGGCTTAAAAGAAACTGCCATATTACCATGGAAATCATTCAGATACTTTATTACGGCATTAAAGGTCTTCACCTTTAATATCCAAATGAAATAATGAGAATTGAAAAGACATGCCTTAGAATAGAGCAAATAACCAAATTCCAGTTAAAAATCCTTAAGCTTGCAGTGACTTCTATCAATTTTAATCTACGAACTAACCATTCTAAGGACGCAGGACTCAGAATTATCATAATAGTTCTAACACAGAAAAAAAACATCCATTACTTTCCTTTTCCTGAATAAGCAGGGCTTTCATTCTCATTAAACTATAAAAATGATGAAGTAGTGGCCTCCAAGAGGAATATAAAATGTTTTTCAATTAAATGATACATTTGAGGGGGAGGATTTTATTTATAGATGATTGTAATCAGTTTAGTTGAATTAATGAATTCATGTTGGATAGGTGTCCAATAAATCATATTTTCATATTTTAAGAATACTCCCATGCTTCCTCATCATACAGATTTGCACATATTAAAATGGTTGGAGCTGGGGTTTTTTTTGACCAAATGAGATGAAAGATAACTATTACAAAATAGAAATAATTATAATAATAATAACTACCAATTATTGTGCTTTTATCATGCCTGACCCACATGCGTGAATTCATTTCATCTTCACGTGAGCCCCGTGGAGTGTGTTTTGTTATTACCCATTTTCCAGACAAAGCCCAGGTTCTGGTAAGTGACAAGCCACGTTTCGGCCATTGTGTTTTTCATCCTGAGGTTTAAAAGGGCTTTCTCCCAACTTATTTAAAACTCTAATTTTAAGAAGAGCTGTAGTTCAAGTATAAATTGATAAGGGCCTAATTTATGATATTGACCATGAGAATAGAAAAGAGAAACATTTGACAATGAGAAATTGACACACTCCGTATAAAAATACAAGTTTTCTTTGATGACTGACTTTGGAAACTAGATTAACTAACTCTCAAGTTTAGATTAACAAACATGCAAGAATACCAGAAAAGCTCTAAACAAGAAGAGCATTGAGGAACAACCACCCTAAGTGATTATAAGAACTGGGAAGGGTCAGATTTTATCCTTCTTGCAAGTTAACAAGTTAGTCTGGCACAGTCACATGATGCTGGTAGTAGACACAAGATGCTAGGTAAAGCCAAAGTGCCAGCATTATCAACCTTTTTTTACTGTATGGGCTTAGGAAGCCTAAATCTTTCATAATTTTTGCTTCCAGGAGACTCTCTCTCTCTTCCAAGATTGTTTGCTATACTCATATCTTTGAAAGGTAGCCCAGAAAAAAGACATCTTTAGCCCAAAAGATGTGGAAAAATGCAAGAAACCCAAAGACAATTGTCTCCTGACAGATAACACATTCTACAACTTCAACACTTAACTCAAGGGACACAGGACATGAAAAGACAAACAAATGGAATGAACATAGAGATTAAAAGAGATCCAAATGATGTGGAATTGAATTTGATAAATGTTTCATATCGAATCACTGGGGAAAATATGGACTTTTCAACTAATGATGTTAGAAAGATAGTGTAGTATGTGGGGAAAAAAATAACTCCATATGACACAATGTACTCAGAATAAGATCAAATGAAGCAAAGATTTAAATATTTTTAAAATAAACCTGTGGAATGGTACACATCAAAGTAATAATTGCATATACTGTACTTTTGGGAAATGGAGAATTTAGCTTTATCTGCAATTTTCTAATTTTTTATTTTAAAAATTATTTTTATTTTCTAATTACAGTTGGAATTCAATATTATATTAGTTTCAGATGTATAACATAGTGGTTAGATATTTATGTAACTTACAAAGTGATCCCTCCAATAAGTCTAGTACCCCCTTGACACCATACACAGTTATTATAATATTACTGACTGTGTTCCCTGTGCTGTACTTTACATCTTGTGACTATTTTGCAACTGCCAATTTCTATTTCTTAATCTCTTCACCTTTTTCACCCAGTCCTAAAACCTACCTCCCATCTGGCAACCATTAATTTGTTCTCTATATCTATGGGTTTGTTTCTGTTTGTTCATTTATTTTGTTCTTTAGATTCCACATATAAGTAAAATCATATGGTATTTGTCTTTGTCTGACATATTTCACTTAGCATAATACCCTGTAGGTCCATCCATGTTATTCAAATGGCAAGATTTCATTCTTTTTTACGGCAGAGTAATATTCCATTGTATATATGTACTATCTCTCCTTTATCCAATCATCTATCAATGGACACTTAGTTTGCTAAATAATGCTGCAATGAACATAGGACAGCATATATCTTTTCAAATTAGTGTTTTGAATTTCTTCAGATAAATATGCAAAAGTGGAATTACAGGGTCATAGGGTAGTTCTAATTTTTTGAGGAACCTTCATACTGTTTTCCATAGTGGCTGCACCAATTTGCAAAACCATCAACAGTGCACAAGGGTTCCCTTTTCTCCATTCTCGCCAACATTTGTTTGTTGACTTGTTGATGATAGCCATTCTTACAGGTGTGAGGATTAATTTATATTTCCCTGATAAAGATGTTGAGCATCTTTTCATACATCTATTGGCCATCTGTATGTCCTCTTTGGAGAAATGTCTATTCAGGTCCTCTGCCCATTTTTAATCAAATTGTCTTTTTGGTGTTAAGTTCTATTAGTTCCTTATGTATTTTCAATATCAACCCTTTATTGTATGTATCATTGGCAAATATCTTCTTCCATTCAGTAGGCTGTCTTTTTGTTTTGTTGATAGTCTCCTTTGCTGTGTAAAAACTTAGTTTGATGTAGCCCCATTTGTTTATGTTTTCTTTTTTTCCCTTGCCTGAGAAGTCATATTCAAAAAATATTACTAAGATCATTGTCAGAGAGTTTATTGCCTATGTTTTCTTCTAGGAGTTTTATTGTTTCAGGTCTTACATTTAAGTCTTTAGTCTATTTTGAGTTTATTGCTGTATATGTTGTAAGAAGGTGGTTTTAATTTAATTTAATTTTTTGCATGTGTTTGTTCAGTGTTCCTAACACCATGTATTGAAAAGACTGTCTCTATCCAGTTGTATATTCTTGCCTCTATTGTCATAGATTAATTGACTATATAGGTGTCTGTTTTTTTCTGGACTCTATTCTGTTCTATTAATCTATGTGTCAGTTGCATTGCTTTGATTACTATAGCCTTGTAGTATAATCTGGTATCAGGTAGCATGATACTGTCAACTTTGTTCTTCTTTCTCAGGATTGCTTTGGTTTTGGGGGGGTCTTTTGTGGTTCAATATAAATTTTACAATTATTGTTCTAGTTCTATGAAAAATGCCATTGGTATTTGATAGGGATTGTATTGAACCTGTAGATTGCTTTGGGTAGTATGGCCATATTAACAATGTTAATTCTTCCTATTCATGAACACAGTATATGTTTTCATTTATTTGTATTTTCTTCAATTTCTTTCATCAATGTCTTATAATTTTCTGAGTACAAGTCTTTTACCTCTTTGGTTAAAGTTATTCTTAGTTGTTTTGTTTTGATGCAATTATAAGTGGAATTGTTTTCTTAATTTCTCTTTCTGATATTTCATTATTATATAAAATAAAACCAATTTCTGAATATTTTATATCCTGCTACTTTACTGAATTCATTTATTCTAATAGTTTTCAGTATGCTCTTTAGGGTTCTCTATATGCTGTATCATGTCATTTGCAAATCATGAGTTCTTCCTTTCTAGTTTAGATGCCTTTTATTTCTTTTCTTGGCCAGATACTGTGTCTAGGACTTCCAATACTATGTTGAATAGAAGTGGTGAAAGTGGGCGTCCTTGTCTTTTTTTCTGATATAAAGTAAAACATTTTTAGCGTTTCACTGTTGAGTATGTTAGCTGTGGGTTTGTCATACATCGCCTATATTACGTTGAGTATATTCCTCTTCCCACTTTGCCGAGCGTTTTTATCAAAAATAGATGCTGGATTTTGTTAAACAATTTTCTAATTTTTAAAGGCTAATAAATATAGGAGGAATGATAAAGTTAGAACATTGCCATTTTTAACTATCATAGTAATGTTTGATTAAAAGTAGAATTATCAATGAGATAAAACCATTGTATGAAAGTTTGAGGAATGTGATGGTTAATTTTATGTATTAACTTAGCTAGGCCAGGTATTTGGTGGAACACTAGTCTAAATGTTACTGTGAAGTATTTTTTAAATAAGATTAATATTCAAATTGGTAGACTTTGAGTAAAGTAGATTATACTCCTTAATGTGGTGGGCCTCATCCAACCACTGGAAGGCCTTAAGAGAAAAAGACTGAGGTCCCCCAAGGAAGTAAAATTTCTGCCTCTAGCCAACCCCACAGATTTTGGAGTTGACAGTCTCTATAACTGTGAGTCAATTTTGTAAAAACAATAAAACTCACACACACACACACTCTCTCTCTCTCTCTCTCTCTCTCTCTCTCTCTCTCTCTTTCCCTCTCTCTCTCCCTCCCCCCCTCCCCCCCGCCTCCCCCATATCTATATCACTCTATCTCTATCTCTCTATATATCTTTATCTATATATCTATATCTATATCTATATCTATCTATTTGGTTCTCTGGAGAACCCTGACTAATACAATAGGCTATAAGCTATTATATATGTCAGAGTATATCCTCACAATTAATTGCAGAGAATACAAAGGGAATTTACAGTGGAGACCTAAAGGGTATTACCTTAACTGAATGATCACCAATAGTGGGATGAACCAACATCACGTGCTCTTGATATGTTGCACTGAGAAGGATCCAATATCATCGATGCAGAAATCCTACCCAAAATGAACAACCCACTTCCAATCAAGAGGAAAGCTGACTGGAATCATAAGGAAATAAAGCTAAAATGGAAGAATGATCTGCAAAGCTAATGGCCTGTATTCTTCAAAAAGCCAATGTCACTGAAGAACCACAAAAAATAAGGCTGAGAAACTGGTCTTGATTAAAAGAAAGTAAAGAGACATGAAAACTAAATACAAAGTACACCCTGGATTAGATCCTGCATCAGAAAAAAAAATTGCAATAAAGATTATTACTGAGCAATCGATTAGATAATAGAATGGAATTATTATGAAATCTCCTACTGTACTGTTGTACTGTTCTTGTAAGCTTTCTGATGTCTTAGATTTTTTTTTCAGAATAAAAATTTAAATTAAAAAACAAGCATTGGAAAATATAAAATTAAATATTAAGTCTCCTTTGTAAAGGCCAATATAGAAAGATTTCCAATTCATTTACTTAAATGGTAAATTTTCTTGAGCATCCATTCTGCTGTTCTAGACATTTAATCAAGGTAAAGATAGATATCAGCAGTAGGCTGTCTACTTACCCTCCCTCACTTATATGATGAGTCTCCTGATGTCCTCACTCCCTATTTACTAATATAATCACTATCAATTCAAGGCCAGGTATTAGGTGGCTTGGTACAAGAGCTATTTTATAAAATGCCTGTACTTATGTTTTTCTTCCTTTATCTGTTTATTCCAAAGATTTCTTGAATTTCAGTTTATTTTGTCTTGAAGCTCTGATCAAGCATATTTCCATAATTATTAATATGACAGCTGTGCTATTGATACTGAGTTTCAGCACATGCAAAGTCAGGAGCAGAACCAGGCCATCTTAGAGAGTTGGGGCTCAGCTCAGGAGGGAGCATGCCATGGAGATGCAAGGTTAGGCTCTGGGAGATGGAAAGCTCTTGTCAGAGAACCTGACAATGGGCAACAGGGGTGTAGCCACAAGCTCAGGGTTTCAAGGGCAGGCTTTGGGGCCCTTCAAGACTTAGGAAACAAGGTAGAATCCCAATCCTAGAAGAACCAAGGCCTCTGGACAAAAGAAATTAGAGCAGGAGTATTGACAAGATGAAGGAATAGGTGCTAAGATGTATCAAACAGGGCATTGGTCTCAAAAAATAAATGCAGATGTCTCTTTTTTGAGAAGGAAGAGGGGATCAGTGTAGGATGAGCCCTGAAACTGATGTTATTACATACTCTTGAGCTCACAACTTCTTCAGTTATTTTGGTTACCCTTTGACTCTTGCCTTTGTCCCTCACTCACCTCCCCATTGACCCGTCATTTAGAACTGGTCTGTTTTAGTAAGGGTGTCCTCTGGGACTACAGATGCCTTTCACTGATTGCTTCTTTAGGCAAATAGGAAGGGCTGAGTGTTAAAAATCAATATCTGGTTGATAGGAAGTCAAATATCAACGACTGAACTCATTAAAGGCTAAACTCAGGGGCTACAAAAATAAGTCTGAAATATCATCAAGAAATATTGTTATTACAATGTTACTGTAACAGAGCGAAACGCTCAGTCTCTCTGACTTCATCTTGTTGAAGGCTACCTTGTTCCCACGGCCTTCGGGCCAATAGCTCCTGCCTTCTCTTCCATGCAGGCATGCTAATCATAAGAGGAATTCTGCTTGTGGCTTGAATTTTACAAAAAGAGTCCTCCCATTTCCCCTTCGTTTGACATAATGGAAGCCTGAACTTTGTACTTTCTTGAGATGGATTTAAGGAGCCAGTAAGTCTCCCATCTTCTCAGTTGGCACTTTCTCAATATAAAACTTTCCTTACTCCAAACTCTGGCGTTTTGAGTTTTGGCCCTTTGAAGCATCAGGCACACAGACTTTGAACAGGTAACATTATTAAAAATTTTAGAAGGCAATTTTTAAAACTTGACTTTTCAATGTAGAGATGATAGTTTCTCTTGTGGTCACTAAACTACATTTTTACAAAATTAGTGTCAACGTAAGAATATTACAACCTGTAGAGAATAGTTATAAAAATTGATTTGAGCCTAAAAGAGGATACTCCTGGAAGCAAGATCTCAACGGACTGAGAAAAAAATGCTTCCAAGAAAGATAATTTGCAGCTTCTTTTATGCACTTGGAATTAAGAAAGGAATACAAAAAGTACATGAAGGTGAGAGAAAGCAAGGTTTTACAGGATAGTTAACAAGATTATATGCTCTGTTGAGGGTGGTTACTTTGAAAAAGAAGCATTTCTAAGACTTCTGGTAGCAGAGATGCACATAAACAATGGACAGAGCTTCCTTAAGGCAAAGATAAATCTTTTACTAAAGAACCTACATGCCTAAGATGTGATTGCCCACCATGACCTGCTGGGTTAGGAATTTATGATCAGATCACTCTGGGAGGTTACTTTTCGTAGAACACCTTTTTCATCCACATTAGTCACTCTTTCAGCTGTACTCAGTGAGGGATCGGGATTTTTTGGCTTAGCTTTGCCAGAACAAAGTGCCAGTGTTGGTTTGTAATCACCAGGTTATTAAGCTTCCCTTCCTCTCTGCTGGCAAGTGACAAAGGTAGAGATTTATCTGCTCTTTAACTCCCAAGCTTAAAGATTGACCAGTGGTAATGATACAAGTTCCCTGAAGGAATCCTACAAACTAAGACCTGTGCAGTGCTTTAAGAATGTGGTATTCTGAGTGTTTTTGTTACACATCAATGTTTACCGATATCCGAAAGTATTCAGGTATAACAATAAATAAGAACAGCATTCCTCATACTGCTGGCGTCACTATGCTGATAAGAATTAATAGTAACCTACTTGCACAAGATTGGATGCCTGGGAAGACAGAAATTGGCCTTTTGACCTCAAGGGTGTGCCTGGTTACACAGCTGAATCACAGAGCCTGGTCAGATGCCATGGCCAGAGTGAAATGTCCTCGGAACAGTCGATTCAAAAACATCCAGCCTATGAAAAAATCTAAGTTTATTTGAGTCAAACTGACGACAGAAAGCAAAATCTTAAGATTGAGAAAATGCTCCAGAGAACAGCAGTTTTGCAGCTTATTCCATCCATGAGAATCAAGGGAGATGTGAGGAAGGTTACATGAAATCCATCAGTGGTATATTAAGGGGGCGGGAGAAAGCAAAGCGGATAAACAACAAAACAGAGAGGTTACATTGGTGGGTACAGGCTAGTTAACATTTATGGTAGAGAGAGTTGGTGTGTGGGCAACAAGACAACAGTGTGGTCTCTTGCTCCGGTGGCAGTGGTTATGCCTTTGTGAGGCCTGAAAAAGAAATTTACTCTTGACATTTCAAAGGTACTTTAGGTGCACAAATAGACAATTTCACGGGTAAAGATTGACCTTTGTCAAGAAAGCTATAGGCCTAGGACATGACTACCCACCATGCCCCAATTTAGTTAGAAATTTTTATATTCAGACCACCCTATATTTGTAAGGCCTGCTGAGCTTGTCAGGTTTAGTATGTGGCTTCTTTTTCATCCACACAGCTTTATCCCCTACCAGGCATTTTTTAAGAAAGATTTCATGGTCTTGATACTGAATATTTTTCTAGAAAGTGAGGAACAACAGAATTCAGACCACATGTCAGGTGACTTCCGAAGACTCTGGAAACTGCCAGAATCATTTCTTTGGGGATAGATGGGCTCAGACCCTCCAGCTTGATATAGTCTCATATTTATTCTTCATGCAAAGGCAGAATCTGTCCTGTGTCCATACCGTCAGAGCAGTGCCCAACACAAAGTGAACCATCAATCGAGTTTTGTTGATGGAGTGAATGAGTGAACAGATGAATGGATGATCGGTAGATTGTAGCAATGTTGACATTTTATTTAAGATAAGACCATTAGTCATCTTCTTTGAGGATATCAGGTCATGACCTGTCTGGAGGCAGAGCAGCTGACCTTATGATTTATTTGAGATCTTTTTCAATCTCTGATAGCTTTGCTAGAAACCCACCATAGGTGCCTATGGCGGAATTTTTCAAAAGGAGCAGGATGTCCTCTGCACTAGAAAGCAATAGAGAGGATAGGGGCGGTATTTCCAGAGACAGCTAGGGTGGAAAAAGACCCCCTCGGAAAGGAGGAAATGTGCGTTTATGTAAGGATTGTGATATTCTGGCAGGTCCCGTTTCCTTTTGCTTCACGCTACAGTCCCAGCATCAGCCTTTGGAGCAGGGCTTTTTAAATTGCTTGCTAAATGGCTCTGACTCACCACCTGACGCTTGTTTTTGCTCTTATTTTTCATTATAGAAACCCTACCTTGTGAGTCAGGATGAGAGAGAAAAATGTGAGAATCGAGGGGAGTGGGGGCAGGGAGGGAGTTAAGGCTGTGTGGGGAGAGGCAAAGGGGAACCCGAGCCCTTCTAATCCCCTCCTCTACCTGTGAGGGCTTCTCTAGGCAGGGACGTGGAGCCTCTGCCCACACTGTGCTGCAGGGGGCAGAGGGAGGACAGAAACTCATCCAAAAGGGGAAACTGCTCCATAGCCCTATGTGTCCACACCAGGCTTGATGACTGCAGGTTTCAGCTGAGTCCCTCTAAACCAGCCTAACTCCCTCAGTCCTGAGCTAGGTGTCGCTTTTCAAAGGGCAGCTATAAATTTAAAATAAGAGGATCAGTTCTCCCAAGCGAAAAGAAGAAAAAAAACTTTCTTCCACTTCTCTCTTTTCTTTCAGAATTTCTTTGTTCTTTCCAAATGTACTTAATTCTTTTTTAGTGGCCACATGAATCACTTGCCAGTCTTCCAACTAAAGACTGTTTCCTCATAGACCTGGTAGCCATCTCTTGACAATGTAATTATCAAGGAAGAAAAACCCTACCTACCAGTTTCCTGGGAGGAGATGGCCTAAATTGTCACCCAACTCCACCTTGCGAAACCTACCCAATGTAATCGATGTATCCATGTAGTAATGTAAGAGCAAGATTGCTTTCTGTCTTTGCAATTCCTTCAGCAGATTGCTCGTGATGCTCATCACATCCTGGCTTAATGCTTGTTCAGAAATATAACTGTTTTCTTTCTCTTCTTCCTTTGCATAGAGGCTTTCAGAGTTAGGAGTGGATTTTGTTTTTAATTATAGTCCCCACACTTTGTATAGTGCCAAGGACATGAATTTCATGTAAAGGACAAGTGGGAAAACATGGAATCCTCTCTATGGACCCGACAAAGGTGATCTAGGCCCAACCCTCTGTGGCTTCTCTCTCAGATAACTAGCCACTGATTTTTCATCTGTGGGCTTTGCATCTATGCGATTCAGTCTGTGGGAATAGAATTTTGTAAATGACCTGAGAGGGCTGTTGATGGCCCACATACTTTGATTCCATCTCCAACTTGAAAGGCCAGGTGGACGGTGTGATTCCTGTGAATGGCACCACCCTGAGGTGACATCAAATCCCTCACTCGCTCATTTGGCTACTTGCCCCAGCTGTGACTATTCTCTCACTCAGCAAGCCAATGAAATTAAAGAGGCCCTCCCATTGCACAGTTCAAGGATTACCTGCCCCAAGATACTTCCAGGGATCTTCCCCTGGTCACAACCCAGAAATTTCATGAATGGGAGCTGCGTTTGCTTAAATAGACATCTCTAGAGATGCAGAATCACCCAGGAAGGCTCTGTGGGCACACTCACACCTCAATCTCTTTGCTTTTTGCAAATGTCCACCAAGACCTCATGCTTCGAGATGGAGCTTAGGAAGGAGAAGGTCAGGGCTGAAGGAAGGTTATATGGAAAAGTTATTTTAGAGCTGGGCATGTAAGCACAGGGCTCCATGCGGGGAGGTATTGTAGGACATTTGTGGGCCATGCATTATGTAATGCATCAGATGATTAGATGCGAGTGCCAGCCATCTTCAACAAGACATTTAGGTTTAGGTTCCTCTACCCAACTACTTACCTTGATAGTGGTGGTCCCCTATTTCTGTTATTCTTTTTTTCTGGACATCCGGGGCAATAAAATGAAGGGAAGAGATTGAATATATAAAGAGGCAATGGCCAGACCATATATAACAAAGAGCAGCAACCAGCTCAGAAGGCCAGACTACTATCTGTGTCAGACTTGTGAGAAGTCAGACCTCTATCTCTAGCAACTAGTCCCAGAAGCTAAACAGTAACTCTTCTAACAGTTGGCCAAAAATGGCCAGGACTTGATTAATAAATGACAGCTTCCCTAATTTTTGTTCCCATTTCCAACTTAGGACCAATCAGAGAAAGCCAAATATACTCCCTCAACCAATTACACAGGACACCCCAGTTCTAGTTAGCCACCTCCAGCTTCTCCAAGCCAACAGCCTCCAATCAGGTCATACCTGGAGACTTCCCTTTGTTTTTTATAAATCTCCATTCCGCTGCCTACTTTTGAGTTTCTGCTACACGCAAGTGGTAGTGACTGCCTCCCTTGCTATAGAAAACTCTGAATAAGTAGCCTCTGAATTTCTTATTGGGTTGATTTTCATTTATTTTCACAAGGGTAAAACTAACTTTTCTTTCTCAGAATCAGGAATGGGTTGGCTGCATGATAGGCAATGTCCTCTCCACCTGCCAAAGTAAGTCCATGGTCATGTGTCCAGGAGGCAGGGATGCTTTTCAGGACCGGGCGCCAATTTTGTGGTGACCACAGGCAAAGGCTTGTGAAAGGTGTCATGCCATTTCCAGCTTGCAGCATGAAAGCCCACTTCCTCCCAGAACCCTCACATTGCTCTACCTATGGTCCTGCCGCCTCATTTTAACCAGACTTCCCCAAGAGGGAAGTGATCAGAGAGAAGTCCGAGCTGGTTTTCACATGTTCCGGAAGCACCTCCCCGACATGGACACTTCAGTTACTGAGGCACCAGATCTGTGGGTGTCATTTTGGAGTTTCACAGGGAATAACTCTGGCCCATCCATCTCCTTTGGAAAGCAAGTTCCCACTGGAAGTCACCCTGGCAGAGTTGTAGGCAGTATGGCAGATGGCAACACAGGCTGGAGGCAGGAAGAATACTATGAAGAACTCTAACAGAATTAGTGGGATTATGGTTGTCAATCCCTTGGAGTAGTTTGATGGCTGGTGATAGTGGTAACCAGGTGCAAAACCCAGGCAATCTCTACTTTCATCCCTACCACCACCTCTAGACAGAGGCTGAGTCAGGTTCCCAACAGAAATAGTGAATCAGACATCACAGGACAGATTTTCATGTACTTTCTCCAGCACTTTCTCACAAAATGGAATGACTTTCCATAAAAATATTCAGAGCTATTCTTTTCCTTCATCCTTGATACTGCAACTTTAGAGAAAAGACTTATTTCACTAAAACTGATTGTCTCATATTTTGAGAGTGTGTTAACTCAGCTATGTGGGATATTTGGTGATTTTAAGAAACTTACATGACCAGGCCCCTAAGTATCTGTACTGATCAGAGACTGGATTGAACATTAAATGTTCTCACTAATTCCAATATTCTTTTGTTTATTTTTGCTACTGTCCACAAACAAATAAACAAACAAACAAACCCATAGGCCCTACAGAATTAAGGCACAGAGATGAAAAGAACCGACAAAGCAAACGTTAAAAAGTATGTGTGGGGTTGAGTAACAGGGGTGTTTAAATTTGATCTTGTCATCAAAATGTAGCCAAAAATGAGTACAGAGCTGTCTCAGTTGGATGGCGACAGCAGTAATGTTTTGCTTGGTTGGCAAATGCTCTCAAAATGACACCGTATGAATGTTCAGCCTGGTAAATGCACTGAATTTCACTTTGCGAACCCCTTTTGAGTTGTTGTTTTTTTTTTAAACAGCTTTCAAAAAGCCCTCAGAGGAGACGTGTTGAGCATTATCAAACTCCCCTGTCTCTCCCATTATGTCCCAAGCCCTTTTAGTATAATTACTACATGGAAGGCCATTATCAGCACTGGGAGACTTTCTAAGCCTTTCTCATTTTTAGTAGACATCACACGGAAAATTTTTTTACTTCCTGTTTCATTTTTGTGCTTACTCATCTTAATACTTTCTACTACTGACCTGTATTTTAATGAACAGTGTTTAGTGGAATTAAAACACGTGGAAGACAAAAGTAAAACATGCTTCCCAGTGGAGAATGCTAAGCATTCAGATCCTGGTATCCTTTTCATCACAGGCGTTCCGTAAAGAAAACAGCCTCCTCTGACCTGGATACCAGTGCATTTTGGAGCACACGAGTTGGCCTAATGATAGTAAGATGCTCCAATAAAAACAATTTACCAATAGATAGGCAGTTAAATTTTTTTTTTATTATGTTGAGGCACTGTACAGCTTTTTTCTTAATAAAAAAATTACAACTCCTAGGCTAGGTCATATTCTTTTCTCATTTAAAGCAGTGTGTCCTCATTTGGTCTAGAAGTGTCAGAGCTTGAATGATTAATGTAGGAGCTTAAGAGAAGCTCAGGGCTCTGCCAGCATTTCATTGTGAACTGCAGGAAAACAGTTAACCAGTCCTGACCTCAGCTTTGCCATCTCGCTTGCTCTAAATCATATGGTAGAAGAATACAATGCAATTTCAGAATGAATGAAGGTGACGCTTCTGGGGTTGGGACAGAACCAGCAGATGCAAAGCAGTGGTCAACTCCAGATTAGCTCTAAAGAGACCTGAGTGCTAATTGTCTACAGTTGCAAAAGCCATTGACATCAGACCTTTTTACCAAAATGGTTTCTCAGTCAATTTCTTGCCTCACTAAACATCATACAAAAAAATTATTTTTAGGTTTCCCATGGCAACAAGCATATGTCCATCACACAGATTTCTCCACATGGCTTAGCTGGATTACTCCCGGGACTCTGAGCCTCTCTGCCTCAGCCCTGGTCAGGAGCAGAAAGCACCTATGGTAATCTGACTCTCTCTTCCGCTTTACTCTTCCGCTCTGACAAGAGAACAACATCTCCCTTTCTGCTGCCTTGGCACCTGGAATGTAAGCATGCAGAATATCACGTCCTTCTGCCCGAGGACCAGTCATGGTGGTAGTATCCCTACTCACTGATGTCATCATCCCTGAACCTTGTCTGCTCTTATTTTTAAGACTTTCTCAGTGTTTGAGCCTTGCATTTCTCCCTGGACTTGATATTCATTATCAGTATGCAAGAGTTTAACTCCAGACTTGAGTATCATTTGACCTAGTAAGCTGGAGTCTAGACTCCTGGTCCTACATCTACCTGACATCACTGCCCCCTGCACCTTCTCATGGACCTCTATCCTCAATGCAACCAAAAGGGAGAGGAATTCCTAGGCCAGGGCTGCCTTGAGGTTGCCTCAGAGTCATTGCTGGAATCCCCAAGAGGAAGTTTCACAAATCCCAGGTGGTCGTGACAGCTGCCTCTCTAGTCCAGTGGTTCTCAAGTGTGGCCCCCTGGACCTGCAGCATCAGCAGCATATGAGAACTAATTCAAAACACACAACTGTTCTCAATCAGTAATCTGGGCACTGAGCCCGGAAGTGGGAGCTTTACCAAGGATTGCAGGTGATTCTGATACACATAGGTGAAGCGAGCAGGGGATTTCAAGGAAGACTTTGCTGATACATTATGCCTTTCATACAGTTCCTTGTGATTCAGTCACCAGGAGACAGCACAGGCCTCCATTGGCCCCCCAGGCTGGCAGACCCTGATGATAACTCTGAGATTTCTGGACTGTACCAGTAAGTCATCCAGATACCCAAAGACAAGAAAGATTTCCTGAAACAGGACCCTCAGACAAAGGAGATACAGCATAAGCTGTATTGTATCACCACAACTTCCAGGCCCCTCTGCTCCAAGAAACAGATCATGTTGAAGTGGCCCCAAAGGACCACCTGATGTAGACCATGGCTGAGTGAAGAATCTAGGAAATCCAGGGCTGGGGTAAGGCCTCAATTTTGAATTTTATGTATCCAATAATCACCAAAGAGGACCACATTGCCATGCCTTAAAAACAAAAAACAAACAAACAAACAACAACAACAAAAAAAAAAACAGTACTTCAAGACGTCTTGAAAGATGTAGGCTAGAATAAAATCTACCCTCAAGTTAATAATTAAGTTTTTTACATTTACTGACTTATGTACCAGGCATTGTGCTAGGGGTTTCTTAGTTTATGTCAGGCCATGGAGAGAACTGCGCCTGCAGTCTGAACACTTGAGTTTGAGTCTCAGTTCTGCCACTAACCACAAACTATAGGAGATAAATATTACTGAATTAATTCCTGGGCTTTCTGAGATGGATAAATGAGAAAATGTTTAATAGATGCTCAAAGAGTACGTTTTGGTTATGAATGGTTATTTCTATTTTTACACATAAGGAACAAAAAGCTTAGAGAGGTGAATCAGAGGTTCTCATTGCTGGCTGCACCTTAGAATCACCTGCAAGACTTTTTAAAAACACAGTAATCCACAAATACAGCAGCTCTGATTGAAGCCAGTGAGTTAACTGAATTGCCTGGGGTCATACAACCGGCAGGTGGCAGGGCTGGGACTTGAGCCCAGGTCTACTGACACTGAAATTCAAGCTCTGGCTGGAGAGCCAGTTCATAGAGCAGTGCAGGTAACACCTCCTAGTCACACGGCAGATGTAGTGTGACAATGCTGTCCTCTACTGGGCTTCCCCGTGGCAATACTTACTTGTTATGGCAGGAACAGTATTATCCCCCTGCAGATCCAGTTCAGAGTCTCTCTCAGGTGGTGCTGATCTCAACAAGAGTGACTCTTTGGGAATAGAACAGACAATGTGTGAAATCACAGAAAAGGATCTAAAGGTTTCTTTCTGATTAAAGGAATTACTCTGCCACTAAAAAAAAAAAAAAAGAAAAAGAAAAAGAAAAAAAAAGCTGCCTTATTACAATATAGAACTTTATGCATCACAAAGCATGTTTATACAGCTCCACCACTTTCTAGTTGAGTGTCTTTGGGCAAGTTACTTAACCTCTCTGTTTCTCACTTTATTCATTTGAACAGTTGGGATGATAATTGTATCTATCCTGAAGTGTTTCTGTAATGCTTGGATGAGATAATTATGTAAAGCACTGAGAATAGGGACTGGCATATAGAAAGAGTGCAATGATGTCAACAGTTATTAAATTCAGACTTTACAAAAGCCTGAGGAGCTGTGTGTTACCTCCAAGTTAACGGCTGGTAATGCAGAGCTGGCATTAAACCCAAGTTTTCTAGTCTAGGTCTAAAGGTCCTCTCCTGTATTTGTATCTCATAGACCCTGTGTTCATCATCTCTCACCTGGGTTCTTCAAAGCTGCCTACCTATATTCCTGTCTCTAGGTCCTTCTCCATCCAAATCCTCCTTCCTTTTTATTTATATATTTAAATTTTAAAAATTCTTTTCTTTTTGTATTTATTTTATTTTTCATTGTAAAAGTAAAATACTTCACTTTTCATTGTAAAGATAAAATAGCACTAGTAAAAATTGTGGGGTAAGAAAAACCCATCAATAATCTCATTATATCTGGTAGAACTCCTTGCTGCAGGGTTATGTCTCAAGGACACCATTCTTTCCATGATGACTCTCATTCTTTAGAATCCATAAGAACCACCAAGAAAACTTGATGAAAGTTTAGATATGTAGGGTCTAGCTTGAAATGTTCTCATTCAGCAGGACTGGAACTGGAGACCTAGATACTTCTGGTATCATCTTTCAGAAATATCCTATGGCACCATACACATTCCTATCCTATTTCACAGAAACATTTCACCACACGCACCTTTCCTGGTTGCTAAACAAGCTTTACAACTATCATTTGGCTTCTAGATGGCTTCATCGGGTCTTAATATTCAGTGTGAAATGTGGATGATATTTTCCTAGCTGACCCTGCTCAGACTCTTCCTGTGGTTACGTGGATCTCAGATAAAGGGTGTAGGAATACAACATTCAGTCAAGGAGCTGCACGATCATTTACCTCTGGTGGAACCTTTAAATTGAATCCATTTATGCTGGCCAGGCAGGTCTGGGTATAATTAAGCCAAGTGGGGATCCAGAGTGAGAAGTAGACTTGAATATGAGCAGGCTGAATCCCAGAATCTGAGCTAAGCAAAGTCTGGAGCAAAAGATTTAAGACCTGCAGACAGTCCAGAAGCTGATAGAGCAGCTGGAAGAAGACCTAAACTGCCAGAAGAGGTACTAGAGTGAGCACAGGCCCAGGGCTCAGAATGTGAGGAAGGACTGCCTGCTGAATCCTGAGAGAGAGAGTCTTGCTTTCCTCGCCTTCTCCCCCCACATTGGCCTTGAAAACTGCTCAAGAGATTCTGCTGACTTTTACGCTGGAAAAACCTTTTATGCCTACTGACCTGCTCAGGTTCATCTATCTGTTCCACTCCTCTGAATTTAAAGGCCCTCCCTTTTCCTTACTGTGTATTGTCTTGATTAATTAATGAGATTATGTCCTCTGATAGACTGATGGGAGGACAAAATCCTTCCATGGGAGAGAGAGAGCCATATCACCTGGTGTTTCAGAGGCCTTATTTTCTATCTTCCGTCCAGCAGTGTTGTCAATCACTAAAGATTAGAAAGGGCCTTGACTTCAAGGAGCAGGACTCTGCTGTGCAGATCTGTGCACAGAGACCCACTCATGCTGAAAACCATTTTTAATAGCTTGTTACTGAAAGCCTCCCCCTAAAGCAAGATGGTCCCTCATCATGTTGCCATGGAAGTTGCTAAAGCCAAAGTTGCTCCAGCTCTGTTTCCAGGTTCTGCAATTCAGACTCACCCCAGTGTGAGTGGGCAGGATCAGCAAAACCAAAATGCTCACTTTTTAATTTACAATAAAAGCAGTCATGTCTTCATTTTAGCTGATGAACTGAAAAACACGATCTTGGAAGAACACATTGAGGTCAAAATTACAGTGACTACAAAATTAAAGTAAAAGAAGCCAGGAGCTATAAGAAATATTTTCACCAAGCCATAGTAAGGTAATAAGCTCCTGTTCTTCACCATCGAGACATAGACGTTATTTTATTCTGTTCATGAACTCTCTGATTCCAGGGTCTCTAACTGATTTCTTTATCTTTCCTTTTTTGGTGCTGCAAGCCAGCCCTCAGAACTAACTCAAAACTGTTGCCCCATCTTCATCCTTAGGGTGGAGTTTGTGTCCATTCTTGTTGCACTTCTTCACTAAGACTTGATTGTTTTATGATTGTTTCTAATAGCTTCTCTTTCTTAGTCCAGTTTCTCCTTCACTGAATACCTGACCTCATCTACATGCCCTCCTGTGCCTTTGAATTCACATAATCAAGAAAAATGGCTTGGAAGTGTTAGGGTTATGCTGCTGAGCTTGAGAAACTGGTTTTGCAGGAAGCTAGCTATGGTAAGAAACAGGCTTTACAGAAGGGGCGATGGCATGGAGAAGTCTCCAAAGTATAGGAGTGTATGTCACAGGCAACATTTTGAGGCAAGGTCCAACTGCCTGTGTCCACAGGTAAGGTCATCTTTCATCCAGACAAAACTTCCCGGCACCAGATTTTCAGGGCCTAATGATGTCTCTGGGATAGAACTAAGGAACTGGCTGTGACCCTTTACTTACTTTCTGTGCCCTTGCAAATGACAGTCTGTCACAGGGACTAGGCCAGAAGCCCCCACTCTACAATTCTCTTATTTCTAAAGCACAATATCTCAACACTAGCACAAGTGACATTTGGGGCTGGATCATTCTCTGCTATGGGAGACTGTCCTATACACTGTAGCATCTCTGGCCTCTACCCACTAGAAAGCAAACACCTTCCTTATTTATGACAACTAAAAATGTCTCCAGAAATTGATAAATATCCCTTGGGGTGGAAAAGGGGGTTCAATCACCCCTGGTTGAGAGCCACAGGGTAGAGGCAACCCTGTGCTTTCAGAAGCATAGGGAGAAGTCAGGGAGGGACAGCAGCTCACACTAATTGCCTCTAATTTCAAGTAGATTGGAATGAGGGAAGTGTTGGAGTAAGCAGGTATATCCTGAAACAGAGGGCTCAGATGATCCCCAGCCACTACATCTCAAAAACTTGTTTACTCAGTAAATCATTAAATATGCTCTGTGCATAAGTCTGCCCATATATACATTCTGGCCACTTTCTGAGGCCCCGCCCCCACCCCAACCCGGCCCCGGCGGCTACCCATATCTATTATATTTCCTCATTCTGACTCAAGCTAAATAGGACTTTTAAAATATTTTTTATTTAAAAAAAAAGATATATTTTTTTTAAGTCCTCAAAGCAAAGTTCTCAAAGCCAGAATTCACGACCAGCATCTTAGGAAGTATTTTCATTGTTGATGTTGGCATTGCATAAATAATATTAAGGGTAATTGAAAAGTAAAATTCTACTCTTATGCCATCTTCCAAATCCAGTAGCATTCATTTTTTCATTTTTTCTATAGTCCTTAACCACACAAATACATCTTTTTTCTGACACATTAAACTTTTTGGTAGACTCAACTTCAAATTCTCAAACCCATCTTCTAATGAACGTTTATGGGATATGCATACATAGGTTGTTCTTTCAGGGTCTGAATGTATTTTGGAAGAAAATACGGACCGATACATATACATTTGCAACAATTAATTCAACAGTGTCATAACAGTTGAGGGCACCTAGGAAGACGGTTTCAGTTTCAAATACCCAGGTTTGTTCACGATGCTCTACTTTATGATAGGACTTTAAACAAGAGGTGAATCACCCAGTTCTCACTTTACAGATAAGCTAACTGTCACCCAGATATGTTGACTGTTCTGCCAAGATAACACGAAGACTAAATGACAGGGCTTGGAAGAAACATCAGGCCTCCTGATTCCCTGACCGCAGCTGACAGCGTTTCACCACACACCCGTCCTTACTGCATGCCCATAAAAGTTTACCGAGGGAAGGATGAGTCAGAAGGAAACAATGGTGCTATAAGGAAGCTTGTACACAGCTGATTTTCACAAAGAGTTTTAATTCAGTTTCCCACACTGCAAATGTTAAGGTTTTGGGTCTGTGACATTGAGTAGAAATTGCCCAAGACAAACTTAGAAAATATGAATTTAATCTGGTCTCTACCGTTGCTGAGTACTAAAACCATAACTGAATCACTTAGCTTCTCAGAGCCTTGGTTTATTAACTCGAAAAATGTCAATAAGTCCTGTCAAGTATGTATTAAGAATCAAAAAAACAACCTAGACTTTGAACCAATAATTCCCCCACTTCAAGAATTTTATCAGTTAAGAAAAAGTCTGGCATGTGGAAATAGCATTACGTACAATCATATACTATCACCCCTTTACTTATAACTACTATTTGCTGAGTCTGCTGTATATGAGTGCCGCCATGCTATTTGATTTATGTAATTGTCTCTAATCTTTGTAAGAAATCAGGGAGGTGGGTATTCTGGTGTTTACTATACAAATAAGAAAACTAAAGGCCAGAGAGGAGAAATGTCTGCCCCAAATCCACAGATGGTAAGGGGTAGGAGCAGAAGTCAAATTCACATCTGTCTCTCTTGCAGCCCATTTTTTTTTCATTATGCCTTGTTATTTTTTGTAATGACAAATATTTGGAAACAATCTAAATAGCTAATAATAGGTATTGATTAAAAAATTATAGAATGAAACATTTTCAGCTGTTAAAGCCTTCTTTAAGTTTTTAAAAACCTTTTAATAAAGTGCTTAATAGACTCTTCTGCCTAATAGAAATGGAGAGGCATCAGGGTAGAAAGAAGGTATCTCCGTGCCCAGCATGGAAGGTGGCAGCCCGGATAGGTGTCAACTTCCCTTGTATGATAAGGCATTCATAAGGATGCCATGCCGGTGGGTCAAAGAACATAAGAAGAGACTTGTGTATAAACTTGTGTGATAAGATGTATTGTTACAATTTAGGTTTGGCTGCTCTAGCAGAAAACTTTTATTTAACAAAAATGGAAGTATAATTTTCTTGAACAGAAATCCAGGCAGGTTGTCTGGAAATGAGTTCTCAATAACACAGACCCAGCTTCTTTCTATTTTGTGGCTCTACCATCCTCATCATGGCTTCTAGCTTCCACATTCTAGTCAAAGAGACGGGTGAGAGGAGAAGAAAAGAAAACACTCTTTCCTTTTGGGGCCACAAACTGGAAGTTACATGCTTCAGTTTTACACATGCCACATTAACTAAAATTTGGTCAAAGTGCTACATCTAATGCAGGGGGGTCTGGGACATCAAGTTGTTAGCAGAGCCATCATATGCCCACTGATGATTCCATTTATATCACATTAGGAGGGAATCTATTTTGAGGCATAATGAGCACAGAAGGCTAAAGGAAGGGAAGAAAAGACAAGAGTTATTATCCTGTTACCATCTAGAGAGATTATCAGAGAAATGTTAATCATGAAAACACAATAAAACATCCAAAAATTTGTTTTACACTGTTCTAACTTTCCATGGAGTTCTCTTAATTGTACCTGCTTCAATATTCCTCCATCACCATCTCCTTAAGAAACACTGAGTAAAGTCCTACCTCATCTCTTTGGGCTTTTTAGAGTCACACGTGTTTTTGTTGGATGGGACACTGCCGAGACTGGCCTGGAGAAGGTTATCATTGTTTTCATTATATTAGGTTTAAGAAACAGGACATAAGATTACATATAAAGTTAAGTCACAGCTTTGATTCTTAAGTACACAAGAAAAAATTTGGGAGAAAAAAATACGTCACATGGGTGCTATATTTGGTGTTAAAATTATAAGTTTTTCACTTATTAAATAATTATTTTCCAAAATGTCTAAAGTTTCTTCAAGGAGCACCTATTAATTTTATATTCAGAAACAACTTTAATGCTTATTTATAAACCACTGCCTTCTTGTCAATTATGTGAAACCAACGACTATGGTATATGTGAAATCGCTTTGAAAACTACAAGGAAAATTGAAAAAGTAAAATTTTTAGTATGTATCATAATTGGTCAATATGTAAGGAAAGGACATTACTTAAGCAAGGCAGTGGATTTAGGTTTTATTGAGTCTTCAAATACCAAGGCAGGTCAATGGTGCTCTGAAAGATACTTTTTCTGTATTAAAATTTGCTAGCATACTGGCTACCATTTACCAGTTTTTTATGTGTGAAGGAGGTTCTCTCATTAACTCCTTTTTTCAGACAGAGAAACTGAGGCTTCCAGTTACTGGATATCTAGCTTAAGATAACACAGTTAATGTTCTAACATATAAATTTCAAGAAAAGGACTACCTATCAAAACTAACCTGTCTAAATAGACTAATTATCAGTGAAGAAATAGAGAAAGTAAAGAGCTCTACTAAAATGAACACCAGGTCTAGATTTCACAGGGGAGTTCTGTGTTCTATCCACCTTTAGAGATCAGATAATTCCAACGCTATTTAACAATGTCCAGAGCATAGAAAAAGAAGGAAAATGTTCCAGTCTATTTTATGAAACAAGTACTATATTGATCCCAGTACTTAATAAAGATGGCACCAAGAAAGAAAACCATAGACCAATTTCATTTATAAATAACAATCTAAAAATCTTAAAATATTAGCAAACAGAATCCAACAGCATATTAAAAGTAATGCATCATGTGGTTGGATTTGGATGCCAGTTGTGTCTTACTCCACCTGTTAGCTACCATGCTCCCTGAATGAGAACAAACTAAATTTTTTAAACCATGTTAAAAACGTGAGAATGTTTATAAATCATTAGTGTAGTAGTTAGTAAATTTTCACCAATTGAACATACTCATGTAGTGGCACCCATGTCAAGAAACAGAACATTATCAGCATCCCAGAAGCCTTCTCATGCCCTTTTCACTCTTGCCTTGCTCAGGGGTATTACTATCTTATATTAGTAATAGTAATAGTATTACTATTACTAGGTCATTTTAGTTTATTTTTGAACTTTATATTAATAGATTCATACAGTATGTATTCTTTTGTGTCTAGCTTCTTTCATTTGACATTGTTTGTGAGATACATCCATATTAGTGTATATACTTACAGTTGATTCATTTTCAACTAACAAAGTTTTGTATATGACAATGTGAATATTCCATAATTTCATGGTCCATTCTTTAATGGAGAGTTGGATAGCTTCCAGTTTGAAGCTATTCCAATAGTGCTGCTGCTCTGAATAGTCTTGTACCTATCTTTTGTCAAATATATCTATGCATTTATCTTGGACAGCTACCTAAGACTATAATTGATGGGTCACAGGATATGCATGATAGCATTTGGTTAGATATTACCAGGTTTTCAAAATGATTATGTCAATTTATACTCCCAACAGCGTGTATGAATGTTCTGGTCATTCCATATCCTGACTAATCTTCAGTATATTCTTGTCTTTTTCCATGTTAGCCATTATGTTGAGTATGTAATAGTGTCTGTCACATTAGAGTATAAATTTGCATTTGTGATGTCTAATAAGAATGAGAATCTTGTCATATATTTATTGGTCATTCTTGAAATCATATTTAGTTGTCGGCCACTTGAATTTTAACTCATTTTGCATCAGTAAACAGACCAGGAATTTAAATTGAGTGTGAATATCTGTTGTATTCTTGGTAATATGACACTTAAATAGCTGTCACTTACATAGTCCAATCTCAAGAGTGATTGTGATTAAAGAGTCCACCAATAAAAAATTAATTTCAAAATAACTCAAGTTCTTGTATTATAATTCTCAGACATCAGGAAAAATATGTAGACTACAGTAATGCCTCTTTCCATCTCTTTTTCTCTCTTATCTAGGTCTCATAGCTTTCTTGGTATCTTTTTTCCAAAAAGCACTCAAAAGGAGAGTTACATAGTAATTTTCAGTGAGAAAGTCTTTTCTATCATCACTTCAAATCTAAAATTCATAGACGATTGATAAATGTATCTCAAAAAATATAACAAAAACCACAAGCTTCTGCATCTTCTTTAACATCTCACTGGAAGTCCTAGCCATAAGGCAAAACATAGAAATAAAGAGCATACCCACTGGAAAGTGATTCAAATAGTTTTTTTGCACAGATAAGATGATTATATAGAAACCCCAAAGAATCAAAAAGTCTCCTAGATATTAGTGAGTTTAATAGGTTGTGGAATACAAGATCAACATAAAAATCAATCATATTTCTACATATTAGAAGTAAAATATCTATTTATATTTAAATATATATGAAATTTATAATAGCTTATCTAAAATAAAATGATTAGGTATAAATCTACAAAATATGTTTAGGAGCTGTATGCTGGAAACTATAACACTTTAATGCTGAAAATAAAGAATACCTAAATTAATGGTGAGTTCATAATAAAAAGTTCTAGAAATAAAGAGTGGAGATTACACAACAGTGTGGATATACTTAATGCTATTTATTAGAAATCATTAAAATGGTAAATTTTTTTAGGTATATTTTAACCACAAGAAGTAAAAAAAAAAAAGATGATGTCATGATGAAGTCAGATGGGCCCTTAATCTAACACAACTGGTAACCTTAAAAGAAGAAGAGACACAGAGGGGAGAAGACCATGTGAAGATCCAGAGGCATGTTGGGAAGATGGTCCTGTGAAGATGGCGGGCATTGGAGGGATACCCCATAAGCCAAAAAGCACCAAGGGCACCATCAGAAGCTGGAAGAGGGAAGGAGCAGCTTAAGAGTCTTCAGAGAGGAGCCCTGCAGGCACCTTGATTTGAGACTTCTAGGCTCCAAAGCTGTGGAAGGAGAAATTTCTGTTGTTTTAAGCCGTACAATTTCTGGAACTTTGTTTCATCTGGCCTAGAAAACTACATCATATTTCGGGTAGTTAAATATTAAAAAAAAAAAAAGACTCATTTGATAAAAAAAGATTGGGGAAGGGCAGGGATGGAGAGTCGCAAGGGGATATTTTGAAAACAATTTTCCATAGTTTCACTTTAAAAAATCAGCTACAGTTAAATTTTGTCTGAGAAATCCCCTTTTCTCTTTAGGGCTTATTGTATATATAGTAAACCTTATCTGCAGAGTGTTTCTACTGTACATAACTTTTAAGAGTTTCAAAACCACAATATTTACAAGATGGAATACTATATTTTAGGTGTTTAATATAAGGAAGTTATTTATGAAATACATTGCCTAAAGAAGAGGTTACAGAGCAACCTGATTCAAAACTTGAAAATGTATGTATGCCAGAGAATTAACAGTGGCTACTGTTTTCTTATGAATTTTTTTGCGTGTTACTTTAGTAATCAGAAAAGATAATTAACATTATAATAAAACTTTTAAGTTTCAAAATCAGAAATAATTTAGTTAATGGGTTGAAGTTAGCCTCTTGGGAGCCGGCTCTTATGAACACCCACGCAGAGTCCCAGAGCGTGCTGCTGCCCCAGGAGCCAAGCCCATGACAGCTGGCGCAAGTCTGGGCTCTGCGCGTGTTCAGTGATCTGGCGTGGAGACGCAGTGGAGGATACAGTCCTCTGCAGTTCCGCACTTAACCTTGACGCTTTAGAAGCAACTAAGCTGCCAGTTTTTCTCCCATCAGAATGTTTCCATGTATAGAGACATTCTCTACATCTTTGATTATTTTCTCACCAAAAATAAACCCCTTTTTAAACAGTTCAGTTTGTATTGACAAATATTTATTTTACCAGGCACCCTGCTAAGTGCAGTCAACTGTAGGGTAATTTTGTGATTAAGACCATGAGATCTAGAATCAGACTGCCTGGGATTTGAATCCTGGCTGTATAATTTCCTAGCACTGTAAACTGAGCAAATTACCAAATTTCCTCAACCCTTAGTTTTTAATCTGTAAAATGGAGATAATATATTTAATCAAATCTAAGATCCCTTTGATTAAAGGCATAATCAAGTCGAAGAAAGACAAATACTGCCAGTTAAACTTTGGCATGTTGTCATAAACAATAGCCCTGTATAGTGTATAAATTGGTCCACACTGGCCTCTCATGGCTTTGAAATTTCTTTCATCTATACCAGAAGCCCTTGGTTGTCACTTTGTAATAAAATTTAGTTCAATCATTTCTCCAACAATAAATTTCTAGCTCTGTTTCCATGTTTTCTGTCCTTATATTGTCCCAACAATGCATATAACAGTGGAAATGCTAATATTAACAGCAGTGACCAAGTCTGTGTACATACAGGCAAAGATCATTGCTTATTGCTCCAGCCTGGTCAATAATGATTGTAAAATACCATCAATTGTAAGATGAATCAGGACTCGGAAAGATTAGTGGGAACAAACAAACAAATACATACCACTGATTTAATGAAATCAGTGTCAGCCTCCTTGGAGTTTTGTGATGATTAAATTAAATAATGCCTGGCATATATTAAGCACTCATTAAATGTTAGCAGTTATTATTTTATTATACACATGGTTATGACACAATCACAGCCCTGCAGAAGGTCATAGGTTCTGCAGTTTTAATCTACAAATAGACTCCAAAAGCACTAATATGTGTCATTATTAACTGAGTTGAACTCTAGATTTTTCCTTTCCTTTCCTAAGGGATTTCTATATACCCTCTCTGCCTTCTTTGAGCCAGCAATTTAGCAAGCATTTACTGACATATTATGTGCAGTGCTGTGCAAAGGGCCCTCTAGATTTTCAATTAGCATTCAACAAAATCAAGTCCAGTGATCTCTAGGAATGCCTGAAATGTTTGGAGCCCCTAAGCATTACTGATATATGTTTAAAGGTACAAGATGATCAGAGAGTCAAAGAACAGCTGAAAACCAAGGAGCAATTTAGGAAAATAGTGACAAAGAACAAGATCTCAAAGATGATGAAAAAAGAAAAGAATGAGAACTAATTCCCTGTCCTGTGCTTTTTCCAGTCAGTCTGTGGCTAACATTTCCTTCCAAAGTCTCCCTTTGGAGCATTACAAGAAATTGTCAAGGTCTTTTATGTCCACATCATTATTTTATTAATGATCAAAGTAAAGCCTGGAGAAGGAGACATGGCTTCTGGCAGGTCTATAGTGCTTTCCCTCCCTTCTTTCTGATTTTCTATATTTTTTAATTGTATAATGTGTTCTCAATACAGTGAAAACACCTAATTTATTGACAGAAAAGTCTATTCATCAATATCACTTTTCAATACAGCCAGGAGGAACTTGATAACTAATACACAAAGAAGCCCCTGGCTTTTAGGAAAGAACAATGAAGGGGGAAAAAAACTGTCAGCAACAAAAATATCTTTGTAAGGCAGGCTATAGTAGAAGAAACACAAACACCAAATAAGGAACATGAGCTTGTTTTTCCCCCCTATAAATAGACTTTTGGATAAAAGGGCAAAGGACATGAACTTGCCATTAAAATAACATTTTTAAATCAGTTAATTATTGTTAAAATTTAGTTCTAGGATAAGACTAACTCATATAAATACATAATATTTACATATTTTAAATGTATATATTTCATAATAAATATAATGCATATTTAGCCTTTTAAGGTCTAGAAATAAATGTAAAAGCATAAGCATGGCCAAAAATAGCAGTGATAAGTGACTTAAAGGTCTAGAAATTTTGATGGAAGCCACTTTCCAGTCAAAGCAGAGCCTCTGAAAAATTCTGAATTTGCTTGCTGATTAATTTCATCTCCCAGATAATGACCAATTGGAAATAAATGATCAAAGTAAAAGCTTGAGAACTCTGGAGGACAGTGACTCCATCAGCAAGGAGGGAATGCTATGTTCTCAAGTAACGTCTTTAGGGTAAAAGTCAGAAAAACTGGCTAGTTCAAGCTTACTCCAAAGCAGAAAGTGAGCTGAAGATTCAGGAGCAAGCTATAGAACCCACAAAGGGGAAAGCTTTGGGCCTCACCAGGGACCTGAACCGGGAACTGGCAATCTCTCAGGCCCAGGGCCACTCTGATTCTCTGAGCTACCTGGCTTCCCATTTGTTCTGCATTAGGTTCTCTCAACCACCAAGGATTTGGTTTTAAGGGAGATGCTCCTGGGTGAACTTAGTAAGAGCTGGCAAATGGGTGGCTCAGAAGTATAATTAGACCTCAGAGTTTGTGCTGCCTCAAGCCAGAGAGGTGGAGTTTAGTACTAGCACACTCATCAGTTGATGATTATAGCTCGAGCCTAGGGAGAGGAGGGAATCAAAACTCCCTCTGGGCTCCTAGCTCTCCATATGGCTGAGGTGGCTCCAGTATCCAAGGGCAATCCTCAGAAAGTCACTGGTGAAAGTAGGGAGCAGCAAGGAACAGCAAGACTTGCAATGGCTGCTGTGGGCACACACAAACCTGATGAAAGGAACCCAAGAGGGTTTGGGCAGGGCAAAAACTACGTCTGCTATAGCATCTCTGCTTCCTTCATTGTACCTGCTTTGTTCTTGCTCATTCTCTGAAAACCAGCTTTCTCTGCTGTCTGCATGCATCTGGGCCAGATTTGGCTGCTCCAGGCTCTGCTTCCTACTATTCTTATGCAAGTGCTTGGAAGAGTCTGGTAGCCTCTGCATCCCTATTCCATCTTCCCAGAAGAGAGAATCCACTGGCTTGATTTGGACCAGGTATCTCCACCCTAGTTCAACTGACTGTGGTCATAGTGCCAAAGATGGTCCATAGGTCAACCACTGAATGCAGGGTCTTAGCTTGTGTGTGTAATCTTGGGGTGGAAAGATGGACAGCAACAGGTTCTCAGGGTCAGGACAGACCTGACCAACTCTGCATTGGATCCCCTGCTCTGGGCTCAGTCTATTCTGTACCCTAGATTTTAAGAAAACAGATGTCAAAAATGTCCAGGAAGAAGAAATAGAGGTTCTAAAAGCTTAGTGGGCTCAAGAGGGATGAGAATTTGAGAAAAGCAAAATTCTGAACAAGCAATTAGCAATGATGTTCTTTATGGAAGAAATGAGAAGATAGACAAAGAAAGTCGGATTGTATGTGAGTGACACCAATATAGACAGGTTATAAATGATTGTGTATACAGGACAGAAAGATGTATACAGAATCAAGTCAATGAAAGTTATGGAACAAAAAAATATTAGTACCAGGAAACCAAAGAAGAAAATATTTAGGAGCTTTAAACAGGATATTTGAAAAAAAAAAAAAAAGAATAACAAAGAGGTAAATCACTGCTTGAGACGGGAGTGTAATGATAAATGAATGGTGTGAGATGCAGGCCTCTTCAAGACATATTTGTTAAATGAAGAAAGCAAATTCAAAAAACAGTACAATCAGTGAGATATTTAGTAAATATATAATCATGTTTATATTTATCCATTTAAAAACAGAGATCTGGATGTTGGTTTACGGGTAATTTTTTCTTCTCTTGGTTTATCCTTTTCCCCTATTTTCTTTAAAACAATGAACTTCCATTGTTTTTGACAGTGAAATGAAAGTTAAAAGAAAAAAAGGAGATCTCCTTAATTTCACTTTAGTTTTTTTTATGAGAAATTTTTCAAATGGAATGGGGAGAACAAACATCCTCTTATGGGTACAAAAGTCTTAGAAGAAGAGTTAAGAGAAGATCCAAATGCTTTAAATAACTTTAAGAACAAAGCAGACTATTCCCCAGAATCCTGAAAACACTTTAAAATTATGTCCCTGGAACCACTGCAAGTAAACCAGACAAATTCAGGGCAGCTTCAAAGAGTGAAAGATGAATAAGTGAAGAGAAGTTAAAGAGGCAGAAGGTGCCTCAATTTGAGCTGTTAGAAAAGGCATCTCTTGCCTGGGGAAACAGCTGTTTTCTTTGTCTGGACGTGTTTAAACAGGAGATGAGTTACGCCCATGTTGAGGTGGCCATGGGTATCCTGCGTGACGGGAGGTTAGACCATGTTATGATGATTGGTGGACCAGAGTTCCCCTGATGAACCTAAAACTCATCTAAAAATGCAAGTTATTTCTTGATTCTTAAGAGTGATTAATGCACAAAGTCATTGCTTTTTATTTTACAAACAACCCAGGATCACTTATATATAATCTATGTGACAAAATGATTTACTGGGGTATCTCTTTTGACAGATCCACCCCAACCCCATTCCACCAAATTGGGCAGGACCTTGTGCTCCCTCACTTCTCCCATTAACCCTGTGCCTCAGAGGAAGCTGGGGACTACTGTGCCCAAAACAAAATGACTCAAAAGATGCTTTTCCTCCTGGCCTTTGCTTTTCTAAAACCAGAGCTCATTAGAGAAATCATGCTCTCTTCCTCTGAAAACACCAATGGGGAGAGGAGCATCTTGGAGGCAAAGGCAAAGCAGCAGGAGAGTTCTTCCAGCCTTTGGACTTTGCTCCCTGCTGCCCCCAGCAGAAGTGCTGAGATTTAGGAGGGCCTAAGGAGGCTGGACTCTAACTACAAGGACCCCCAAAAGCAGAAACTCTAAAAGACCATGGTGGGTTTAGAAAATGGAGTTAACGAAAAGGGCACAAAACCCAGGAGGGTGGCCTTGCCTATTCTCAGCACCATATAAAACTTCTGACTTCTGTTGAGAGTCTGGGAAGACAGGAAGGAGACCTCAAAAATGGGAATGCAATTTTCCTCCAGCCTAGCATGCTGGAAGATTGAAAGATTTAGTTTGATATAAAGAAAACAAAGAAATTAATTTTTTTTGCATACCTTGAATTTGTGAACTAAGCTTATATCTTACTCTTATTAAGTGTGCTATTCTCACTATTACTAGGGTTAGAAGTGATGAGAATTGACACAGGAATCTAAGTTGGGGCACTATGTAGAAGTCTGGCTGGCCGCCCTGGTAACTTGGCAGTACTTGTGCATACTCGGATACTTGGAATTCCTGCATAATGGGAAAAGGATGCTATTTATCAGGGCATTAACAGTTTTGTCTTGAGTAGGACATGGTCTTCAATTGCTGCCATTCCTGCTACATTTATTAATTACTGTTTATCAGCATCATTTGCAATTTACTTTGTCATATGTTTCATGACAATGAACTTCCATCACAATTATGATTTATCTTGATGCTCCAATTACCCCAGATTTGACCACTGGGAACTCCCTCCACTTGGTTGCTCTTTTCCTTTGATATTAGTATTGGTGCCACTTGTGTACTTAATGGCACAAGATGTTCCAGGGTCATTTTGTACTATCTCTGCCCCAGCTCGAGTCAGCCATTTCTCCAAAGAGCCCTGGTTCTTTTAAATAGAGAGTGATATTTAGAAACCAAGATCTGGGCTCTACATGTACTCATTATTCCTGGTGCATCTTTGTTTCTGGCCCTCTCAGCACATAGGGTGAGGAAGTATGTATGTTTGTGTGTGTACATGTGTATATATCCACACATATCACACATACACATGTATATGCAGGTCTAGCTCTATCTATATAAAACCATGAGTTTGTATGGATACCTTCAGTTCCAAACCAATACCACAAGGCACATTCTAGTCTTCAATCTGTCCAAATTTATAATTTTTCTCCAACAGTGAAAATTCTAGCTTTCATTATCCTAAATATATATCCTGTTTATTTGCTCAAGACATGAGGACACAAAGTAATTTCAGAGTTACTAACCTATACCACTGTGAGAGGTATAGGTTAGAGTAAAATATTACTTTATATTTGTGTTTTTTTTTTTTAGGTAAAACAGTGAAATATACACATCTTAAATATATAATTCAATGAGTTTTGACAAATGCATAAATCCATGCAATTCATACACTTACCAAGATATGAACCATTTCTATCATTCTGGAAAGATGTTTCATGCTCCTTTGCAGTTCATCTGCATACCCCACCAGAGACAGCAACCATTCTGATCCCCACCCATAGGTTAGTTTTGCCTGTTCTATAACTTCATGTAAGTAAGACCTTCCACTATGTACTCTTTGGTTTCTAATTTCTTTTGCTTAGTGTTGTGTCTGTAAGAGTTACCCATGGTATTGCCTGTATCAATGCTCCATATTTTTTTGTTGTTGCTGTGTAGGATTTGTTGAATGAATATAGCATAATTTGTTTATCTATTCTCCTGTTGGTGGACTTTTGAATTGATTTCAGTTTGAGGTTATTGAGAATAAAGCTGCTCTGAATGTTCTTAGTAAAAAAGAGAAAAAATAGCAGTTGCATTGGACATTTTTGCTGCCCCCTCTAGCCCACCTTTTTCTCCAACCATTGCTTCAGCAACCTGCCTTGAGCGGGTATGATCTGATAGCACCTTGCCTCAGCTGCACCATACATCTGGGATGTCTCCAGCACACAGTACGATACTCACGCATGCAGAAGTGTGAAGCTGGTGAGGAAATGCTCCCCTTTCTAACTGTGGGGAGATCATTCTGAGGCATGTTCTACATGAATTTTCAGCATGTTCTACATGGCTCTCCCTCTCCCGCAGTTGTGTTCTGCCAGCCCCTTGTTTCTGCTCCCTGGGATCAGACCCCAATAAACTGTTCATGTGTAAGCCCCTGCCATAGGCTCTGCTTCTGGGGCAAATGCAGCATCAGAGTGCAGTTTTATCATGTTGTTTAGAAGCATACAGGCAAATAGTACAGTTAAAAACTAAAAGTGTTAAAGAATAACTATATTCCAGTGTTCTCTATCTTGGAGACTGGAAGTTTTCCATGTCTGTCTGTCTGCATGCTTCTTTCCCTCTCTCCCTTTTTCTCCCTCCCTCTCCACCACCTCCACCCACATGCACTCATTCTCTATAAGATGCATTTCAGAAATGTTAAAATGTAAAAGCTTGTGTATCTTCTGTGAAAGTATATATGGTCATCTTGGCATTTACTATCTGCCTGCCTTGCTCTTGTGATTTTCACCATGGCAGAAATGGAGTCTGATATAAACACTTATAAAAACATAGTAGGTGTTCAGCAAATATTTGCCATAAGAGAATGATGGACAGGAAGAATAAAGAAAATTGAGGAAATTAAAGTCAATTTTGCAAGAACTCTAAGAGACAGATATTTAGTAAAATACCTGTACAGAAAAGGAAATCAGATTAAATTCCTAGGAGCCTAAATGAATAAAGATGCATGAGTGGGGCCAGGATCAAGAAGTGGCTTAACCAGCAAGAGACCTAGAGAGGAGGGCTTCCCCTCTAGATCCTCCTTTAGTGCAAAGAGAGAGTCTTACAGGCTCAACAGAAATAAATGCTTTTGCCACTATCCCTTTTCCAGCATTTCAGAGAAGAAGTATTTTGGCTCAAAAATGATTATTTTAATAAGCATGCTTCCTAAACTGGCTTATAGTAAATTTTCTATAAATCCTTCCAGTGCTGCTTCTGTAATGCGCAGAGGAAATTCTATTTCTCAATTTCTGGTGACACCACTTCCTAGATAACATACTTGGATTTCACAGATTAAGACGATTACTTTGGATTAATAAAACACAAACTGGATCAAGAATGTCATGCTAATTAAGGATCATTTGCAAACAGAAACAGATATTAAGACATCCAAAGCTTGGCCCCAATAAATGTCTCAGTGGTATTTTTATGGAAAGTCTTGTTTGCTCCCAAAGTAGGACCCTAAAAAGCTGTATATGCTTTGTATAAAGAACTAGAAGGGGATTGTACATGTGGAAAATAGTTCAGGAAAATAAGTGAGATTCTCCCCACTTCCTTTAAGAAAATCAGAAGTAGATTTGCTTTAGAGGAGTTTATACTGGGTAGAAAAATAGTCTAGAGTCCTTGTCCCATGCAGAGGGCAAAGGTGAGGACTTCTTTATCAGCATGAAAAACATCTTCATTGGAGAGTGTTGTAAGCTTAACAGGTAAAGGCTGAGTTGTTTTTGTGGTTGGTGGGTTAAGTGGGGTTTTAACCTTCCTAACCTTTCCAGAAAACTATCAGTAATAGGCATTAGGCTTATGTACAAGGGTAACAGACTAGTTGGCAGCCAATTGGTTTTACTGGTTCAGGAACCTCACTACCACTGATGTCCCAGCAATGGGTGCCATTGGAGGCTCTGAAGTAGAGGAGTGGCACAATTTGCCTTTAAATGGATAATTCTGTTAAGAACAGGCTTAAGGGGCCAAGGACAGAAGTGGGAAGACCAATCGGGAGGCTATTGCAGCAATTCAAGAGAGAAATGATGATCTCTTGTACCAGGCATGTATCAATGGTGAGAAGGTATCAGATTCTGGATACACTTTGAAGGTAGAGCCAAATAGATTTGCGGATAGATCAGATATGAGATGGGAAGTAAGAGTGAAGGCAAAGATGCCTCTGGGGTTTTGACTTGAGCAACTGGGAAATTGGCGTGCCATTTACTGAGATGGAAAAGGCATCAGAGGAGCAGTTTTTGGAAGGGAATGAAGAGCTCAGTTTTGGACAAGTTTGAGATGTCTGTTAAATAGTAAATATAGATGTTTAGTAAACACTTGAATACGGTCTAGACCCTGGAAAGAGCTCTGTGAGAGTCCTCAGTGCTAAATATTGATCTTACCTAAAATTTCAAGACAGCTATAATGGGAGGATAGTGAGAAGAAAAAGCATATCTGTGCATGGTCGGAGGTGGTCTATAAGAAGTGAAATCTTCATCCTGTATAGCAGGCAGTCAATGGTTAATAGCTAATCTAGAAACAAAAATCAATAGCCATATATGCATCATATAATGTAATTGCCCCTATTACTGCTTCATAGCTATAAAAATTTTCCTCGTATTTTGTAGGGGGTATTTTTTAGGATTTATTTATTTTTAACAGCTCTCAAGATATTCACATACTATGCAATTCATTCATTTGAAGTGTACAATTTAGTACCTTCAGTATATTTACAGAGTTGTGTAACCGTTATTGCAATTTTAGAATATTTTTATTATGCCAGAAAGAAACCCTGCACCCTTTATCCACAGTCTCACCATCCCTCTTCCTTAGCCAATGAGTAATCTACTTTCTGTCGCTATGGACTCCACATATTCTGAATATTTCATATAAATGGAGTCATACGATAATCGGTCCTCTGTAACTGGCTTCTTTCATTTAGCTGTTTTGGGTTTTTTGATCCTCAGTTTCTTCTTCTCCAAATATGATCCTTTTAAGCCCACCTCCAAGCTTCAGGTTCTTTGGTCCTCACTTTGCAGAAGCCTCACTGTCATCCCTTCTGAAGTTGTCTTTAGGAAATAATGCTTTTGCTTGTAGCTCTCCATGTCAAGAAGACTTCCCTGTAACAGCACCAATGATTGTCATCCAGCATTTTAAGTGAACCATAAAAGTTCTGGAGGAGCCCCTTCTGTCTTCCTGGAAGTATCTTGGACTCTGCTACCAGAAAGCAGGGCTGTCTAGTGACGTCAGCCAACATTCCAGGCAACTTAATTAAAGTTTATCAGCAGTATCCATTACCCTGCTGCAAGTTACAAGTTATAGAGAACTTTTGAGGAGTATCTACATTGCATTTTATATTTTGGATTGGATTCCACAGTCTTATGAAATATTACTATTCCAAACTCCTCTTTTATATTTGATCAAGTGAAAGGGATATTTTTTAAATTATATTTTATGACTCAACAGTAGTGCTTTTGTTTTCAAGGATCTGTGGGTTAACCACGACAACAAAAACTTTTTCCACAGTAGCATTTGACATGGGAATTGGAACAGAGTTCTGGGCCTGTGTGTAACATATTTGGGTAAATCAAATAATGTTTTTTCATAGAAGTGGCCCTTGTGATCTCAGGATACTGTCTTCCTCATAAAAAAAAATAGAACTAATAAGAGTTTTATTATCCATGCTTATAACATTCAGATTTTTATTCCATTCATCCAATGGGGGTTCTCTTGAGCTTTCAGAGCATAATTTATGGCACATTGCAAAGTACTTGAGGGCTATGATTATTTATTTTATAAATTAACAAACTGCAGTAACTGAGAAATAGTCCCATTTGCAATGCAAATATAACATCATACGAAAAGGACAAAATTAAAATGTTTCTTAAGTTACTTTTTAAAAATTAAACCTGTCAAATATTTCTTGCTTAGAAGAGATATAATAAAAATGAAAGTTAGACAAAGGACAACAATATCTTTAATCACAGCATTTAAAAGGAAAATTATATAGAAAACACTTTATTCTAAGAAAAGTGGGAGGCTATTGAAAAACTTTTAGTATATGAGTGACATGATTTGATTTGCTGGGTGGAGAATCTGTTGGGGCAAAAGCAGAAGCATAGAGACCAGGTGGGAAAATGACAAACTTTTATGTACATGCAAATCACCTTAGGGGTCTTATTAAATACAGATCTTGATTCAGTAGGTGTGGGGTGGTACCTGAGACACTGTATTTTGTCAAGCTTGCAGGTGAATATGATAACCCTGGTCACAGGCGACACTTGAGTAGCAAGGGTTTAGAGTAGGGCAATAAGCACATTTGAAAGATGTGAACAGATTTCAAAGCAGTGTAGAGAAGAGGATAATAAGATTAACTCATTAATCAGAAAAAAAAATGCAAGGGCCACGGGTGAGTCTCATTTTTTGAGTAAACAGGTTTGTGTGTATGTGGTCTGATGATCTTGACCGTTGGAAACATCCAAATGGAGATGGCAGGTACATAGTTGGACTTACAAGTTTCAAGATCAAAAGGGAATGCTAGAGATATAAATTTGGAAGTCATCAGGATAAATAGTATAGTGGACCCAAGAGAGCAAACAGGAGGGAGAGGGTGAGGGGGCCTGGAATGGAAATTTGCAAGCCTCTCATATTAAAAGTTGGGTAAAGTAGATTGAGCCCCACTGGGAAGACTAAAAAGGAGAAAACTAAAAGGTGAGAGGAAACCAGGAGAATATGTGATACAAGTGCCAACAGAAGAGATGCCTGAAGAAGGTGGTACAGTCAACCAGGCCAAATGCTGAATAAAAAGATAAAAGATTGCAAATTGCCCACAAGATTACCTGCCTAGATCATTGGTGAATTTAGTGCAGTTTCTGCGGAGTGGTGTGTGCACACCAGATTGGTGCAATCTGAGAAAGGAGAAGATAGTAAGGAAATTGAACACATTTTCAAGAAATTTGTTTGTAGAGGGAAAGAGCTCATTGGATGGTAGTTGGGGAATATGTGTTACAGATGGAAGGTTGTTCTTGTATCTTTTAAAATAAAATAGATATAAGCATGTTTAAACTCTGATGGGAAAGATTGAGTAAAAAAAAGACTTAAGATCAGGAAGTGATAGAGAATGACAGATAGCATTAGGTCACTGAAAAAAGGAGGGTGGAGGAAATTAACTTAGATATGGGGAAGGACATGTCTACTATTATAACAGGAAGAGTGACTTGGGACCAATGTCAACAACTTTGTAGACATGGAAGTGAGATACTGAGAAGTTTTTCATCTGATAGCTTCTGTTTGCAGCCAAACAGGAGAGGAAGACTTCTCTAGAGAGTGATGGGGCAGAGGTGGGGTGTTGGGCTGTGAGGAGAGTGGAAAGAAGGACCAATCAGAGTAGCAGAGGTGGTCTACAGGGAGTCTTGGAAGCTCCTTTGAGACTGGTGATCTTACATATGTGCCAGTCTGCCCTGCAGTGAGGTTTACTCTGGTGCTTGGCTTTACAAGTGAAAGAGAGAAGGTAGACATTGCGTCCATTTAGAGTTAGAGGTTTGTCAGATGAATGTGCAAGAAAGGTCCAAAGAGAAATAGAGTTTGGTTTAAACTTTTGAAAAGAATATTCTATAGGCTATAGGGCCTGACATACAGTAGGTTCACAAGAATTGTGTGTATTATTACAGGAGAGACAATTCCCAGCCTCCCCTAGCTGTCCACTGCTCCTGCCCAGCCACCATCATTTACAGACACAACCCCAACCCTTTGTCCCCTAATAATACTTTTGGAGATAGATATGATATTTTATACAGTCAGTCATTTTTCAGTTATTTTATGTGTCCCCACTTCATTATCATCTAGGTGAGAATGTAAAGTCTCAGAAATTGGATTCTTTGTTCAGATGTTCAGTTTCCACTAGAGTAATGTTATGTGCAGCTAATTCTGAGTTTCAGCAAATGATGCCATTTAAGAAAAGTAATCAGATGAGCCATGTGTGGTATGTAGTTTATTATATCATAATTTTTGAGATTCCTTATTGAGAAAAATCACATTTTTCTAAATATAGTAGCACTTAGTTTTTTAAAAAAGTGGTTTATTATTGTTACTGGTCTATAAAGATTGAATTTGTTCTGCTATCTGAAAATTAAGTTTCTACGGAAGGAATAGATTTCAACATAAAGGTCACATTCGGAATGACTAGTACAAAATCAAAAATATGTTTCAGTGCAAAGAATTAGGAAGTTGGGCAAATAACATTGCATCTTTAAGGCTGAATTTCTTCATCTGTAAATTGAGGAAATTAGAAAATATGACTTTCAATGTTAAGAGTCTGTAATTGCACTATCCCATTGACAGCCACCAGCCACAAAGTAACTTAAACTTTAAGTTTATTAAATTAAATATAAGTATAAATTCAGTTGTTCAGTCACACTAGCCACATTCTAATTGTTCAATAGCTATGAGCAGCTTGTTGCACATAGGCTACTCTATTGGACAGCATAGATATAGAACATTACCTTCATTAAAGAAAGTTCTATTCGACAATTCTGGTCTATAATTCTAGGTTTAATATGATTGCAACAGAAGGAATAGGTTAAGATGTTCCTAGAAGTCATCATGTTATAATTTTCCACTTAATAACACTGGACAACATTTCTAGGATACATGTGCATTTCACCTGGCCCCATGGACCAAGAGTGAACTTACACAAGGTAGACATGTCCCAATGAAATAATCTCCAGGTAGTGGAGAGACAATACATTTTAACACCTCTTACCTCTCTTCTCTTTTTTCTTCTCATTTTTATCGAGTGTCACATCTTGAGTCTGCTACTGTATATTCAAAAATAATTGAACCTACCCATTGATCATGCAGAAAAATAGATGATGATAATGCAGTGTATTTGGTAAGATATATGACAGAAGGGCCCTCAGGTTCTATGGAAATCTACAGGAGGAGTAGCTAACCCTAATTGAAGAAGCAAAGGAAAGCGTCCCAGAAAGGACGGTTCTTGATGTCAGCGACAAAGGATGTATATAAGTTAAAATGGTTTCCAGGAGTGAGTATTATAGTTTGCCATTAATTATGACCCTACTAAAATGTAACAATTGAAATAAGAGCAATTTGAGCAAAATTAATAGCAAATAGTTGTTTTGGAATTATTAGCATTACAAACTCTCTGTAGTGTGAAAAATTTGCAAAGTCACTATCAAAATGTGTAAATGGTTCTCTTCATTCAAGAGTTGCCTGACTTATTTGGACAGAGTGAGTCATTCTGCTAACATAGTCTCATACCCCTTCCCAATTGCATTTCCCAAGACTACCACCATTTCAGTAAATGTGACTTCTGAAATCTTAGTTTCTCAGGCCAAAATCCTTGGAATTATTCTTGACTCCTCTATTTTTCTTATATTCCACATCTGCTCCTTCAACAGATCCTATTGTCTTTGTCTTCAAAATGTCTCCAGATTACATTCTTTTTCCTTAGTTTCTATAATACTTCTGTGGTCCAAACCGCCATCATACCCTGCCTAGAGAAGAGCAAGAACCTTCTAACAGTCTTATTTCCACAGTTGTCCTTTTACCATCAGTTCTCCACTCAAGAGCCAAAGTAACACATTTAAAACTTAATTCAGATCATATCATGGCTCTGTTCTAAAGTCCCCAATAATTTCCCACTTCACAAAGATAAAGTTGAAAGTTCTTATCATGGATCACATGTCCCTATGAGGTCTGCTCCAAGCTACCTGATCTCTTATCATTCTCTCTTACCTCTTCATACTGCTCTAGTCACAATGGCCTTGTTGCTACCTCTGGGATGGTCTAAACATAGTGCCTTTTCCTGGACTGCTCAAGTCTAGAAAGCCACATGGATCACTTACTCCCCCACTTCCTTCATGTGTCTGTTCCAATGTCCCCAAACACAGAAGCCTTTCTTGTCTATCCTATCTGAAGTAGATTACTCTGTATAACCATCTCACCATCATTCTGTATCCTTACTCTGCTTCTTTTTCCCTTGGCCTTCTATCACCACTTGATGTATTACATATTTTTTTTGTTTGTTTACTAGAATATAAATTCCATGATAGCATGGATTTCATTCTATTTACTGCAATATCCCAGTCCAATGAGAGTCTGACTTATGCTATGCAGCTCATGATTATTGGGTGAGTGGCATTTTACTTTATCACATTTCACCTGAAATTATATGACATGCATACACCATGATGTCCTAAAAGCATTATTACATATTATTATTCTCAGCCACTAGCTCACTACCTGGAAGGTAAACACACTTTAAAAGAAGTTTTTTCAATATATCCCCCTCATATCATACTATAGGATCAGAGATGCAAAATAAATCTTAAGAGGTATTCTGGTCTTCAACCACACCTTCGGAGAAGACCACACTTAACACCTATTCTGTTTTGAAAGGCCACCATGGAAGAAGAATCCATCATTTTCTGTTTAACAAGTTTTAGTTTCAAGAGATTCTCTCCCTCCACCCCCAGGAGATTCTTAAGCCAAATATAAATTTCATTTTATTTTACTCCACGATCACAAGAATGATAATGAATAAAAAATGACCAGTATTTCTTTTCTTTTTCTTCTATTTCTTTTATACAAGGACTCTCTGGTCATTATAAAAAACACAAAGAAAAGAAAAAAGAGAAAATTATCCATAATGCTCAAATATAACCTCTCATAAAAACCTTTCATGTTTACATGTATATATTCAAATGTATTTTAATATTTTATTGATGTATAATATATATATAGAAAGAAATACATAAATCATAAATAACTTGATGAATAATTCAAAATGAATATGCCAATATAAACATATTGAACAAGAAATAGCCCCCCTCGTTCCAATACCTAATCATTATTTCCTTTATCCTCCCCAAATTTAACCACACTGGATGTCTAACACTGTAGATTACTTTTGTCTGTTTTTAAACTTTATATAAGTAGAACAATACAGTACTCTGTGTACATAGTATTATGTCTGCCTTCTTTTCAGCATTATGTTTTGAGCTTCTGTGTGTACATACACACACAGTTTCTGTTTATTACATCTCTCTTCAGTTGTATCCAATCAGCTCTTATACCCATCAATTTTAAAAATTTTCAAGTTGTATTTCTGTTTCTAGAATTTTTATTTGATTTTTTTATAGTTTGCAGTTTTCTGTTGAAATTCTCCATCTTGTCAGTTAACTCCTTAAATATATAAATCATATTTATTTTCATGTTTGTTCTGATCACTTCAATATCTCCTATAAATCCTTTTCTATTATATATGTCTTCTCTTGGTTTTCTGTCAAGTCTTGCTTTTTTATATGCCTAGTTTTATTTTGAAAGTTCTAGTTCATTATGCTGAGTTATTTTTTTTTTATCGAGTATCACACATGAAAGAATTTAGAAATGATTCTAGATGATAATATTTTCCTCTAGAAGAGATATATATTTACTTCTGGCTTAGAGCAAGTCTAGGGCAGGTAATCTTAATCTTATTTATTGAGCTGATTTGAAGCTAGACCTCATTCCTTGTGATAGTCTATTTCTGATTCACCTTATTCTTAAAATATAGTGCTTTGCGGTTCCAGTCAAAAAAGTCTGGGTTGTCTGCGAAATCTTATCTTCCTTAGAGGGCACTGAAATCTAACCTTTGCCCACCTGGCCCTGTGAAAGTGCCAAAGTTTTTCACTATTCAGTTGTCTCTTGCAAATCAGCAATTGCCTTAAGGAAAAAAGCACCCCCAAATGCTAGGTTTACCTATCATGGCTTCCCTCCGATTCACCTCTCCAAGCTTTTTGTTCCTTATGTATAAAAATGTATTAATTTGTCAATTAATTTGTCTAGATTTTCTAGTCATTCTTAATGGAAGAATGGCAGAATTGTTCTGAAATAAACTAGTCTGCCTTGCCAGAAGCAGAATTCTACATACTCCAGTGAAAAATGTTATTATAATATATAAACATTCCTATAACTTAGTTTTCTTACTTAACCTTTCAAGATCCATGAATATCATCATTAATAAGTATGTTAATATTAATTTACATGATAATTAAGTTGCTAAATTGAATCTATGTTATTCTATGAGCAAATATAATTTTTTTGACCAAACCCTTACAATTGGACATTTGTACTGGTTTTATTTTTTTCTCTGTTATAAACAGCAGTATGGTGCTCATCTTCATATATACACTCTTAAATAGTTGTAATTATTCCCTAAGTATAATATCTCAAAAAGTATAAATTTTTGAAGGTTTTTGTTATATTATTTAACATCCCTCTAGGAAAATTGTACCAATTTACACTTCTATCAGCAGTATATAAGTGCCAGTTTCCCTATATTTTTAGTCCCTTTATAAATTAAACTTTAATTTATAAACTTGCCTGTGTCTGACATAAATAAGCAAGAATTTATTATATCTTTCTTCTGTATCATTATTACCAGGAACACTCTTGAGATCACAAGAAAAAAACTAAACCTGAACCCTGACCTTAAGGAGTTCATGAGTCTCCATATATATTCTTCTATGACTACCTTTTCATTATGAAAGTCCATTGGTAATGTTCTTGGAAGGCCTGAATCCTCAGTAAGGAAATTTGCCTCCTTGTATTCTCACCATTTATATATGTATTTTGAACCCTGCTTTATCTTTAACTACAATTCCATATCATGGATTTATTTATAATATCTAGTCCAAGATAGCTACTTGGTCTCCTGTCAATTCTACATATCCATGTAATGTGGCTGTAGTTTCTTTTTCCTCCTTCTTATGCTTCCTTAAACTTGCCCTGTTTGAGTTCTATTCAGTGGTCTGAACATTCACCCAACTTACCAATGTCACTCATTTAGATCAGGGTACAACAAACTACATGCTGGGTACAGATCTGGCCTGCCAGCTGTGTTCGGAAGCGAACTATCCTTGGAACACCTCACGCTCATTTGTATGCATATAGTCTGTGGCTATTTTGTTGATGCAGCAGTGAAGATCATAATGTCCACAAAGCCTAAAATATTGACTATTTGGCTCTTTACAGAAAAGTTTGCCAACCCCTGATCCTTATAACTATGTAAGAAGATCCCGACTTTAATAAGAAAGATTTCCCACTACCAGATTAAGCAGCTACACAAACTGAAACTACAACTCCTTCATTCCAGTGGGTATAAGGCTATTGTCTGCTCAGTTTTCACTTTATGTAGGGTAACCCCCCTCACCTCAACTCCTCCCCATTTCCAGAGAAACTGTTCTTTGTCCCTGAATTCTGACGGGATGATTCTGCCCCTCCCTTGCCCCAGCCAATCAGCATCCTTCCTACAATCTTTGGTAGAGCTATCAGGAAAGATGCTCCCCTTAAATCTGGGTGCTCAAGCTGTGAGGAAGATGAAGACCTCCAGTGGACATGATCATCCTGCTTTCCTTTGGGAAAAGCCCATCTGACAGGTAATGCAATCAGAGGTCAACCAGCTAAAATAATGAAACACCGAGTTCTGATTACCTTCTATGAATGCCCAAATTGAGTTGTCAGAGCTAGTTTCACCTTTTACTTCACTGTGACTTACTTATAAATACTAAATTTCCCAGTTATAAGAGATAATAAATTACTATTTCTCCTTAACCTACTTTTAATTAGATTTCTGTCATATGAAACCAGAAAAATCCAGACAAGTAAAAAACTGGAACCAGGAATGGAAGGTACAAGAGAAAAATTGGGTAGTCGGCATGGGTAAGACTGAATGGAAGACAGAGGACTCCCTGTATCTGGAGAGCTGGAGATCCTGGACCTGAATGATATTTGGTCTAAAGCTGGCTGCATTGTTACCAGTTGTGCTTCAGGACCTGGATCATTTGTATAGACTTTGGATTCAGTAGGTACAGAGGGTGAAAATGTACAATATTCGCATCTATATATAGAAGCATAGTATTTGTATGACATGCTGGTCTATACAGAAGACAGTGCTCCCAACCAGAGACCACTGACCTGGGGTTCAGGATGCCTTGCACTGCCTATGGCATGGACTTACCGGTGTGCCATGGCCTAACACTTAGGAGGCTCTAGATATAAGAAGGTCAGAATAGTCAAGGACTCTGACTGAGCAAGTTGATGACTTTGGTCTCTTACTCAGTTTTCAAGGGAATTATTTCACCAGAGCAATTTAGTGACTATTTTAATCTCTAAAACCATGGTTCCCAAACTCTGCCCCCAAGGTACTGTGACAATGACGGAGAATTTACAGAGGAACCTTGGGATATTTTAATTTTTTAAGGAAATACAGCAGTATAAACATGGTGTCAGACACCATACTCATGGGTAGTCTACTGTTTTAACATTAGATCATGCTATATTCTTTTCAATGATGTCCTACATCTGCAAAGCAATTGCTTATATTTTTGGCACATGCTATGATAAAAAACACAAATATCAATGTGTAACAAGATCTGAAGGTTGTTGTGTCCAATCCGATTCTAAGATTTGAAAAGTTGTGTGGTGACCAACAGGAACACATGTCTCCTTAGCAAGTAATTGTGATTACTTAAAAATGAAATTAAAATATTTTCAAATTTGCAGTGTTTTTCTTCAGATGGCTATTATGTTAGTAAGACAGAAATTCTCAAGTTGTTTATATTTGGCTTCTTAGTTAATTAAACTGTTAGATATTTCTTTTGGTTCAGAGATGCTATGAAAAAATTACTAAGATCTAAGGGTGAAGTTAAGGGTAAAGTTTGGTTCCTCGGCACTAAGACAATCCCCAGGACCCCAAATCTTTCTCAATAGGAGCTGGTCTGTTAAAGTGGTAAAGCCTCCAGAAGGACCAGCCTGCCCCAGGCTCTTCTCTAGTAGGGCCATGGAGGACCACAACAAAGGTAGAACCTTTCAAAGAACAGAGCCAAGTGCAGCCATGGTGATTGACACAGCCACTCCCTCAATTGCCTTACTTTCCAGGAAGGTATTATGTACAGTTGACCCTTGAACAATATGGGTTTGAACTGCACAGGTCCACTTACATGTAGATTTTTTTCAATAAATACTGTAAAATGTATTTTTTTTTCTTTCTTATGATTTTCTTAAAACCATTTTCTTTTCTCTAGATTATTTTAGGAATATACTATGTAATATATATAGTATATAAAATATGTATTAATGGACTGTTTATGTTATTGGTAAAGCTTCTGGTCAATAGCAGGCTATTAACATTTAAATTTTGGGGGAGTCAAAAGTTATATGTGGATTTTCGATTGCACAGGTGGGGTGGTGTTCCTAACCCCCACATTGTTCAAGGGACAGCTGTATATGATGGACTGATGATGATGCCTGCTTATTTCCCTTTCTCCACCTTTTCAAATGAGAGATTTTTAAGGTAGTTATCAAAAAAATTTTTTTTCATAGGACATTGAACACATTGAAGATAACACTTATCGTTTAGATATAGATTGCTGGCCTGTGAAAAGCCACATCCAGACAAAGGGGAATGCGTATTATCCAGAGCCCCTGGACTTGAAAATGGATGACCTAACTAGAAGGCATGTGAGCTTGGCTTGCTCTAAGGAAGAGGTAAGGACATGAATGGATACATATGGGTTGGCTATGTTATGTTGAGGGGGCAGTTTATAGAAGTAATTTTACATATGGAAAAAGAGAATATGTGTGTATGCACAAGTATATGAATGTTCTGGGCAGCCAAGGGGTGGAATGTATCAGGCCAGAAGTCTTGTGTCCACTGAGAAACTGCCTCTTCTACATTGTATGCAATTGGGGTTGGACTGTTCCCTCTCTGTGTCTTCTTGCTCTGGTCACAAGAATGCACATACACAAATTTGAGTTCTTCCACTAGATGTGGCATATAGATAGTAGGTAAAAGAAATTCACTCTTTTCTCTGTGGGATTTCAAGGATCATATAGAGTAACTATTGACACCACACTGAGATAACCTACATGAGGATGAAGCCACATATAGGCTAGCAGAGGAGAGATATAGAAAAAGAGAATTCTGATTTTATCTTTGAACTCATCCTCCTGGATTTATCCCGCCTGGTTTAGCTAAGCTTGGATTTCTGTCACTGAGCTAAAATTTTCTCTTTTGTGCTTATAGAGGTTTGAGCTAGGTTTCTGTAATTTGTTATTCAGAGTTTTGACTAGTGGTATTATTAACATAGCTTCTTAGGAAAACAAATAAAACTGGGCTTAAAAATCAAGGTATGCTTAGTTTTTTCAGAAAAAGACTTGATAGAAGAGTAATGGTTAGGTCAGTATTTTCATGAAGGTTCCAAGCATTCTTGGTTATGTGTATTCAGGAACCAATCTCTGTAACTCATAGGCACATTTAACCTCTGTTGGGGTTATACAATTCTCCTTAAGCACATAATTCCCTAGATCTCCTTGAAGTGAAAATTTAAATATTTTCCACAATTAGTCTTCCCTGTTGGAAGGCCAGGCCCAGGGCTTTTGAGAACTGGAGCTGCAGTTCTGTGACTGTAAGACAGATGACATCACCCTTCTGGGGATGATTTCACTTATGCCCTTTTTGGATACATCTGAGAACAAACCCAGCCTCCAGAGAAAAGAAAATCCACATACACAGAGCTTGATGAGTCTTTGTACACTGAAGCCTTTATTAGGTGATTGGCAGGGTCAAGTGGCCACTATTCAGAGTGTGACAAGCCCTGTTAATTGGTTCTTTGCCAGACAAAATTGCACATGAGAATTTTTCTAGTGAGCCTGTAGTAGCACATCATTCTAAACAGCCTAAACTTCTCTCGTTTGAGCCCCTAGAACTGTCACATTGGGAATGTGCAACTAAAAGTCCCCCCTACCCCCCGCAGTCTTTTGGGGGCTCAGCCTCCAATCCTCCTGTGCCTCCAATTGCAATGATACTCAAGGGTGAAGGAGGCACTAGAGAGAAATACAGACTTTATTAAAGCATAATCTTTTGGCTGAATTAAGTATTATTTTTGATGTACTCCCTGAAAAATATTCTAAACTCTTTTCTGGCAGGTTTTGCTATGTATTGCAGGTGATTTCTTAAAATTAAAAATATTCTACCAAGCAAACATCTGCTTTTATTTCCTGCTACTGCTCTCAGTTGTCCAGTGATTAGAGATTAATACTCTGTTTTTGTTTTTTTTTTTTACATGAGATAAAGTTTAGGGACTGTACCCACGGAATTATGAAGCAATGCCTATTAGCAGAAATGCAAAGTGTATATAGGCCTTGGAATAGAAGACAGCAAGATCTTGCACATGAAGCTGAGCCAGGGGAATACGAGTTACTGGGTCTGACCAGAAATGTGTATATAAGTGCAAGGAGTGTGTGATGTCCCTACTCGTACATATGTTGAAGTCTTAACCCCTAGTATCTCAGAATATGACTGTCTTTGAAGATAGGGTTTTTAAATACATAATTAAGTTAAATGAAGTCATTAGGGTGAGCTTTAATCAAATATGATGAATGTCCTTTTAAGATAAGATTAGGAAACACACATACATACACATGGGAGATTATGTAAGGAGAAAATGGCCATTTACAAGCTAAGGTGAGAGGCCTTAGAAGAAACCAACTCTACTGACACCTCGATCTTGGACTTCCATTCCTCTAAAACTCTGAGGAAATAAATTTCTGTTATTTAGGCCACCCCACCCATGGTACTTTGTAATGGCATCCCAGGCAAATGACTGCAGGGTGCAACCAAAAATTGATTTAGAATGATGTTGCTGTGAGAACTTGTACTCTGAATCTCACACCCACAGAATGAAACTGCCTTTGCACCATTCCACAATAAAACTGAATCTTTTCTTAGGGCTTTAGCATACATTTTCTTGCTATCATGTCATCCAACTATGACTAGTCATACTTCTTTATACTGAACTTAATAATCTGTCTTCCTCTTTTGTGACTTCACCTGCTGAACATGTGTACAATTTGTCAAGCCTTCTGTTAGTTACTTATCCAAGCTACTCATATTTCTCTCTTTAAAGTTCACCATGTAAGTCCCTTTCTTTAATCTGTAAATTTAAATTGCTAATGTGCTACTTGTCTAGCTGTTCTTTATAAAGTGGCATTTGGGGGTGTTTATCTTTTCAACTCAGAAGAAGTGAAGGGAGTGATTGTTGAATTCTTGTTTTTGGCTGCATTCTGAGCTCTGCTGAGACTGTGAGCTGGCTTAGGGGAAGTCAATACACAAGGGCTCTATATTTGGAGGGGCTTTTATATAGGGATATGGAAATGTCCTTTGTTGTCCTGAATATGTGTCAGAGTACAATTCATTGCCCAATTCATATCCTTAGGTCAACACAAAAGACAAAGAGGGCGAGGGGGTGAAAATAATTCCATGGGTTGGTAAATATCTCCATGGAGACCAGAAAATGCATAATCTCTGTGGAGACCCTCAAAATCTCTCCTCCGATATTAGAATAGTATGTGATCTGTTGTAATTATAAGTTTAGGATGGAGGAAAAGTGACAAGAGGAAGAGGATGAAAGGATAATTCCTTAGTGGAAAGATAGTTATTGTGGCTCTAAATTTAATCAATTGTGGTATTGTAAAATTCTAAGTTAGGATTCTGGGAGATCATGTCTGTAGGATGAAATAAGAGGAATCTAAAACTTTAGTATTTATATGCCCAACACTGAACCAGATGTTTGACATGTAGTTGGCATTCAAAAAGTGTGTTTAAGTATGAATGAATGCAAAGAGCAATTGGGCAGGATCACATCATGGGCTCAGGCCCTGTCAATCACCTCTGTCCTATTAAAACAAAGGGAGAGGGCCACCATCCTGGAAATACCGGGTCATGTCTGCATATGACTGAGCAGAACAGTAACTTGCTTCTTTCAAGGAGAATACTGCTCAATAGTATAAATATGGTCAAAGGAGGAAATGAAGTTCAGTTGTGGTGAGGAGATAAACAGGGTATGGGGAAATTAATAAATGCAAGTCACTGTGTCCAGTTAAATTATATACCACTGTAACCTACATGTTCTTAGCCTCACTAGTCTTTGGATATAAAAAGGAATTCGGATTACTCTTTACACCCAAGTTATTATGGTCTAATGTTCCTCATGGCTTATTTGTTGGAAATTAGTGGACATTTCTGTCCACTTGTTTTATTTCTTCTTGTTATGGTCCGTTATTGCCCTGACTGCTGACCCTAAAGAGAGACCTCTTAGTATGATGGTCTCCACTGGCTGACTACCAACAGAAAAAAATCATCTTTAATTCCAGAGATACCTACTGCTAAATCTTAGTGTATATATTTCCAAGTTTTTCTGTTTACACATACATATATGCATAAAATTATACATATGTGTAAATGATATGTATTTCAATATAACTTCATATACATGAAGCTGTTTGAGATCACAGACTATACATACTGTTTAATATCCTGTATTTTCTTTTTTCTCCCCACCT